>JAZKJV010000773.1:699985-1066312 GCA_037367405.1 Ottelia alismoides
TCTCAATGATGGGCATTATATCAACCATCGGAAACTGATTCTTCACAGACTTGTATCGCGGATCAGTCCAAAAAGAGATAGATAGACCGCCATTCAGCATGCTCTCCCACATGATCACAACATGCTGGCTAAAAAATGATGAGCTCCTCAAACATGCTTGTGGGCAACCGGTAGTACTCGACAAGACTCGAATCTCCCTAAGTAGCATATACCCAATCCACATGTAAATATTTGAGAGTCGAGTTTTGGTTGTCTTCTAGGAGTTTGACAGGTCAATATTCTCCCACAACGTCTTTGCGGTATCCTTGTAGAGGAGATTTGCCACAATATTTGGATCGACGCTATTTATCATCCAAGTAATAACATGACAGTTGTTGACATACCAGGTATCGTAGTCCTTGTCTATCTCCTTGGGCGAATACTTGGTAAGAACATAGTTTGTGTACTGACCACCGATGAACATCTTGAAGGATTGATGTCCCATCACATAATTTTCGACGCCTTTCAGTTTGATAGAAGTGCCACATACCAACAAGGAAGAAGTCGGGTACACGGGCTTGGTCTCGGTGGATGCCACGGTGATCACGTAGGTTAAGAAAAAATGACCTAGAACGGATTTGTTATCTTAATCAAGCATATAGGTGACCTAAATCATTATTTCAGACCTCTGTTGGACCTCCGTAGCAGTAAACCGTGGCTCAGATGCCGCAAATCAGACTTGTCAGCTCTCTTGGAGCAGCCAAGGAACCTTAACGAAATCCAAGAAAGCTCGTTGGGGGTGGGTGAGGACCTATCAGAACCCAAATGGAGGCTCACAACGGCTGAAACCTCCTAATGGAGGTTATTGGGCCCTCAAGCGGAAGCCCAAGGTACTGTCGGGGTCCACAACGATTGGAACCTCATAGTGGAGGTTATTGGGCTCTCAGGCGGAAGCCCAAGGTACTGTCGAGGGCTGGTAGCACCCTAAGAGGACCCAAATGGGGCCTGGCGGTGGCTGGAACCTCCTGGCAGAGGTTGCTGGACCTTCAGGCGAAAGCCTAGGCCACTATTGAGGGCTTGATGCCCTTACAGAGGGTTGGTGACGCCTTGGCGGGGCTGCAGGAGCCTCATCAACATCGTCTTGGGATTGGCTGGAGGTCTGTGCGTGTGGAGAGAGACCTTACGCGAGGCCTTAGGGCTAGAGAGGGCACGTGTTATAGCTGTGGAGAGACGAGGGCTGGTGGCGACGACAGGATTTAGGTCAGAAAACCGATCTAGGATCGCTGCTTTGATAATGTGTGGAGAAAGATTATAAAACACAATGGGATGATATTTAAGAGGTCTAGAGGTCCTTACGTAGGATGGAATCCTAGAGAGCTCATAATCAAGAAAATGCATAAATACTCCCAGAAAGGTTACAATGAAATAGGCTAAACATAAAACATCTCTAACTGATGCCCTATATGTGATTCATGTGTCGAAATCGTGGACCATTTGTTCTTTAGATGTGCGAAAGTTGTGTCTATTTGGGAGGAAATTGATTTGAATTGGTTGAATACTCAAGACCTGAACAGATTATGGGACTCCTTATTTCCTGTCAAGAGTCGTTCCCGCTCAGTCGTCCTCTGACCTATGGCTCTGATTTGGCCTATATAGGTAGGCAGGAACAGGTTCCTTTTTTCAAATGAGCGGTTTTATTGTGAAAATCTAGTTTTTTTCATTCTACATGTCTCCTGGATTCCCGATCGTTGTAAGCTCTCCTATAACTCTTCTTCTTTGTAAATATAATGAGACGGACACCATAGCATGTTTCCACCCTCTTTTGACTTCAAAAAAAATCACGAGTACTAGTTTCTTTCCAACACTTCATCAACATTCATTGGCCTCTCTCACAAGACTTCTTCTGCACCTTCGAGCCAATTTTCATAAATGAATCTCCACTACAGTTGAGAATTGTGAAATCATGAATTATCAAAAACAATAAAACTCAATTTTCGACCTATCCTGCATCAAATTGGGTGAATAAGAACTCCATCTTATAGTTCACTTCGAGACCTTTCCAACGAGATCAAAAACATTAAAAACAAACATTGTATGTGAAAGTTACGCATGAAATAAGATTGTTTACGGCTTTTGACCGTAAATCTGAATCTTATATAAGCCAAGTGGCTAGACCATTTAACTCACTTCAACAAGTGGGTTCACCGAAGCTCTCCCTTCAGAGCTTATCGCCCATCGCCAACTTTTCTGACGCCCGATCAACGATCCGAATGCACCATTTTGAAGAGTTCGTCGAGATCCACACTGTGTTGGCGTGTGTTTCACGGTTTAACACCCGAAATCGCCTATTCCTGAGTGGAGATCGGGGGAATGACCCTCGATGGTACGTATTTTGATTTTCTCCTTATTGTTGGCTCCCACGTCCCTTCTACATCACATGCGTGTCATTTTTGTGTCAATCAACTTTTCGGATTGCTAGTTATAGCGCATGCAAAAACCAATTTTCGTACCGTATCACCACCTTCCATTACGTTTTTCGAGAGATCCGATGATCCGAAAAATATGAAACTTAGGTCAAATTTATCCTTATTCCATGATCTATCCATGCATTAATGTATTTCAAAATCGGAGATGAAAAATCAGACCACCCACCGAATGCATTTTTCGAGACTCGATGATCCGAAAAATATGGAACTTATGTAAGATTTATCATTGTTCTATGCTCTATCCACACATTTTTTCAAATCTGAGATGAAAATTTTGACATCAAATCGGAGCACCAACTCACTCAGCTTAGCACTAATAGATCAATAACGATCTGATTGGACCCAATAGTATTTTAAAATTAGAATATGAGATGAAACTATAATATAAATACATAGGATATCTTGAGACATGATTAATTAATTAATGAAAATATTGTTAGCAAGCAATTAGATGATGAATTTGGGTCCCATTGGAAATTATTAATGAGTATCATGTGGGAATCAATGCAAGTGTGTTGAGAAAAACACACATCTCTTATGATTTATCAATATCCAGATCTGAGTACATAGAAGAGTCTGAACCATATCTTGATGTTATACCATGGATGTAGATTCTACAATAAATGTCTCTCCTCCATGTTAAGTGGATAGCTACAACAGATTCGTCTCAAATTGGCCATTATTATAACTTCTTAGGATTACAACAACAATAATAAAGTCTTTTCCCACATTAAGTAGGGTCGGCTACATGGATTCTTTGATTCTTTGCCTCCATTCAGATCTATCTTAGGCCATTCTCGTGCTTAGATCCAAAAAACAAAGATCCCTTCGTAAAGTCTCATTCCAACACTTCTTGGACCTTCCTCGCCCTTTTTTAGCCAACTCAACATCCTAAAACTTGCATCTCCTCATAGGTGCATCAACTGATCTCCTTTGCAAAGGTCAAACCACCTTAAGCAATTTTCTCGCATCTAATCCTCGATTAGAGCTACACCATTTTTTCTTCTGATTGCATCATTCCAAATACGATCTTTACATGTGTCTCCACATATCTACTTTAACATTTTCATTTCTTCCACTGTCATTCTCTGCACATGTCTATGGTTCACATGCCAACATTCAGATCCATAAAGCATAGCATGTTGTATGGCTGATTTGTAAACTTTTCTTTGATTTTCAAAGGAATTTTCTTATCACAAAGAACAATAGAAGCTCGTCTCTACTTTAGCCAACCAACATTTATTCTATTAGTAACAACTCCGATTTCCCAGTCATGTTGCAAAATATTACCCAAGTACCTAAAAGAATCTCTCTTATGAATGTTATCGTCATCAATATTCAATTCGATTCCTTCACATTGCTTCCATCAAAAGTGTACTCCATATAGTCAGTCATAACCCTACTTATACAAAATCTTTTAGTCTCCAATGCATGTTTACAAACCATAAGCTTCTCATTTACTCCATCTCTAGTCTCATCAATCAACAAAATATCATCAACGAATAACATACACCAAGGTATCTCATCATGGATGTGACTAATCAACTCATTTATAATCAAAGTAAAAGGAATTGATGCAGCATGATAGCCATTTTATGAACATTTGTGTTAGTTATTCTATTTAGCATTTGTTTTATTTATTTGATTTTATTTCATTCCCATGTAAAAGGTTCATTATAAAAGGCCTCTTTTTATATTTTTCCTTTGATTTCTTCTTTCCCTAATTTTAGGGATTTGTTGCTTCTTTTGAGGGGAGTAGCCTCTATAAAGGGCTCCCTTTGTATTAGGTTTTGGAATTAAGTTGAATTGAGAACATTTTCTTTTCCTATCCCTAATTCTCTTTCCCTCTCTCTCTCTCTTCCTCTCTCTCGGCCCCACGCCCTTTCTCTCTCCCCGACCCCCTTTCTTTTCCCGAACCCTACCTCCTCCCGCCGCCTTCTATCTCTCTCCCTCTCTCCACTCGAGCGTCGCCCCTCCCTTCCCCGTTCTCCTCTCCCGCTACCTCCCCACTTCCACCCCGACCGCGCGCATCAGGTCTCCGGCTCCCCCGCGCCGCCAGTCGCCTCCCTCCATCCCGCGCGCTGCCGCGCCTACAGCCCCATCAGCGACTCCCACCAGCATCGCCGCGCCCTCTCCCCTCCTCCGCACGACCCCGCTCTTCCCCGCACCGCCTCGACCCTCTCCACCTGCCCCCGACCCACCTCCGCCAACCGCTCATCCCGCCTCTCCCCTTCCAACTGCGCCCAACGACCACCCTCCATCCTTCAGCCCCCGCCTGCGACTCTCCTGCGCCGCCCCACGCCAACTCCTCCCCCACCCGCACTGCTACCTGCGCCAGGCCTGCCACTACCGAACCGTCACCGCCAGAGCCCGCCCAACAACCGCCAGCCATCTCGAGTCGCTGCCGCCTCCTGGTTTATCTCGAAGGCGACCCCAAGTGCCGTGAAGTTGACCCACGCCCCTCCTGCCATCGAAGATCAGATCTGAAACGTGCCGCCCTTTCCCTGTTGGTTGTGGTATGAGCGAAAATTCCACCATTTAAATTCCTCTGCATTATATTAGTTGTGGCCTGTTATTTTGCTGTTTAATTTGGTGATTAATTGAGATTCTAAACCTGCAACATCGCTATTAGTTTCCGTTAGTCATTTAGCTACTTGATTGGCCGACGTGTGTGGAAGATTCGGTGTTATATTTCGATTACCACATTCTTTATTGTTGCTGATTTTGGCTTGTCGTTATTCATCCATCACTTTCGTCATTTTGTTTCATTAGTTACATTGCTTAGACCGTCATATAGGTTATTGCCCACTTTGGTTGCATCAATTTGGTATCAGAGCCTCACGATTCTGCATTTCGTCTGCATCCCATTATTCGTTGCATATAAAAAAAACCCACCACACAAAACCACAAAAAAAAGAAAAAAAACCACAAAACAAACCCTGGGATAAAAACAAAAAAAACCCCAACAAGGAAAGCAAAACCCTAGGATATCCATGGCCGACAAACCTAGTGGCTCTAAACCCCCCTACACCACACACCCTGAACTATCGCTAGAATCCCTAGCTGCTCAAATGCAACACATGCAAAGAGTGGTTGAACAGTTGAGTGGGCAAATTGCTACCCTGAATAGTCGTATGATAGGCAACGACCTTACTGATGAAAACCCCAACAAAGGTCGACGCACTAATCGGAAATCACACTCCCGGAATAGCACTTCCCGAGATTCTAGCCCTTCTACTTCTGACGGACATGTTAGTGATTATCATTCACAGGAGAGTGAACAGGAAGAACCCAAAGAATACACCCCTTTCCTCCCCAAGACTCCAGACCCATACACCTTTGGCTATACTCCACAAACTAATGGTGAACATCAATTTCAACCGCGAAATGGACCCAAATCCGACGATGGATGGGATCGAGGTATCCGTCTCGATGTCCCGGAATTTGACAGAGGACGAGATCCTGACGTTTTTTTGGATTGGCTCCAAACCGTTGAACATTTCTTTGTGTGGAAGTCCATGCCTAGCGAGCGAAAAGTCCAATTTGTCACCATCAAATTAAAAGGACATGCTCTACTATGGTGGGACCGTTTGCAGTCTGAACGCAAACGGAAGGGAAAACATAAGATCCGCAGTTGGAGCAAGATGAAAGCCAAACTAAAAACCAAATTCGTGCCGGAAGATTACAAACGAGATCTATACGCACGACTGTAATCATGGCGATAAGGCACCATGAGTGTGAGAGAATACACCGAAGGGTTCCAATCCCTAACCCATCGCAACCGCTTGCAGGAGACTCCTATTCAGGAGGTCACACGTTACATGCAAGGCCTCCGCCAAGTCATCCAGGATGAACTCTACCTCCACAATTGCCGCAATGTCGACGAAGCCTACAAGCAGGCTGAACGAGCTGAGATCAAACTTGCTAAAGCCCAGACGAGGAAGATACCTTTTACTGTGAACTCTGCTCCTCGTACCAGTACCACGACGCCCTACTCCAAACCGATGGGTTCCTCATCTGTCATTGCGGGTAAAACCCAAGCCAAACCAACAACTCCTGCCGTCGCCCGACCACCTACTGGAAACCCCGACCAAGGCATCTTGGGAAGCCGACCTATTGTAGGACCTGATACCTGCTTCTGATGCTATCAAAAGGGCCATCGTGCCGCAGAGTGCCCAAACCCTAAAGCTAGACCCGTCCATCTATGCACCACCGACGACCCTGAATACCCCGACCCTGACCAACAAGAATCCCCTGAAGAGAATCCGACTGCGTTGACCGCTGACACCATGGGAACCGATGACTATGAACCTCTAGGAGTGGATGGAGACAAACTCCGGTTCGTTCCTGGTGATTGAACACAAAAACTTTATCGCTCCCGACAGCGCACCCACAAACATTCTGCTCACCCCCGCTGTCCACGCTGCTGATAGCTGGCTGCGACGCAGCATCTTCCGAACCACCTGCACCTCAGGAGGACGACGCTGTTCACTAATCATTGACGGAGGAAGCGTTGAGAACTTCGTTTCCCAAGAAATGGCAGATAAGTTGGGTCTGCCAACGCAACCACTCGAAAAACCGTACAGCGTGGCATGGTTTCGAGGTGGTACCCAAATCCCGATCCACCGTCAAAGCCTCGTTAGCTTCTCCATTGGTCCCACATATAAGGACGAGGTGTGGTGCCATGTAGCCCCTATGGATGTCTGTCACATACTTCTAGGGAGACCGTGGCAATTCGATCGAGACACCGAACACCGAGGAAAACCGAACACGTACACCTTTCTCATAGACAAGGTTCGTGTAACCCTCAGACCGCAACGTGAAGCCCTTAGCCCTCGCCAAGTGGCTACACTTCGAGCTGCGACCAACCAAACCGGTAACAAGACCCCACCGGCAAAGACTGCGACCACGGGCTCCGTATTGTTGATGGAAGCCCAAACATTCCAACGTGAAATTCAGGAGAGCTCCACCATCTATGCCTTAATGGGACGTGAAGTGGACAACCAAGAGTCAACTCCACCTGAAGTCCCACCTGAGATAAAGCCCATCATCCAAGAGTTCGCTGACATCATGCCTGAGGAGTTGCCTGAAGGACTGCCCCCGTTGCGAGACATTCAACATCACATTGATCTAGTCCCTGGAGCCAGTCTACCCCACTTACCCCATTATCGAATGAGCCCAAATGAGCATGAGGAGATGAATCGGCAGGTTACTGATCTGCTGCGACGTGGGTATGTTCGAGAGAGTATGAGCCCCGTGGCGGTTCCTGCTCTGCTTACCCCAAAGAAAGACGGCACATGGAGAATGTGCGTGGACAGTCGAGCTATCAACAAGATAACGATTAAATATCGTTTTCCCATTCCACGCCTTGATGATATGCTTGATATGCTATCAGGTGCCAAACTGTTCTCCAAAATGGATCTCCGCAGCGGTTACCATCAGATTCGCCTCCGACCTGGAGACGAATGGAAGACAGCTTTTAAAACCAAAGAGGGTCTGTATGAATGGACGGTCATGCCCTTCGGCTTGTCTAATGCCCCAAGCACCTTCATGCGGACAATGAATCATGTTTTGCGACCCTTTATTGGCAAGTTTGTGGTCGTGTACTTCGATGATATCCTGATCTACAGTTTGACCAAAGAAGACCATCTGTCTCACTTACGACAAGTCCTGAAAACCCTGAGAGACCAAAAACTGTACGTCCACCTCAAGAAATGCTCCTTCATGTCTGACACGGTCCTCTTCCTAGGATACATTGTCACCGCTGATGGACTCAAGGTCGACCCCTCCAAAATCCAGGCCATTCAGAGCTGGCCCGTACCCAAAACCCTCACCGAAATTCGCAGCTTTCTAGGGTTAGCTTCTTTCTACTGACGTTTCATTCGGAACTTCAGCACTTGTGCAGCACCATTGGTAGAATGCACACGGAAAGGCGCACCCGCATGGACTCTTGAAGCAGAAACGAGCTTTCAAAATTTAAAACATCAATTGACGCATGCTCCTGTTTTGGCACTCCCCGATTTCACCAAGATTTTCGTTGTCGATTGCGACGCCTCACATGTCGGGATTGGCGTTGTCCTAAGTCAAGAAGGACGACCCGTCGCCTTCTACAGCGAGAAATTGAACGATGCCAGATCACGGTATTCCACTTATGATGTTGAATTTTATGCCGTGGTCCAAGCTCTCAAGCATTGGAGACATTACCTGATCCAGCGTGAATTTATCCTTAACTCTGATCATGAAGCCCTGAGATATTTGAACTCCCAGAAAACTCTTAACAAGCGTCATGCCAAATGGGTTAATTTCCTCCAAGAATACACCTTTCATTTCAAACACAAAGCCGGAATCCTGAACCGTGTGGCCGACGCGTTGAGCTGGCGAACACATGCCCTAACCACGATGACCGTCAGCACGACAGGATTTGAAACTCTCAAGGACCTATACCCCACTGATCCTGATTTCGGTCAAATTCATGCCAACTGTGTTGATACTGGGCAGGACCCAACAGCCACTTTTGTTCTTCATGAGGGTTTCCTATTCAAAGGCCACCAACTATGCATCCCGGCCACGTCCCTTCGAGAGAACTTAATTTCGGAACTACACAATGGAGGTTTAGCTGGACATTTTGGACGAGACAAAACCTTGATCCTTCTCCAAGAACGTTTTTATTGGCCGCAGTTGTGAAAGGATGTAACAAAATTCGTACAGAAATGCCAAACATGTCAAAGATTCAAAGGCCACCGACAGAACACTGGACTATACACACCCCTACCGATTCCTCTGCGACCCTGGGAAGACATCACCATGGATTTTGTGCTAGGGTTACCCCTCACTGTGCGAAAAGTTGACTCTATTTTTGTGGTTGTGGATCGATTCTCTAAAATGGCACATTTCATTGCATGTAGGAAAACCTCAGATGCATCTCATGTCGCTGATTTGTTTTTTCGCAATGTCGTCCGTTTGCATGGTGTCCATCGTTCTTTTACTTCAGACCGTGATACCCGGTTTTTGAGTCACTTTTGGCGCACGCTTTGGTCTCGTCTTGGTACTCGTCCGCAATATAGCACCGCTTATCATCCACAAACAGATGGGCAAACTGAAGTAGTTAACAGGTCATTAGGAAATTTGTTGCGATGTCTTGCAGGGGACTCTCCGTCCAAATGGGATCTAATTCTTCCCCAAGCTGAATTCGCATATAACAGTTCCACTAATAGGTCCACCGGAAAATCGCCCTTTGAGAGTGTGTACGGTTTTCCACTTACCCAATTTCTTGACCTAAAAGCCACAACCATGTAAGGGAGAAGTAGTGCAGCTGCTGAGGATCTGGTCGAACATCTAACCCACATCCATACTGAGATCCGAGCCAAACTCCAATCCATGACCCAGAAATACCAAGCCCAAGCCAACCTACACCGAAGAGAGAGCGAGTTCAGAGTTGGAGAATTAGTGATGGTCCACCTTAAAAAAGAGAGGTTTCCTTTGAGAGTCCACCAAAAATTGAGTGAACGGAAAATTGGTCCATTTCGAGTCCTCAAAAGGATTGGACCCAATGCATATTTACTCGACATGCCGCCCGACGTTCAGACGTCACCGGTCTTCAATGTATCAGATCTCTTCTTATATCATGGAGATGAACAGACCGATGACACCCCAGTAGCAGTTCCTGCCAATGATGATATGCGCCAACCGCCAGCCGCATCCGATGCTGATCAGATTGAAGATATTGCAGACATCCGAGATATGACGACTAGACGTGGTCTCTTCCGACGATATCTAGTCAAATAGAAGGGACGACCTTTTACCGATTGCACCTGGATTGACGAGGATGAACTCCAACAACTCCGCCCCGATATACTTCAGAATTTCCACGATGCCATCTCGACGGAGCGAGATTCTTTTCAGCAGGGGGGAGTTGATGCAACATGATAGCCATTTTATGAACATTTGTGTTAGTTACTTAGTTATTCTATTTAGCATTTGTTTTATTTATTTGATTTTATTTCATTCCCATGTAAAAGGCTCATTATAAAAGGCCTCTTTTTATATTTTTCCTTTGATTTCTTCTTTCCCTAATTTTAGGGATTTGTTGCTTCTTTTGAGGGGAGTAGCCTCTATAAAGGGCTCCCTTTGTATTAGGTTTTGGAATTAAGTTGAATTGAGAACATTTTCTTTTCCTATCCCTAATTCTCTTTCCCTCTCTCTCTCTCTCTCTTCCTCTCTCTCGGCCCCACGCCCTTTCTCTCTCCCCGACCCCCTTTCTTTTCCCGAACCCTACCTCCTCCCGTCGCCTTCTATCTCTCTCCCTCTCTCCACTCGAGCGCCGCCCCTCCCTTCCCCCTTCTCCTCTCCCGCTACCTCCCCACTTCCACCCCGACCGCGCGCATCAGGTCTCCGGCTCCCCCGCGCCGCCAGTCGCCTCCCTCCATCCCGCGCGCTGCCGCGCCTACAGCCCCATTAGCGACTCCCACCAGCATCACCGTGCCCTCTCCCCTCCTCCGCACGACCCCGCTCTTCCCCGCACCGCCTCGACCCTCTCCACCTGCCCCCGACCCACCTCCGCCAACCGCTCATCCCGCCTCTCCCCTTCCAACTGCGCCAAACGACCACCCTCCATCCTTCAGCCCCCGCCTGCGACTCTCCTGCGCCGCCCCACGCCAACTCCTCCCCCACCCGCACTGCTACCTGCGCCAGGCCTGTCACTACCGAACCGTCACCGCCAGAGCCCGCCCAACAACCGCCAACCATCTCGAGTCGCTGCCGCCTCCTGGTTTATCTCGAAGGCGACCCCAAGTGCCGTGAAGTTGACCCACGCCCCTCCTGCCATCGAAGATCAGATCTGAAGCGTGCCGCCCTTTCCCTGTTGGTTGTGGTATGAGCGAAAATTCCACCATTTAAATTCCTCTGCATTATATTAGTTGTGGCCTGTTATTTTGCTGTTTAATTTGGTGATTAATTGAGATTCTAAACCTGCAACATCGCTATTAGTTTCCGTTAGTCATTTAGCTACTTGATTGGCCGACGTGTGTGGAAGATTCGGTGTTATATTTCGATTACCACATTCTTTATTGTTGCTGATTTTGGCTTGTCGTTATTCATCCATCACTTTCGTCATTTTGCTTCATTAGTTACATTGCTTAGATCGTCATATAGGTTATTGCCCACTTTGGTTGCATCAGGAATGAACTCAAAGCTGAACCTTGATACATACCAATGTTGATGCAAAAATAGTCAGTCTTCTCAGAATGTATCCTTACACGAGATGAAGCCCTATCGTACACATCTTTTATGAGATTAATATATAGGACATGTACTTGTTCTACTCCAAAACTCTCCACAATCTCTCACGTGGGACATAATCGTAAACCTTCTTCAAATCAATAAAAATCATATGGAGGTTCTCCCTTTTAGCTCTATAAATCTCCATTGTTCCCCTTACCAAGTGGATGACTTTAATAGATGAGCGACTTGACATGAATCCGAATTGGTTTTCTTTTACTTTGGAAAGTTGCATCAACCTTCTTTCGATCACGCGTTCCCAAATTTTCATAATGTGACTCATCAGCTCTATACATCTGTAACTTAAACAATTTTGAATGTTTCCTTTGTTCTTAAAAGAGGCATCATGATGCTTCTACAATCTTCACACAATTTCTTGCTTCGCCAAATAGCATTGAATAAATTTGTAACCAAGTCAAACCACGTGCACCTAAAACTCTCCAAACTTTATATGAATGTCACAAGGTCCTACACCTTTCCAAGGTCTCATAACCTTCAAAGCCTCTTTTACATACTTCCTTTGTATTCATCTGCAGCGTGCATGATTCAAGTATCTTTCACTACCAGCGAGATCTCCCAAAATGATCTCTCGATTTCCTTCCCCAATGAAAAGCTTATGAAAGTAATGCTTCCATCTAGTCTATATATCCTTCTGAGTAACAAGTACATGACCTTCACCATCCTTAATGCATCTCACTTGTGAAAAGTATTTGGTCTTTCTTTCTCTTACTTTAGCCAACCTGAGTATATCCTTCTAGTCCTCCTAAGAATCGAAATTTTTGTATAAAACTTCATAAGATTTTGACTAACTTCATTTACATGCTTCTTTGCTTCCTTCTTTGTTATTTTGTAGTTTGTGACAGTTTCATATGTTCTATCCTTAGACATAACTTTAAAGCATGCTCTTTTAAATTTGAGATTCTCTTGCACCCCTTCACTCCATCACCAAGTCTCCTTTTGTCCTAGAGCTCCTTCCTTTGACTCGTCTAACATCTCTTTGGCTACCTTTCGGATACAAGATGCTATCGCCATTGTTGTAAAATTCGTTCGACTAGGTCGACTAGCCGAGTCGGTGGGTAGCCAACTTGACTAGGCCTACTCGGCCATTAGTCGGTCAACCCGACTAATCGAGCCGACTAATTAGTCGACGTTTACATAGGGATTTTTTATTTTTTTTTATTTTTCTAAAAGCAAACTTATTCCAATATGCTTAATGTTATATTTAAAGTCAATTACATCTTTTGTTTCATTATGATAGTATATAAAATGTATAAATCTATGCAAACATATAAGAATGTATGTATAAAAGTGATTTATTCAAATAATTAAAAAAAATTCAAAATCGATTAATGGTCGACTAAATCCGATTAGTTGCCCGACTGTCGATTAATTCTTAGTCAATGACTTCGTCGACCAAGTACCAACTACCAATTTGTACAACATTGGCTATCGCCTCCCACATCTCATTTGCACTTCCATTACAATCTTAAGATAAGTCTTCTAAAACCTTCCTCCTGAAGCTTGATTGCTTTAATTGAAGATTCCACCATCTAGTTCTAGTGATTTTGAAAACACTCATTTTTTTCCACCCCTTTTATTTGCACACCCATGGCTAACAAGTGATGTTGGGTGGTCAAACTATCTCCTGGGCTTACTTTGCTTCGCAACACAAGCGATCCCAAGGAAGGTTGTATCGCGATATATCAGTGATATATCATCGATGTATCGATATCGACAGGTCACCAATATATCGCCGATATCATCGATATTTGGCCTTACAAGGCCATTTTACACAATCTCGGTTCGATAACGGCGATATGGCATCGATATATCGACGATATATCGTATCAACATGGTACCGGTATCGATACCGATATCGGTATGGCCATCCTTGACAGATCCCTTGTCCTAAATGCAAAGTAATCTATCTGTGTTCTAGTCGGGCCATTCTTATAAATAATTAAATGCTCCTCCTTCTTGAAGAGAGTGTTTGCTATGAAAAGATCACAAGTCGTTACAAAATCCAGAATGACTTTTTCCTCTCATTTCTATCCTCGAAGCCATGTCCTCTATGAACACCGACATACCTTGAAGCATCCTTTCCCACATATCATTAAGAACTCCACATAGGCAAATCATCTCTCTTTGTGGGATTCCTTGCAAATTCTTACCAAAACCTCCCAAAAAGCGTGTTTAATCCTTTAGTCTAAATCAATCTGTGATGAATAAACTGAGATGATATTTGGAATTTCTTCTTCAATCACCACTTTTAGCAAAATAATCCGATCCCTAAATCTTTGCACTTGAATCACACAATTCTTCAAATTCTTATGAATAATCACTCCAACGTCATTTCTGCCCTTATCTTTACTTGAATAACAAAGTTTAAAGCATGTCTTCTCGATCTCCATTACTTTCTCTCCAACCCATTTTGTCTCTGGAGACATAGTATTTGAATCTTTCTTCTTTCTATCGTATTTACTATCTCCATCGATTCGCCTGATAAAAGTACCAATATTCCAACTACCTTATCCGCAACTTCCTTTGCAGCTTCGTTTGGACTAACTTCTTTATTCACGTGCATCCATCATGCGAGAACCCTCGCAAATTTTGGACTGCATCTGGGTGGCGATGCGAGGGAACTAACTTATTTACTTGCTTGCATCCCTCATGCGAGAACCCTTGCAAATTTTGAACTACATCCGACAACGATGTAGCAGCTCTTGCCAACTTCTCATTGCATTTGGGCGATGCAATGTGTCAACATCGCAACTGAATCTAAATGTTTGGTTAAATCC
The DNA here is from genome assembly GCA_037367405.1 of Ottelia alismoides. NCBI lineage: Eukaryota > Viridiplantae > Streptophyta > Magnoliopsida > Alismatales > Hydrocharitaceae > Ottelia > Ottelia alismoides. The sequence goes on from JAZKJV010000773.1 coordinate 714,525, forward strand.
ATGTTGAAAAGATCCTAACTATTTTGAGATAAATTCCTAAATTGTGTTCTTTTTAAGAACACTATTTAGGAATGTATCTCTCTTGTGCTGGATGTCGGCTACCTAACGCGTAACACTCCTCAATTTACCCGCGCTTAGGACCGGCCATGACTGAGTTGTAACTTCTTAGGATTAGCGGATGAGAAATCCTGTACTGGATCAGATTAGCCTAACACATTCCTTAGATATCATATGAATAGTAGGGAGACATTTGTATATTGAGATGTTAATTTGACAATGTAAATCATGATGGCTTAATGAGATAACCTAATACTCAGGATTCAGTGGATGATTAATCTAAGGAATATAACCTAATAGAGTAAGGTGATTTCATAAGTCTAGGAGGTTTGGAGCAAAAATACGAATATATGCATGAAGTACTTATGAACCCAGAAGTATAGGTACTAAATTGTGTATATATATGTATAAGTATGCATACAGTTTATGGATGTAAGCGAGAGTATTGGGAACTTAACTAGGATATACATACTTCAAATGCATGCCTACGAAGGCACCCCAACCCAAAAGTACTAAGTACTTTGGAGTCATGGCGTCAAGCTACAATGGGCCAAGACCGCAAACTTACCACAATACTGAATGACTACTTAAAACATAGAGTATAACCAATGGCTTAATGAGTTAACCTAGTACTCAAGATTGAGAGTGGATGGTTAATCTAACCAATAGGAGGATAACCTAGTTGAGTGTGATGATTTCATGAGTTTAGGATGTTTAGAGCGGAAATGTGAATATACTTAAGTACTAAGGAGCCCATAATATAAGCACTAAATTATGTATATATCTACAAGGAAGCAATTGGTTTGTGGTTGTAAGTGGGAGTGTTGAGAATTTATCTAGGATGCATGTACTTCAAATGCATGCCTTGGGAGACACGATAACGCTAAAGTACTAAGTACTTTGGAGTCATAGCATGAGACTGTAATGGGTCAAGACCACAATCTTACCATAATATTGAATGACTAATGAAACACATGGAGTGTTGGGAACTTAGGATGTACGTGCCTCAATGCATGTCTACGAAGGCCCCCTTAAGTACTTTGGAGTCATAACGTGAGACTGTAATGGGTCAAGACCGCAATTTTACCACAATACTGAATGACTAATGAAACACATGTGGTTTCTAGATGTAAGTGGGAATGTTGAGAACTTATCTAGGATGCATGTACTTCAAATGCATGCCTAGGGAGACACCCTAACCCTAAAGTAATAAGTACTTTGGAGTTATAGCATGAGACTGAAATGGGTAAGACCACAATTTTACCACAATACTAAATAACTAATGATATACATGGAGTGTTGGGAACTTAGTTAGGATACACGTGCCTCAATGCATGTCTAGGAAGGCCTGCAACCCTAAGGTACCAAGTACCTTAGAGTCATAGCATGAGACCCAAACACAAGTCAAAACCACACACATCCATGAGATCAAAGTGTGATAACTAAATGAACCTACCATGAGAGGATAATTATTAGTCTCCTAGAGGATCAAACGATTGGATTGTGCACAGCCCTGATGAGGAATGATATGACCTAAAGAGCTAAGTATGAATCATATGGATTAAATGGTACGATGATATGAGATATATGATGATATAGTATAAGATATGCGATAACATAATATATGATGTATGGTATCATATAATGATTGGTACAAGTTCCATTGTTTCAAGAAGATAGTGGGTAATCTATGGATCACTTGAGATTGACTGAAGGATATGAGCAATGTGCATGATTTTATGCCTTCATTGTTTCCCTACGCCATTAAGGATTTTTTCCGATGTGTAAGGAGTTTGGGTGGTTCCGTGACAGCGATCACGTGTGTTGTTGCTTTGTCTCACCAGTAGATGTTACCCCAATGAGAGGTTGTGAAACTATTATATAACGCAAGACTCATATAAATATTCCGACTATAGAATTACTTTAAGTGAGACGAGAGTAACCATTAAATGAAATTAAGATTAAAAATATTGATTTTCTTGTGTTATGCATAGAGGAGGTAGAATACCGAGATTGGGACACGGCTCTTGTGGTCCCGATGGATCCTAGGTGAATGTTGTCTTTGGTCTCTAACGGCTCCTGTAGTTTTTCCTGTTACCCGAACGGTGAGATGACCTACTCGATCCGGTCTATACCTATCGTTTTTCTGGTCTACAACACTTCGATGTGTGGCGCACTCAGTTGAAGATCCATATTTAATCATATTGATATACCTAGTGTGGCCCCGTATGACCCATAGTGTACATGTTCTCATATATTCCATTGTGGAGGGTAAGCTGGGGTTGATGGGTTGAAGATAGAAATTATGGTTTTGATTGCTTGAATCGTACGTGACTGTTGGGGGATTTTGTGCATGCAAGTGAAACTCAGCAAATTAGGTTGGGAAATGAATCTTAAATTTCCACCGCCTCTCTTTCATGCATTGCAATAGCATGTGGCCTCCAAAATGTGACATCATCAACGAACAAGACGTGCATGAAACAAATATGAACATTATAAGCAGAGGAAGTGTGCAAAAGATTATAATGAGATGGTTCATGAAAGAAAGAACAATTTTTTAGGCTACAATGCCCAGATATCCCAAGTTTAGGCATCCTATTCCAAAAGAAAGGGTTTTTTTCTCTGAATGTACACTAGGCAGAAGACGATTTTATCTGTTTCTCACCCCCTACTAAAAACTGCTCTAAGGGACAGAAGCACATTTTAAAGCCATAACGCCTCCTCATTAGTGAAAAACCAAGGTCACAAATGCACTCTTAAGAACTTAAAAGTAGAACTCTCTTATTTGGAAGGAAATTATGTCCTATAAATAAAAAACAAAACATTAGCTTAATCAACCTCCATGCCAACATAGAAGTTAAAAAAAAACACTTCTTAAGTATGAAATGGAAATGTAGAAGGTTGCATAACGCTTAATTACCAAGCAATCATGTAAAAAATGGCAAATCCTTCCCCTACTATAAGTAGATTCTTATCAAATACAAGTTAAACGACTGTTTTTTACGCTGGTCGTCGACTATCTAACGCAATTGTCTTCAAGGGAATATTTGAACACTGATCTTTTGGGTGGTAGGCACACTGCTTCAATACCATATTATTGAAGTGAGGCTGAATTTTTCTTTTGAAAGGAACACGCTTACAAATTAAAACACGAGTTTTTAAAACTTGTGCCCCTCCAAGATTACCTCTGCCACACCCCACCATCTCCTTCTCGTTGCCACCAGCCTAAAATTCCCCCCTTACGTCGCTCGACCACCTTCTCCACGCACTCGATCCTCATCTCATCCCCTTCTCCAGTCGTCCCATCCCTTATACTTCTCCAATCCTCACCCACCTCCACCCTGCCCGCTACCCTCTCCTCTTCGTCACCACAACCCCATCAACTCTCCCCCTCCACTTGTCGACCACCTCCTTCCCACGCTCAATCATCACCCCAACCCCCTATGCCTCGCTCCCAATCTCCGCTCATTGCACGCTCCTCTTTGATGCACCCAGCCTCGACCCATGTATCCTCCTCGCCTCGCACTCCCAATCCCCTCCTCGTCATTATCCCTAACCACCACAATTGCTCTTCAAACTTTGAGCTTCTCTCATTTTTGTTTCCATCTTTACGCAGTGGTGGGATAGGGTGGAGAGGCATGCTCATGGCGGAGGTAATGAAGGGAATGGGTTGTACTCGAGGCAGAGGGGACGGAGGTGACATTGCTAGCGGGATGAAGGAGGGGCATAATTGTAACAAGATTTTCCTAAAACACACCTTATTTTGTGTAAACCATGGTTTGGTTCATCTTGTTGGAGTATTTGGTTGTGCGTCATATGAGTTGTAGGAGGGTAAATGGATCCTGGAGAAGATCCGTTTACCCCATCCATGTGTTTAGTCCCACATCGACCAATGGTGGGACTTGGATGCTCTGGAGAGGCTATATAAGGAGCCCCAGACCTCATGTAACCATTGAGAAAAAGCAATGAAGCATATGCCCCTTTGAGGGCTTCTCACGTGGTTTCATCACGCTCCTCACGGAGTAGGGTCCACGTTAAATCTCTGTGTTTTTCAAGTTCTTTATCTTTATTTCCGATTCCGCTTCCGCTTCCTATTTTCTAACATGGTATCAGAGCGGGTCGATTCTCGATGATTTCAAGTTCTTTATTTTTTCGAGATTCGATTAAAGATTATTCATGTATTATTCAAGACGGTTCATGTTCGAGAGATTCTAGGGTTTCAGAAACCCTAACTTTTGCTAGGCCTGATCTTCATGATCCAATTCATCTTCTCCCAGTCCAGGAGATTATCTTCTCCTTGAGATCCAAGTGCAGATTCGAGATTCAATCATCGCAGACATCGATCTAAAGTTTCTTGAAGAACAAAGCAGCACTGGTTTCATCATTCGCGTGTTCCAACCCATAGCGCAAGAGGTGCTGCTCCATGCGGCAATAGCCCCGCCGCTCCTCCCTCGCGCAGGCGGCACGAGGTCTCCAAGCGGTGGCGCAGATCTGATCCACCATGGCGAGCCCTAGCAGAAGTGGAGCGATGACCTCCATCGTGGTTCACATCGAGATCGCCCTCGAGGGCAATGATTATCTCAGGCGGTGGAAACCCTTGATGCTGATCACCAGGGAGGCGCAGGCGCTAAGGCGGCGCAGGTCCTCCCCCTCGCACAAACTCCATGCAGCGGGCTCGTGCCCTAGCGCCACTTCTCCAGGCGCTTCTGCTAGTGGTGTCTCCTCGCACACCATCGCTCAAGACGTCTTCCCTCGAGCGGCGGCGCCCTGCCCTCTCTCCTATGACGCAGCTCCAGGGCGGTGGCTCCTCCAGGCGCGTATCGTGCGAGAGCCCCAGTCGATTCTCTGGCGGCGCACTCTCCCACGCGCCTCCGCCCGACATCGTGAAGGCGCCCATCAGGGGCGACACGACAGAACCCAATTGGACGGCTCTGTTTGAAGAGGGGTCCCTTTGTTGGAACCCTCAAGGCACAGGTTTTATTTAAAAAAGGGGGGAGTGAAGAGTCGTATGTTTGGAACCTTTGGGTCGTGCCATTTAGAAAAAAAGGGGGAAGAGAGAGAGCTGCAAGATTAAAAGGAAAGGGGAGGCGGCATTTATTTGGCTCAACTTCAGGCCATGAGTTCGTTCGTATTTGTTAAAAAAAACGGAGAGAAAAGGCGCGTACACCTCAAAAGCCGTACGCAAAAAAAGGAAACGGCTTTAAAAAACTGTTAAAAAAATGATGAAGGGTTTATGCCGGCTTTTTAAAAAATGGACGGCTTATTTAAAAAAATGATGAAGAAAAGCCGCAAGGAATATTTTTTTTAGAATGTTCACGTTTTCTCCATCTTTGTTGTCTTCTCTCAACTTTGTCGACGTCCATGTTTTCCGACAAGTATGTGAGAAAGGGAGAGTACATGTAGAGTCACATGTCTTCTTCTGATATCAGATTCGTTAGACCAGACAGATTTCCAGATTCTACAGTTTATCAGATTCGACATTCAGATTTCAGACTCGACATTCAGATTGGTCAGAGTCCAAGTTCGAGGCACTCCATGTTAAGAGGCTCATTTTTCGAGTTCTCCAGAGAGAGACTCATTTTCAGACACGCACGAGTATGCGGTCTTTTCAGATGAGCACATGTATGCCATCTTTTATAGTGGTCCTCATCTTTTCTTGTGTTTAGGCCAGAGTTTTCATGTGAGCCATGGGGACTCCAGAGTAGAGGACCATTCCCTATGCCATGTTGGCAAGGGTTTTCATGTGGTATCATAGGGACACCAGAGTAGTGTACCATTCTCTGTGCAGACCCAGTTCTCATACGAGGAGACTTTTTTCAGACTCCATTCTCCAGCGACCGTGGACTCCGACGAGGATTGCACTTCCACGGCCTTTTCAGTTTGACCCTTTTCAGAGATGGAACAGTTGTCCACATTATTGTGGCAAGCCAGAGTACTCCGACGAGGAGACTCATTTCCAGTTGCAGTGACTTTGACAGGCGCAGTTCAGAGCATATGCTCTCCGACGAGGAAATTCAACAGACTCACACTCCAGCCCGTTCCTCCTCCTCACCTGCACGGCATGAGAAGCAACATCCTCGACAACAGCAGTTGTGCGCGTTGGATTGATATTGTCCGTAGTGTCCTGTAGCATGAGTTGAGTTTCTTCCTGTTTGTTTGTCCAAGCTGAGTATTACATGCTCCAGCTTGAGGGTGAGTGTTGGAGTATTTGGTTGTGCGCCATATGATTTGTAGGAGGGCAAATGGATCCTGGAGAAGATCCATTTACCCCATCCATGTGTTTAGTCCCACATCGACCAGTGGTGAGACTTGGAGGCTCTGGAGAGGTTATATAAGGAGCCCCAGACCTCCTGTAACCATTGAGAAAGCATATGCCCCTTTGAGGGCTTCTCCCGTGGTTTCATCCCGCTCCTCACGGAGTAGGGTTCCACGTTAAATCTCTGTATTTTTCAAGTTCTTTATCTGTATTTCTGATTCCGCTTCCGCTTCCTATTTTCTAACACATATTATTGACAGTGATACTAACTGATGACACAAGTGTTAACGATGCAACCACGTATTTCTTGAAAGCTCTTTTCATAAAACTAATCGCTTCCAATAACAAACATAAAATCTTCAAACAGCCAACTTCCACATGATAACTGAATTACCCTCCACCAATCTCAAATCAATGATTATTCCCAAACTCGTCACATGGAATAAAACATATTTTCCTTGATGGTAATCCCTTCAACATATTTGAAGTATCTCAACAGGCAGTATGGTAATCCCCAACACTTTGAAAAAATTACTGGCAGTAATTTCTGTTATTTTTATCTCACTGAAATCATTCATAATATATATCCGCAAATCATAACGAGTTTAACTGAAAAGTTGTTTATCTTGGCTCAGATTTTATGTTTGGATTGTGCATCACATTACTGAATAAAAGAATTATGCATTATTTTCTCATAGCAAATTGAATTTTCTCTAAAACTTTTTCCTCGGCAGTGAAATCAGCAGTTTACTGTAAAACATGGCATGTGATCTGAACCCCTTACATCATAATTGAAGAAGAGAGTTGAGTCCAGGTTTCATAAACTGGGAGGAAATAGAAACAGAGATCATATTTTATTTCACGGGGGCCATGTGTTAGCACAACTTTTTTGGTCAGTACAAAGACCATTTGGTGAGAGTATATGGGCCTATGCACTCGATTATAGTATAATAATTCATAATCTTCAAATATCCACATCTCGGTAGTTGGGATATATTTTTGATCTCAGACGAAACTGGACGTTGGGATATATTTTTGATCTCAGATGAAACTGGACGTTGAAATGTATGGAATTCTAACAATGCCAACAATGTGAAAAAGATCCATCCACAACATTTTCTCAAACTCTCTCAAGATGTCCAAATTCAATAAAACTCCGAACAGAACACATTTTTCACTACGCACTGACTCTTATAGTACTACCCACTTATCACTCCACCCTTCTTCTTCCTTGCACAGAGATGACTTGAGCTAGAACCACTTAATTAAGATATTTCTAGGCTTCTAGCAATCGTTTTAAAGGGAACACATAAACAATCATTTGAGGGCCGGAGAAAGTGGTTTTTATAGCTCTTTAGCGCTCCCATATATGTTCTCTGTCCATTTCTCTCACCCTTATATTAATGGAACACCTTTTTTTAAAGAAATGAAACACGTTCGATGGGTTTGATTTCTTTGAGAAAACAGAGGATGGCTACTCGAGAAGGGTGGGCATCCCGAGTGTTTACTTTTTTGCTAGCACTTGACTAATCTCAAGGTGAATTGCCCCTAAGTTTAGGGATTGTGCTTGTAATATCCAAAATTCACCTCATTGGGTTCAAGGATGAGCACCCTAAAGAGTTCCTACTCAATGCAGTTAAACAAAGAAAAAATCGTGTACTTGTATAATTGGTAGACAGGAAACCGCTCCGCTCCCTATCCAACTATAGAGACAAGGTCAAATCATGAGCAACAATATTCCTAATTGGCGGTTCTGAGGACCATAAATGGGACAATCAACACGACTCAATTTTGATGTTGGTAATACGAAGTAAAATTGTAAACCAACATCTAAGAGACCAAGTCTATAACTCAAGTCAAAGGGGAAATTAGTCTTCACCTCTTCAAACGTGTCTGTGTGCGGTGTTAAGTAGATGAGAAGGAATGCATTGAAGTAAATATGGTCGAAATCACGTAAAACAACCCACTAAGAATGCACCCCATCAACACTACAAGTACAAAAAGGGACTAAATCAATAGACACGACAACTCACCTTAATACCAACCACCTTGCTAGATGCCTAGCAATTGATCATATAGCATTCAATGTTAATGCTTTAGTCAACAAGAAGTTATATGGTTCAGTTCATAGTTGGAATGTGTTTGGCTACAAATAAACATATTAAAGACAAAAACACATTCCAAAAACAGGAACAAGAAACATGTCTAACTTTTCTAAATGGTTGGTTGCAATATGCTAAGCCAAAGCCGTTATAAAACAGGAGTCTTAAAGAGAAAAATATATATACCTAGTTTGTGAATCAGGTGTATCAATGTCGTCGACAGCAAAGGGACACGAAAATTCGCAGTTGTCAAGGATCATCGGTGAAGGACAGCCTACTCGAGCTCCTCGAAAACCCAATTCTAGGCGAATTGCCTGAAGAAAGTATCCCGGAGAACCTGCCCGATTCCTCCTTAACATCCTTAACCCCCTGTAAGTCAATACACACAGATTGCATTGCTCATTCATCACAAGAGTTGACAAATTTCCGAATCAATTTGAACGAAAAACCACGAAACTAACCTTCGTCAGCACATAGCTCGGCAGGCTCGAAGGCGGCTCTCCGGTGCGGAACCCTTCGATCTTCCTATACGACCTTCCCTCCGAGGGAGACTCCTGCGCAGCAGCAGCAGCAGCAGCATCACTCTCGCGCTCCTCGGGCTCGGCGGAGGAAGGAAGCTCCGCATCGGATCGGAAGGCGTTCTGTGAAGCAAATTCCTCCCTCCAGCGGGCATCGGTATACTAACCGGCGAGCTCTCCGACTGCAGCTTATTCCTCAGGGGGCTATTCGAGTACAACGGAGGTGACAGGGGTCGGAGAATCCGAGAACGGAGGCGAGATCCTGTCTCCTCAGCGCCGATCCCGTCCGCCTACTCCGGACGACGCCGTCCTGTACAAATTATGGACATCCGTCACCTGGCGCCCGGACAAAACGGGAGGCGAGAAGCGCGGGCGACTCGGGTGGGGACGTGCCGAGAGGGCAATGCGCGAGCGGAGGGCTCGCCCCAGCTGCTGCGGGCGCGCGAGTGGGGCACCGTAGCGCTCCCCGCGCATGGGGAAGGTGGTGGAGCACATGCCAGCACCGGATACGGAAGACGGGAAAGCACGAAGCGGCTCGGCGGCGGGCTGCCGAAGTAAGTTGGCGATGATCCGCGGCGGGAGGAGTGGGGGAGGCCTCGAGGTCGAGGTCGTCGAGGCCGGCGCGGTAGGCGAGGGAGGCGGAGAGCTGGCCGAACTGGGTGTCGACGGGGGCGAAGGTCCAGGACTTCATGGCGTGGTCGTCGTCGGAGGAGAGCGGCTCGGCGAAGGAGGAGACCTTGTAGTTGAGGCTGAAGTTGCAGTTCTGGTTGGAAGAGGTGAGCATGCGGAAGGCTTTATAGGCGGGGAGGACGCGGAGGAGCGAGTAGATGGACCGGAGCAGGATCATGGTTTTCTTGTAGGTCTTGGAGGGGTCGGAGGGGGGAGGGGGCGAACCGGACCGGGTGTGGTGGTAGTGGAGGGTCCAGCGCTCGAGAAGGGAGTCGTGGTGGGAGGAGAGGAGGACGTCGACGACGAGGGGGTCGAGGGGGAAGCGGTGCCACGAGCCGAGCGAGTCGAGGGTCGCGGGGATGTCGCCCAGGGCGAGGTTGAACCAGCGGTCCCGGTTCTTGGAGGGGCGGGCGCGGGGCGGGTCGGACCGGAGGGTGGGGATGCGGGAGGAGAGGATGACGTGCAGCGACTTGAGGAGGAACTGCGACATGATCTGCTCGGTCCGGGCCGAGGAGTCGGACGCCGCAGCCATGGCGCCCGGTCCAGATCGGGCTGCTACCACCGGTTCTTCTTCCTTGGCATTGCCAGAGGATAGACGATGACGATGATGGTGGTGTGTTGCAATGTAATTACATTTTTATTTTATTGGAGACGTGAGGGAGAAGAGAAGGAAAGGGGAGAGGTGAGGTGAGGATATAATGTTGAATGGAAACCTATGATCGTGATTGTGCCGTTTAACAAGTTGTTTTGCTTCCCTTCTTTTAACTTTAAACAAGTACTAGGATGTAACCCGCGCTTCGCGGCGGAAGAGAATTAGGAGATTTGACGTGAAATAAACTACCGAGTTCTACTATTCTTTTTAAAAATGCAAAAAACTATAAAAAGTTCATATGGAAAGTTTTAGTTTAGTATTTGAGTGGAAAGATTAAATGCTCTGTGTTTTTTGAATGGAATGAATTCACAAAAGATAATTGCACAAAATAACAAATATTAACATGTAAAAGAATTTACCTTCGCTACAATTACGTTGTTTTATAAAACCTTATGAAAATAACAAAATTATACAACTATGCAGAGCAAAGATGATATTATTTTTAATCTTAGATGATGTTTTTCTGTAATGAACATGTAAACAAATAAATAAGAAATCATAAGGCTCAATAGAATAAGTAAATAGTAAAAAAAATAAGTTTGAATGGGTTTTCATTTGCTAAGGATGATCACCTCAACAATACATAGACTGAAAGCTTGACATGACTCGATTACTTTACATAGGAGAGAATTACACAATCCGATTCATTATTTAATATATTTATTAAAAAAACACAAAAAATGTAACATCTTCAAAACATCTTTTACAGCAATTTCCTGCTATACTGCACACAACCAAGTGCTAGGATTATCCATTATTATATAATGAAAGGAAAGTCTTCATTGGGCTTTTCACGAATTCTACATTAAGTAATGGTAGCAGTTGATATAAGAAACTGAAAGGAGATAACATTGACAACCTACCAAATATTGAATCCATTTTCCAATATTTAAACATAAACATAAAGCAGACTACAACAGTTCAATAAGCGCCAATAATTTAACTGATGGAGAGCACACGATGTAACAATGTAACATCAAAGTAAAAGTTTTTTTAACAAATATAGTAGGAGATGCTTAAGTCACAAATTTCGGTCATAAAAATCTGAATCATAACATCAAAATAATCGGAAGAATTGGTAACACTTGAAACAAAAAAAGAGAACAAAACACATGCATAATGTTGTTTTATTGAATATTCTGGAATTTCTAGACAAACATTAAACTACAATACAACAATTTGGTAAGGAATTTTAATTTACCTAATGGAAAATAGCACGGAGTAGTAACATAACATCAAATCTAGGATTTTTTAGCAAAAAATGTTAATTTATGTATGAAAACGATACAAAAGAAGCAACCGAAGTTTCAAATTCTAGAAGTAAAAGCCCAAGCATTCAGTAAACAATAACGATTTTACCTATAGAAGAGCAACCACAGGAAAACACATACGCAGGGAAAAAATCACAGGATTTTGTAAGGAAAACAAAAAACTCAATCTCCAACCATGAGAATTTCCACAACATAAAAAAAAAGATAACATTCGACTATGATGTTCCTTCCTCCTCCCGAGCGGAGTCAATCGATCCCATGTCTCCCGAGGATCAACAGTGTCATCGCCTGGATCTAGTTATTGTGCGGATCGTCCCTGAACTCCATGTTCGATGCACTAATCGCCATCACCGATTGCATTAGGAACCCCTCCAATGGCAGGAAGCAGCTCTCTGCCAGCACTGCTCCCCCTCCTTCCATCACTTCAGACGGAGGCACCGTTGTCGGGAGCATCGTCCGGCCTTGCTCGGACCTAGTCGACAGGAAATCCCCGAAGACGCATGACACAATCACACAGGAGCTTCACGGAAGAGGTGAAGAGCACTAAGGGGAATGGGAGAGCGGGTCTCGATCTATTCCGGCTACTCGTGTTGAATAGAGGACACATGCATACGGATGTGATGATGGATGGTGGCGGGTGAAAAACTGTTGTCGGAGCCGGAGGGACATCAGTTGGTCGCCACCAACTTCCTCCGTGAAGCTTGCTGGACAATACCGAGGGAATGAGAGAAACAGGGGAGTGAGAGGGAGACTTGTAAGAAAATTTTTTAAAGATCACGGGAAAGAATTGTGTGGGATGTGGATGACCACGTGTCCAGTGAGAGAAAGGGGAAGAGAGTGGTCACATGGGATGGTAATATTGGAGGAAGGCATAACGCTGGGTTTTTCCCTTGGTTATTGCCGAGCGAATATAACATCCACGTGGCAATACCCTGGGCAAAAACCCAGTTTTAAAGTATGTATATAGATTCTACCTGATGGGCTTCCTTTTTTTTTTTTGCTAAGCATGGGCTTCCTTCTATGGTTGTTAAGAAGAATGTGATCCGTGGGCCCAATGTCAATTTTGTGTTAAGGACTACATCAGACAACATTACAATAATCCGTTTGGTCATGGGTTATCCGGGGAAGGATAACCTGTTTCTCTATTTGTGTGTTTGGTTGGTGGATTAAGGGTTGGGAGGGTTTGTGTAATGTGATTGTATTGAAATTTGAAAAAGTTGATAGTTATTATGATATGATTGTATTGAAATTTGAAATAGTGAGTAGAAGTTGAGTATTTTATGATTAAATGATATGATAGTATAATATATAATTTTTTTTATGGGAAGGGAGTGAGTCCCACTAGTGGGTTAGGAATGTAAGGTTTGAGGGGTAACCCGTCCAAATTGGGGGTAACCCCCCAACCGAATGGGCTCTAAGGGGTTTTTTCTTACTTGTACCCCTTCCAGGGTCTGCGATTACAATTATACCTCTATTTTTTTTTACGATAATACTTGTGTCATTGTGTTTTTATAAAGTAAACAATTTTTTCCTTGTGTTAAGGTTAAATGGGGACATAGTATAAGAACAAAAGGGGGGCAGAATTGTGAATTTTGTAAGAATATAAAGGTACGAGTGCGTGTTGCGAAAAATATAAGGGTATAAATGTAAATGTTGAATATTGGAGGGGTACACATGTAGAAAACCTAATATTATTATTAAAAATGACACCTAAATTTTCAGAATTAGAATGACAACATACTTAACATAAATCTCTCTTTATTGGAGGAAGGAATACGGGGTTGTTTGGTTCAAAATTCAAACCAAATAATCTAATCGAATCATTTGATATGTGTCAAATGATTTGGATTACTTGGATTGCGGGTTGGATTAGACTTAAATCGTTTTATTTATGTGAGTACTGGGTTGGTTGATGGGTTTGATAGTATCCATCCGACCCACACAATCAACCCGAACAATTTATATGGGTGACTGTGGTTTAGACCTACCCGACCTGACCAAAAAATCATATGAATATATTTATGTCTACATATATATACACACATATGTACACAATACTTATACCATTTTATATGATATGTAATTCTGTGTGTTTATTTATTAATAAATGATAACGGTTGGAAATAGAATAGCCTAATGGGTTGTGTGTCATGTGCGAATTGAATGCATATCGTCATGTTGAAAGTGGAATCCAACTAAATAACGTGAATCGTGATTAATGGGATTGAAATTTGAAATTGTAGTTAAGCAAATTTGTAATGTGAACCGTCTCTGGACTCTGAAATTGCAATCAAGCGAGATTTAGATAAATCATATGGTAATATATTTTAATTTATATAATTTATGGTATTATCTCATTATTTTCTATGAAGAATTAATTAGTAACTTACGGGTATGCTTGTTTATAACGAGTATTTAAATAATTAGTAATTTACATATTGAAGAATTAGGTGTCATGGAATATTGTAATTTATTCCTTATTAATAAACAAATAGATCATCAAAACTCCCATTAAATCGTGGGTATTTGTAGACATGTAAGCGTGAAGCTAATTAGGAAAAGAGATTTGCATGATTATTAAGTGGTAACTTTCACTTTTAATCAATTTAATCAATTTGATCTTAATCTGACCCGATCGATTTGACCCGATCGACCCAAACCAACAATCCCGAATAGCTCAACCCGAAGTAATTTGACCGGATGATGGGTTCCATTTTTTCAACCCAAATTAAATTCAACTCGAACCGAATAACCCAAATCCATCCAAACCGATCAAATACCCATCATATATATCCTGTGGAAGAAGCTTATTTAAGAGTGGAGTTTTGATATGTGATTTATTTAGGACTATACGTGTACGGCTTTGAGATGAGCAATGCGATGAGCTAAAGTTTCACGTTTCCTGCAGTTTATCTGTGACATCATTCCCAATTATATACAATCTGTGATTTGGCGTGATAATTATGTTTTTCTTATTGTTTTTACTGATTTGATCTAATAAAGGGATGTCGTTGGAGATAGTCGAAATAAGAAAGATTTCCCATTTTGCTTAAAGGTCAAAAGTAGCTCCGCTTGTTATTATTTTTAATAGTAGGTTCGGTAATTTCGGAGGTCTGGAGAGTCCTCATTGGGATTTGAATTCAGTTTTTTTAAAGTGAAGGCACACTGCTCTACCATCATATCACTCTTTGAATTTAGCTCCACTTGTTATTTAGGGATAAGAAATATTAGAGTTTATTCCTTCTGCATGTTTTTTTTTTATAAAATTTGTTTAGGTACCACAGAGGGGGTATAACGATGAATTACTCCTATCTCTTGTATGGTTGCTACTCTTCGAAATGCAGGATACTGTGAGCGAGAGATAAAACACGGGGCACATCCGTTTGAGAGATACTTAGAGGTTTATCAATCGTTCTTGTTTGATTGATTTTGGAGGGACGATGAAAAGATAAATATTGCAAACCAAACAGAATAGATGATGTATCCTTACGTGACTATTTATCTATAAATAGCTTGTATTAGGATAAAGTTCATGATGTGGAGTTGAGTTTTTCCACTAAGGTAATAAGAGCAAAGTTGTCTCCAATTTTTAATTCATTTACATCCACGTATATAACCAGACTTGAAGATTTTAAGGTTTAGATTTTAAATTGATATCCATTCATTTTATAACTCACTACTTTTTAACACTTAGGGGTGTTCGTTTGGAGGATAAGGGGGAATGGAATAAGGGGAATAAGCCTCCAACACGCTTCCCCGTGGTACGACTATTCCTCATTATTTCATCTTATTTCACTCTTATTCTTATCTTTATCCCACCTTACCTACCTTTATTTCACCTTATTCTCCTTATTCTTATCCTCCAGCCGAACGGAGAATAGACCCTTATTCCCCTTATTCCCCTTATTCCCTATCCTTATTCCTGCTTATTCTCCTACCGAACGGGCCCTTAGATTATTTAAGGCATGTCCCTTTTCGAGGAAAGTGAACTGACATGCAAGTGAATGAGAATTCTCATTATGCATCCAAGTAATTGTTGGGACACTCCGGTATCAACTTCGTTCGGCCCGTTGGTGGTGATAAATCACCGATTATGGATGTGGATGCGCAATTGATCACTATCAGATACGCACGTGAAGACGAAGAATAAAATCACAATATGATGGTAGTCTGTCACCTCTCGTGACCATCGAAGAAGAAAATCACTAAGAAGTATAATGAATACAACTCTCTTCATTCCCTTGCTCTCTTATTTCTCTTCTCTCCCTCGCTCTTTTTCTCTTGTGATATTTTCTCTTGTTGTAGTATGAAGGATGTCTCCATCCCGCTCTATATATAGCTCAATTACAAACCTATAGTCATATTCCCATCAGGGTTACACATGGAAGACAACTCAATTACTATTTGAATTATGACTCACATTCCTTAAAATTCTCAATCTTAATATGACTCCTATTCCTAATAGTAATGACCGCACTCAACTCCTCTATGCTAAACGTCATAGACATAGACAAGAAGGCACTCTCCGAACTCCATATAGTTTGTTTTGATAAAACGAAATATATGCTATCAATTATTTACATTTCACAAGGGTCATCCTCTATAATTTTTGAAGCATGTTGACTTTAAACATGAATCAACCCATCTATAGAGTATGATGATTAAAATAATAATTAAAATTTAGAATAGATGCAGTAATTACACTCCACAAAAGAACAAAATAAGGATGTAAATAATCAGATGCAATAGGGATATAGATATTGCAATATCTATATCTATTATAAACTATGCATATAAATTTAGGTACAGATATGAAAAGTGTGTTATCATATCCTTAAACATAGATATAAATATAAAATGCATATGGATTTAATACGGATAATAGCCTAAATATTTTTAGATCAACATAAATATATGCATTAAATGCTTGTAATTGCATAAATGCATCGAATGTATTTATTTTGTGAAAAGTATATCAATGAATAATAATATAAATATTTTGTTACGTATAATAAGAAAAGATTACACACAACATACATAAATGACTACAATAAATTGGTTTATTATTTATTTTCATATATTGCACTGATAAATATATAAACAAAAATATTATTCATTACAAAATTATATTTTGTTCTTATAATTTGCAACGAACGTCAATTCATTCCTATAAGTTCATATAACATATCATTATTAATTTAACAATGATTAAAAGAAAAAACTAATAGGATACTTTGATATATGATTCGTTGCTAGCAATATAACAACAAATATGATATTAATTAGCAATTTAAAGAATAAAGCAAATATAATATTCAGTGTTACAAAAGACATAAATATTAAATTCTTTGGTACTACTAACCAATTTTGTTGTAGTCATAAACATGTATCAAAATGTTATATGAAACCACATTCATTTCAAAACGGATACATTTAAATATGCCAAAATATGTGTACAAGCAAGGTAACATATATGGATGAAAATGGATACGGATATATCTAAATATCTGCTTACCAAGTTCAGAAAATACCGAATACAAATAGCCATAGTTGAATATTAATCAAATGGATATCAGTTGCGAAAAATTCGAATATGGATATGGTAACAACAAAAAGATCCGTATTCGAATTGAATACCTGATTACGAAGTAAGACATATATACGATATTGTGTTTAGTTATAAACAACTAAGCTAAATCCAAGACCATGAATTCCCTTGATCTCCGACAACCACTATGTGCCTTTGCCTCAACAACTTCATAGGAATCGTAATAAGAGACTCTTCAAGTAGGTTTCAATCCTTCGACGACTATATTTGTAAATAAGCCCCTCTGCAACTATAACTTTTAGTGATTGGCTAAGTTTTTTGTTTATGGTGTGTATATTGTAACGGTATCTTTTTACTCATACTCGGTACTTACTCGATTTAAATTCATAATTTTTTTGGTTACATTTGTGTACTATCTTAAGTCGATCAATATTCATATTCACTCTTTCACCGATCTGGGTTCGTATTCCACGAATATTAGATCCGAATTCATATTTGATTATGTTAGAATATGCTTCTCTAAATTCATATACGACTCATAAACGTTTCTGTATTCGTATTCGATATAGAAGAAGGAATATGAATATGGAAATAGTCATATCCGATACGTTTTCATCCCTAGTAATATATTGGATAGTAATATATTTAAAATAATTCCCCTATGCAAGCAATGAAATCCAACGAATCTAAAACAATAAATAATGGTAAAATAAATTATATTGGCATATCCCATCTCTACCTATGCACACTCATGTGTTACATTGCATTTTACATCCAAGTATTTTTTAAATTATTAGCTTAGTACCGATAATTATCAAATATGTGCTAACACACGTAATCCTAATAATGTCCAGACTTCATATTTTCGAGGATTTCCATGCTTTCCTTTCCTGTGTTTTTAGCCTTCCATGTACTCTCCTTAGTTTTGTGGCTACATCCTTTGGGACTCATTATTGTACGCATCTAATCAATTTTAAATCACATAAAAGTCGATTTGCATCCATATCTCTTTTAATCCTCTTTAATTAAGAAGTGAATTATATGAAAATGTTCAAACAATATAATACCAAAGGAAAATCTGTCTAGAAAGTAGGGCATGGATGCTAGTTGAAAACACTATGGGCCTGTTTGGTAGGAGAATAGGCCCTGGAATAAGGGGCCAATTCTCGTCCCGACACGGTTTCCAGTGGTACAACTATTCATCATTATTCCATCTTATTTCACTCTTATTCATATCTTTATCCCACCTTACCTACCTTTATTTCACCTTATTCTCCTTATTCCTATCCTCCAGCCGAATAGAGAATAGACCCTTATTCCCCTTATTCTCCATCCTTATTCATGCTTATTCTCCTACCGAACGGGCCCTATGAGACCAACATAGTGAAGCACATGCTCGTAAAAATCATGAAGCTACGCAAGGATGAGAGATAGTACCTCGCATAGACAATCTCATGTGCAAAATTCATTTTGATTTTTAGTCTCTCCTTCATGTCAATATGAATGCGACCGCCTCGAAGGCGTTAGTGGGAGAGTTGAGTTAGAAATGAAACCCGCAAAAAAATATAGAAAAGAGTGTGAAAATGATAATCTTACCTTAAAAAACTCGAGAGAGGGCGTCTTTGCGTTGATGCGAGGATCTCGTGTGAAAGTGGAGCGTTTCAGTCAACTTTGGCTTACACTGCAACAAAATTCACCTAAGTCAATAAATAATTAGATATTCGTTGTTATATCTTCCGTAGTTAAATACATAACAACTAATATTATTCGTTGCTTCATTCTTTAAATTTGCAACGAATATAGCATTAGTTGTTATATTCATCACAATGAATTACATAACAACAATTCGTTGTTGGCATTTTGTTTTCCAATCATTGTTTAAATTTAACAATGATTAATACAAAATTAAGTTGATTTAACGCTATACAAACAGTTAACAACGAGTATGTTATTCATTGCTAGATACGAGGACAAAATATAATATAGTAACATATAATATCCATTGGTATATTTTTAACATCTAAAGATGTGGTAACGATATTCTAATTATTTGTTGGCTTAGGTCAAAGAGCTAGGAGATTGGGGAAGATATGTGGTTGCATATTAAGATAAAATTAAGAGGCGTTGAAGCCGATAGAGGTTTTTTTATATGTCAAACTGAGTTGGGTTCATTCATGAGTGGATCCAGCTTAAATTTCCTATTACAGATGTCAGGCTTGACTATTCTCAGAGATATGATCATATCTCCCACGTACAATGTTCAATTCAATCTATGGACATGATTGATTTCGGATGATGATATGCATCTAACAAACTTTTACATGTTTAAACTCAGGTTCTCACACATGGGTTCTTAAGCGACTTGTAACTTATCATTTTGCATGATATTAGTAAGAATAACAAATAAAGCGGAGATATGATATTTTCGTCAAACGACGATCAAATCCAAACTCCTCAAAGGATATCCAAGGTGGACACATTACTCTAAACAACAACAACAACCAAAGATACTCTATCATAGGTAGAGATATTATTAGTAATTCATAAAAGTAAAGTCACAACATCTCCATGTTAAGTGATTTCCTCAAATTTGTGATGGAGATTGTCATTGAATTGTTGATAAATTGTAATGAAACTCTTTTCAAAAGAGAAAGAACCAAAAATAACATATGTTGTAGACTTTTATGAAAACTCCTTTTTAAGCTAGTAAGAAATTTTCACACTCTAGCACAAAAGACTTGGTCATATAAAGTTGAAGGGTGATAGCGAATATAATTTGACCATACTCTCCCGTTTAGTCATAATCGGGCTTCCATGCATTGTTATTGTGTAAAGCTTTAAGGTAGTTGATGCTATGTTGGTTTCTTTTATTGGGTTCTCATTTGATATCTAGTTGAAAAGACCCTTTTCATTCAATGGGCTTTAGCATACAACCTCCATCCTTTGATTTTTTTTGCCTCTTAACACTAAAAAAGAGAAGTATGAATATAGTATCCCTATTTTGAGACAAAAATGTAGCATAAATTAGAAAGAGTTTTTTTTTCTAACTTAACTTTTAAAAAGTCGCATATTTATGTTGTTTGTGAATTTATTAAATTGAGTAGACCAATTTTTAAAGAGAAGAGTTTTGTTTCGATAAAAGCTCGCCAGCGTTGATGGATGGGATGGGAGTCTTGCAAGGAGGCTGAAATTTGATTGGTTACATTGTTTATATTGAGTGATATTATTCTAAAATTTTATTTTTAAAACTACTTTTCTAGAATAAATTAAAGGAAGAGAGGTGGCTACTTTGATTGCCAACAAGGGTAAGGGTTTGATGATTGCAAAGTCCAAGTGCAGCCCAATCTACATCTTCTCGAGTCCAATATGATCCACTTGGGCTTTGATTGTTCAACCCCTCCAAAAAAGAGAGAAACAACCAGACCTGCCATTTGCACGTCCGTGTTCTCCTTCTATCTCAACCATTTGTACAAAATCCAATTCAGATAGGGGTGTCGGCATAAATTATCAATAGATCCTTCCAAGAACCGACGGTCGTGCAAATATATAAAAAATATTCAGGTGTATATATGTTAAATCACCAACAATTATTTTATATTCACCGCCTGCGGGTTTGGCATTTTCTATTAGTTTCTTAGTTTGATTAGTGGGAAGCAACCCTCGGTATTCGAGGATCTTGTTGTGAAATGTGGATCTACAGGGACTTTATTGCAAAAGTGGTCAATGCGATCAGATCCAAGGTAGAATTAGGGATGAGCATGGGTCGGGTTGGGTCGGGCCCTGAAGGGCCTAGGCTCAAGCCCACTTAAAAACTTCGGGTCTTGGGCTGGGCTTAGGTTCGCAAATTTTTTTTGGTTCGGCCCAACCCCAGGCCCGACCCAATTCCTATGGGCCAGACTTGGGCTGGGCCTGCCCATCTTAACCCATTATATATTATTAACTTTGAATTTGTGTTTAAAGTTAATCTCAGTTCAAGTTAGACGAGCTAAAATTATTTAAAACATATGCCATAATACTTGTGAAACATCTAAAACTCAATTCTACCGGAGATGATTTTTCATTTTATATAAGTCCACCCAATGTTATATACCATAAATGTCTCTCATTACAGAAATTGAAAGAATGAACCAAGTTTACATCAACAACAGTTGCACCAGGCACTACATGTTAAAAAAATGGGCATAATGCTCGTATTGGGTAAAGGTTCAATAATAGAAAATATTATAATAGAAAAAATAAACACTAAAAACTCAAGAATAACCACCAAAATCTAAGACATAGAATAATTAAGAAAAAAAATAATTTTGAAATAAAATACAATGATCATCAACTCATATGTCCCACACATGACTTTCTAGATTTATAAACATTGTATGAAGATAGAATACATGAACAGAGTGTGCATAACAGGTGAGAGTTTCCATACGTATAGGATATTGGAAGGGTTCGGGCCCTCTTCGGGTCGGACCCGTGGGTCGGATCGGGCTGGGCCAAGCCAAGCCTGAGCGGCCCAAAAAATTTCGGGCCTAAAAATTAGGCCCAAGCCCGGCCCAATGTTCGTTTGAGCTTGAACCGGACCGGGCTTTTTGGGTTGGGCTTCGGGCTGGGTCGGGCCGACTGAGCCCAATGCTCATCCCTAGGTAGAACGTGTCAGCCTTTGTTGTCCTCTCTATCAAACTAATATTACAAAAATAAAGGAAATATACCTTCTTTTTTGAAGGAACTCCTTCGGGATAGAGGCGTGCCATCGTCGTCATAGAGAAGTTGTGATGGCGGAGCCGGTAGCGGGATGAGGTGGAGGAGCGGTGAAATCGACTGACGGGGAATATCTAGATCCCCACATACAAGAAGACATGGATGATAGCCTGAGGCCACCAAGTGCTCGCCAAAGCCGAGCTACTTGGGCCCAGGCCGAAATAGCAAGGCAATGAGGAGCTTGATGTGGGGAAGATGAAAGGTGGTGAAGGAATTATATCTTCTGAGATTGACTATACTCCCCACTTCTTACGGCAAAATCCCTTTCCAAATGGGGTTTTTATCACTTGTATCATTCTTATCTTCTGCAATATCAGTTACACATATCTTTTTAGTTGTGCCCCCAATTTCTCATAAATTCACAATTCCGTCCTTCCGTTGAGGTAGAATAGGAGCATAATTGATGTTACAAAAGGGCAGAACTGTGAATTTCATAATAAGTCAGAGGCACAACTGATATGACAAAAATGGAGAGGTATATACAGAAGAAGTTAAGAAAGGCACAAATGATAACAACCCTTCCAAATACTTAGATAATCGACATGCCACATCATGTAAATACATTATCGACTCGATGAAATAATAAATCCAAGGGATTGCTAAGTTTGATTGTAAGACATTAGACAGGCACAAAAAATAATAATAAATGGATGGTATATGTATATGTACATATTAGGATATTTGTACATTGACATGCATATAATACACAGTATTTATTTTTTAGCAAAAATTAAAGCCAAGATTTTTTTACTAAAAACATTAAATTTTCTTCTAGGATCTTTGGGATAAATTTTAATTTCACGTGCATTTGAGACCGATGATTCTATTGCAATTTCTCTACTCGATCAGTTTTCCTATTTTTAATTTTGAATTTGAACATTCTTCCATTCAACATAACTATATAATATTTTAGAGATTTATTGTGTTTATTCTTTGTATGACTCCACGATAAGAAATTAACAAATGTAATTACATCAAAAGAAATTATTGTCGACAAAGTCGACTGTGCGTTTGGTCGCAACCACTGAACCTATCATGAAATTTAACATTGAAGTATATGATACTCCACAAAGATTTAAATTAACCCATTTATCTTTTAAACTTGTCATCGAAAAAGACTATCATATAAACAACGCTCAAAGGGTATAAGTATGGCTTTTAGTATTAGCTCGTATCAACATTAGTTTACTTTATTCTATTTAAAGATATTTTTTAAAAGAAATTATTTTTGAGCTCGACTGCATAATTCGATTCCATTGGAATTTTCCAGTTCGATTTCGAAATATATAAGGAAACAATTTTGAAATATATTAATTAGGCTCAAATCTACCCAAAAAACACGGTTCAAATCCTCCTTTGTAGGGGTTACGTCAGGTGGTCGACAACCAACATAAAAAATAGTCCAATCTTTCAACGTGGATTTGAGGAAGAATCCATATAGCTGACCTATTTATAGTAGGAGAAGACTTCACCATTTTTTATATTAATTGGGCTCAACTTCCTATGTGCACTTTTGCATATTGACAATACATTAACATCTAAAATTGTAAATAGAAGAACTTTAATTAACAAATACAGATTTCACAACAATTCTTCCTTCTATTATCTTAAAAATGCCTCAACAAAGTCTGAACCAGCTCCTCTTTAATGCATAAGCACATGAACCATTGTAGCAACAACAATAAGTGATGTTGGATGTAAAGGAATATTAACAATATAAAAATATTCAAAACTTCATAAAAAGAAGAGAGAAGACCCTCCAAGAGGCTTGTGTGCATCCTCTTGAATCTACATACATAGATAAATCAGTATTGCAATCAATGACAAACCTTGATCATATTATAAAATTCGATGTAATAGCAATAAAATCACTATACAAGGGTGATGTCAAGATATTTTAGGGAGAAATCAATGCATTGTAGAGCACCTCACGAGCTTTAATATATGTATATGTAGAGAAATGTGTCTAAAAAAGAAGAGCAAAGCAAACATAGCATGCCCAAAAGCGAACTAGCCCCTTGGACTAATATGAAAAAGACCATCAGATTTCAAAATAGCTCGATCCAATTCACAAATTTCCCCACACGTCTGGCATTTGTTGAGTTTCATGTAATTTCTCATCTTGAAATAATTACTACTAGCGAAAATCTTATGTGTTCCACCAGGAAGTGTAAATGTGGTGGTGGAACAATTTCATTGGGCAAAGAGAACCATGTTCACAGATTTCCTCCACAAGAAACCTCTTTATAGTGTCTTCTACACTTGAGCACAAGCTCCCGCCAATCGAGAACCAAGGGAGGAAGAGGAAGGGCGAAGAACTTTGTCACCAACCATGCATAGATGAAAGGGGTGAAATTAGGGCACTAGAAAATTGCTACCCTTCTTTTTCTCCCATGTGTGTTCTCAATTTATGTTGGCTTTTGTCCATCAATGAGAAGATTATAAAGAGTGAATTCCCCAAAGCCCAAGTGGGACTCTCCCACCTACCATCAAGTGCTGAAGATAGAAGGATGTAGCACCACACCTGTTACTAAACACTTTAATTGTTCGAACCACGCAATTGGTCTGGTGGTTGAGCAGTGGCTCTCTCACCTAAAGACCAAGGTTCTAACCCCCAAACCCCCCATTATACCGGAAAAAAGGTATTGTAGTGGAGATAGAGGACTGACCCTATATAAAAACACAAAAACTGTTCAAAAAGGAGAATGACAATGTTGAAGATAGAAGGATTGGCATAGTAGATGCATCTTGCACCTACCGCACACCAACAAAAGTAGGCATGTGCTCGATAATAGATGCTCCTTGCTCTAGTCACCTGCTACCAGCAGTTAGCACATAACAAAGTAGGCATCATCTACTTGGACACGTTAGCCTAATCTAAGTATGTATGGAAACACATTTTATCGCCGCCTTTTAATGCTATATATTTAGAGTCACGTATCTATAATGAAATTCAAATTGATCAAAATAAAATTTCGATTTATATATAAATTTAACTAAAATAGTAAGATAGGAAACTAATAAAATTTAGTGTTACGTACGTTTCATAGGAAATATTTTATTATCAAATACAACATTGAATAAAAGCAATGCTCATGTCATTTGTCAATGATATTATGCCATAAAGCATCATTGATTTATTTCTTTTAGACCAAATATAGATGAATAACATGATCTACTATCACTTCATTATCGCGTAGCTTTATAGGTAGTTAGACATATGATATATTGTTTTTGTCTTCCACTTAAGTTAATTATTTGGGAACTGATAATGATTGAGACAATTTATCAAAATCCTTAACATTGCTGACAATAGAAAAACTCATTCAAAATTTAAACATTATTTCTCACAATACTCATTTTATACAATGTATGTAAGCACGCGAGCACCTACTAACCATGCGATTTACATGGTTAATGTCATATCATACCAAAAAGTTCGTGTATATATTGCATGTTTGTTACATCAACTCGGATGGCTTCGAAATATCCTAAATACTCAGTAGAAGAATAATGATATTCTAATTCAAGCATTAGCTTGAATTATAAGTCCATGATGTTAAGTGAAGATCCTTTTATAGGTTATAATCACATATTCTATAGCTTTAGTGTCCAATCATTTCTACATAGTTAATGTTTTTAAAGAATTGTCAACTTTTATTTATCAAAAGAAGACTACAAGGAACAATGCAAGTTCAAAGATATAAAAGTGCAACATTGAGGAATGCAGAGAAAGAGTCAAAAAAATACAATAGTTCTTGCCACAACCCACAAATAAGAAGTGTTTTCACAAAATTTCAAAATTCTAATATTGGGAGAGGCCAAAGAGGTTTTATTGCCGCACACCAACCACGTACCGCAATGAGCAACTGGACTTTGCCTTGCCTTTTCCATGCGGCTCGGGTAGAGTAGAGTTTACCATGACCAACAATACTCATTTAGGTATTAAGATAGCAAAGCTACATATTTGGTAAAATAAGTTAGAAGCACAGTGGTAAAATAAGTTAGAAGCACAGAACTAATGTTATTAGAATGCTCAATCGTACATGACGAGTTATACTATAAGAATGATATGAAATGAAACTTATTAATTCGATGATATAAAACCATCAAAATCAACAATAAAGTAGACTAAGAACTAGAACATAGCATGCTAAGTAATCAAAACCGAAACATTAGATCCAAGACCAAGATTTATTACACATTAACCAAAATCAAATCCAAATTCAGTTTCAAAATCTAATGTAAATATGTTTGCAAAACAACATATACAAAATTTGGAGACAAAAATTCATAAAGCATGCTCACATACACATATTTTATGTATGCATATGTATATATCAAGTTTGGATATATATATATATATATATATATATATAGAGAGAGAGAGAGAGAGAGAGAGAGAGAGAGAGAGAGAGAGAGGACGGGGAAGCTGCTCCATGGAGCAGCTAAGCTGGCTGCTCCACGGGGCAGTTTCCCCCCCCCCCCCCCCCTTTTTATTTTTTTTTTGAAATTTTTTTTCATATATGTTCATATATATACCCCTCCTATATGTCATTCAGATTTCGTGAGAAACGAAGACTCCTATGACCTCCATCTAGAACAGGTACTTTACAGCAAATTCCAGACCGTTAAAAATTACCTGTTCAAGATGGAGGTCCTAGGAGTCTCTGTTTCTCACAAAATTTGAATGACATATAGGAGGGGTATATAGATGAAGATACATGAAAAAAATTTCAAAAAAAAAATAAATAAGGGGGGGAAACTGCCCCGTGGAGCAGCCAGCTTAGCTGCTCCATGGAGCAGCTTCCCTTTCCTCATATATATATATATATATATATATATACATATATATATATATATATACATATATATATATGGGTAAAATGGGGCTGCCCCCAGGGAGTAGCCAACTTGACTACTCCCACCCCTATTTTACCCTTATTTTTTTTATTTTTTTGGAAAATAAAAATTTGTATATTCATCACCATATCCCTCTCACATTCTATTAAAATTTCGTCAGAAACAGAGATTCCTAAGCCCTCCATCCAGACGTCATTTTTTTAACGGTCGCATGATTTTTTAAATCGACCATGTTTGGATGAAGGCCGTAGGAGTCTCTGTTTCTAACGAAATTTTAATAGAATGTGAGAGGGATATAATGATGAATATACAAATTTTTATTTTCCAAAAAAAATAAAAAAAATGAGGGAAAAATAGGGGTGGGAGTAGCCAAGTTGGCTACTCCCTGG
This sequence comes from Ottelia alismoides, assembly GCA_037367405.1. NCBI lineage: Eukaryota > Viridiplantae > Streptophyta > Magnoliopsida > Alismatales > Hydrocharitaceae > Ottelia > Ottelia alismoides. The sequence goes on from JAZKJV010000773.1 coordinate 741,605, forward strand.
GGGTAGCCCCATTTACCTCTCTCTCTCTCTCTCTCTCTCTCTCTCTCTATATATATATATATATATATAGAAAATATGGATATAAAGTAGATCAAAAGATACATATCAAATAGTTTGTGTATACACATCTCTACATGTATGCAAGATCAAAAGATAGCATGCAGATATATCAAAATGAGGATGGAAATAAAAAAACCAATTATGATTTCCATAGGTACGAATAATGGTGGTAACATGCGATCAACATTGTTTGACAACATTGGTGCAATGCTTCTTGTGTATTTTTATATTTTTGGGTATCATGCAACTCTTTTGATGAGTGTCTTGAAGCACAAAATCAAACTTCGTTTGGGATACCTTGTAGAAGAACATCCTTAAGCATGTTCTGTTCTTCAATATCGTCGAGACATTGACCTTTATTAGCATTTTGAACTTCATCATGGAGTCTGTTTAGAATTCTATCCTTGATGCTTCATTGGAAGCTCCCATTTAATGAATCAAGGACCAAATTGGCTACTTTCTCCAAACAAAATCCAATATTGATGGTTTGTCATCATAAAGTTTATTCATGTTATTCGAATAGACAACTCTTTATTTAGTCTCTCCTTAAAAATCATTGTCTTTTGATATTTTGCAATGGCATGAGAGATGTGATATGATAGCTCTCCGTGACAGTCTAAAAATTGTGGAGATCCATATGAATTGACCTAAGTGGAGAATCACATATCTTATCCCTGCCTTTCTGACTATAGGAATGAGTACTTCACATCCCTTCGAGTCCCTTAGCTCTGACCTTGTTTTTTGGTATGTAGATCTCTTGAATTTTTTTCATGAAATGTAGTAGTATCATATTGTTATCGAATGACACTTCTTGATCGTAGTTGCAGAAGAAATCTTGTTTGAACTATTACTATCTTGATTTTTTGAAATCCAACATGGACGAAAGATTGAGGATGAGATATGACAATTTGATAAAAAAAACAGTGATTAGAACATAGTTACGTAAAAATCATAGCAAAAATAGATGGTTTTGCGCAACAAAAATATGATTAGGATAGTTAGCTAACCCAATAATACAAAACTCGGTACATAATTGATGGTTGTATAAGGAACATGCCATGTACATTATAGTATAAAATTGGAAGATAATAACCATGTGGAATGAACTTGAGGAGCTTGACAAAGTCCTCAAAATGTAGGACAAAAGTTCTCTGGATGGTGGAGAAATTGAAACTGTTGAAGGAGGGCCCTCGCCCATTTCCCACATGCCTTTTCTAGTGTGCTTTTTGGAGGTATATAGATATGTTTTCGTTCATAATGCAATCGACTTTCAGGACAACATCGACAAAACATGTGTAGAGCTAGGAGGTGTAGACGAGGCATGTGTGCTTGGTGATGGGGAGGGAGATAATAGTGGAGCTTGCAACTGGAGGTGGATGATTGAGATAGTCATGCGAGAAAGATGTTGATATCATCAAAGGGGAGGGATTGCAAGGCAAAGGCGACGGAGTGGGATGCACCAAAAATGGCGAGGCAGAAATACAGTTGCTAGGGTCTCGTGACTATAATATGAAAGGGGAAGAGGAACCATTGGCTTGGGTTTGAGTAATTCATTGTGTAAGTTGCGGGCAAAAGAGAGATGATGAATGAGGGTGAGAGGCATATCAACTGCAGAGGAAAGACTAAAGTTGTAATGTACATGCACAAAATCAATGGAGTTGATCGGATTTAAGAAATAATTAGATTTCGATGTTTAGAAGCCTTTGAAATTTACTGTAACACATATTCAAAGAATGTATATATCCTTACATACAAATCTATATACATATAAATTGATAAATGCATCTAGATTCACAACTAAAAATGTTCGAAAGTAAAAATGATCAAGAATCCAAATAAAAAGTCCTAAACATTGAAGAAATGATAAACAACAATAAACATGAATTACATGTGGTGATATTTATCCCTTGTATTTTCATTTATTAGTTTTTTATTCTATTCTTCCGAAATTATAAAAGAATAATTAATTCAAGTGTTGAGATGAAACTCATTGTCACAAGGTTAGATCTAGTGAAAGATCACAAACTCGGTCAAGTAAATTTAACATAGATAATTTTTGCAGCCCTTTGTCTCAACAAGTTTTGTAATATTCTCTTTATCCTGAGATAAAGGAACTTTATCCTATGATTAACTACACTAAGGTAAGTGTCCATCGAGTGCATCATTCGTTATGTTTCTATCTATAATGTTTAACTCTTCATCCCTCAAATGACTGAATAAGAATGATGATAGACTTGACTTAACCATTATCCTACCGTATTCTTTATCCCTCATACAAACATGAAGAGTTTGGTTAAGGTCTTTGGGTTTGGGCACTCTAACATAGGTTTCAAATTAAGAATGCGAGTTAAGGAACTAATTTCTACCTTTTGAATCAACTGTAGATTAAGAATCATTTATTACCGTATTATATATTAATTCATGAACATGCATTTGACTGAGTTGTACATGCAATAAGATCCTAATGGAGCTAAATGCATGCAAGTTAAGGTCATTTATTTTTGTTAAATTTATGTGCGTTGTCATAACGTATTAGAGATTCATCATTAAAGGTGATGGTGGTATAAGAAGAAAGTCGAGGATTAGCGGCGGTAGTCATATACGAGCGAGCTACGAGGATAGTGATAGTGCAAGTGTAAGAAACAATGACAGTATTGGGAGTACAAACTACAAGGATTATAACATTAGGAGGAATAACAATAATAGCGGTAATCATGTATGTATGAGAAACATCGATGTCGGAGGTGTGAGAGAAAACTTCAAGGGTGCAAGTCATTGTAGGGTGAGCGATAATGGAAGTGGTTTTGGTCGGGTACCTTACAAGGGTGCGATCATGATACGTTGAGACACGATGGTGGTGGTATTGGGAGGGCATTATGTTTTAGTGTTGTAGTGGGTTATAGAAGATTATTTTGCAGGATCATGTGGTAACGACATGTAGTGTTGGAGCAACGAAATGTGATAGTGGATAGGAAGGAAATTGAGAGATTGAATATGGATCAATACACAAGGTAAAAGTTAAACTTATAAACTTTATTTCATTAATATTTGAAACTCTCATACTGAAGGATATTGAGAATCCTTAAGCGCATCACGGAAGCGTGTTGATCGCATCATATGCGATCGAAGCAACTAGTCGTACTAGATGCTAGATGCAGCGGAAATTAAAATTTTTAACTTTAAAGATGAAACCACATGATCACGAGAACATTTCTCGGATCGTTTCATCAAACCACAAAGTATAAGGAATACCTCTTGAAGCGTGGTTGTGATCACGAGATCCCAAAGTAGAGATCCTCCTATCTTAAGTCCGATCCACGAAGAACGCACTTGCGGGCGTGATGATGAGTCACGTTCCTTCCCGCAATCCTCGATGAAGATCCAAGCGATGGCTCCCCCGATTTCGTCAAGCGAAATCCGTCGTCTTCCTTTAGAGTAAGCAACTCCAAAGAAGATGGAGATCCACGAGTCGTCGAAGAAGAAGCCGAGAGTCTCTCCTTTCTCAATACAAAGTGGACGGCCACTTAATGGAGAAGAGAAAGAGAGAGAGGGCGAGAATGAGAAAGAGAGAGGGAGAGAGTTGTCACCTTGTACAACTCTTAATGATGTACCATGGAAGGCTACCCTAGCCCTCTATTTATATTAGTTTAGGATCCAATGGATCTCAATCCATGGGACACATGGATCCAAGGGCTATGCTTGGTCCATGCTAAATCAATGGCTATGATTGTTGTTGGTTAAAACCAACAACATTAATTTAAATTAAAAAATGTTGCAACATAATTTAATTTAACATTAACTAATTAAGAGATAATGTGATAAATAAAAATGGAGTCAACCAACCTCCCTAAAAATGGGGTTTATTTTGTCTCCTTTTATTTTATCTTATTATTTCTTAATAAATTGCAATAACTATTATTGCAATAATATCCACCAAATTAATTCCAAATTAATTTGTGAATATTTCAATCATGCCATTGATCATTATGTGAATCATATTCACAACCCAAACTAATTAGTAAATTGCATTTCCAATTAATTAATAAATGTGAATCCAATCCACATTACTAATTAACAAATGCTATTTACATAAATTCTCTCTCTTATATATGTATATTATAAATCATATTTATAACACACATATATCATGGATAGTGTTATCCACATTCTCTCAATCCTTGATAATTAAATCTCATTTAATTATCTTAGATAATCATTTTCACAATATGAATCATATTCATATTTAAGCTTGATAATCAAATCACATTTAATCATCAAGTCCTTGCTTGGATATTTCATCAAAAGAATTATTCTTGAACCCTTTCAAGAATAATGTGCTTTCTCCGCAGATACTTGGAGATAAGGACAGGGCGATTGTATTATTCCACGTATAGTGACTTGGATGTTGAGATCTCATCTCAAATCCAGATCTTACGGACCTCCCACAGATGCTTGATTAAATCAAGACCGCAAATCCAATCTTCTCATTGGATCTGAATCTCATTCAGACCAATGTCCAACACTTGGACTAAGATCGGATTGCTTCTCTACTGAAAGGAGTCACTAAAATCCAGACCTGTTTCATCACTCCCTCGGAATGGAAGCGTCATGGATATACAATCGTTTATGATCACATCACCCTTCAGGTATTCCCAATACCTGTACATCCTGCATACTGGAAGACCCATGGTCAACCCGAAGATCAAGATCTATTTTACACTGTCTTCTTCAGAGTTTGATCACCAAGTTTCTCATTTGATCATTGGGATTTGGTATTCGATCATATACTTTCCAAAAGCATATATCATACCTAGGTCTTGATCATATACTTTCCAAAAGTATATATCAAACCTACAAATTCAGTCAAGCTTCCAAAGCGAGACGACCGTGCACGGAATTTGATTCTTCCCAATATCTCATGAGTGAGCTCATGTCTTCCGGTTCAGTAGTGAACCTGTATGATCCCTTTGAGAGATCGTATTACTCATATGCCCTTATATGCACACCAGCGCGCCGGTATATAGACCTTGGTTAGGCCATCAACCTATCGGTCTGCCAAATGTACATACTCAGACATATAGCAATACATCTGTCTCCGGTCAGAGGATGCGTGCCTATGCTGTGACAGCATTCAACATAGGACTTAGGTTATCTCGATCTCGTTAAGTCAACCCATTGACCTAACTAATCTGACACCTCCGAATCTCTATTCCTATGCAGAGGACCTACATCAAGAGGTCGGTCAGATATCAGCCTATGTGAGAAAAGGATTGCCATCTCCTACTCAGGCTGGAGATCACATCTTAACAATCATTTGACGGTGCTTGATGAGTCCTCAATCTAACTCTTTAGATATTCATCCAAGCATCAGCCTCTATGATTCAATAATTGAATCAACAGTTGTATGATCATTAAGACAGCCATGGTACATAACCCTAATTGTACAGAGGGACCTATTATGCAAATTATTTATTCTTCATTTCAAATCAGGGAATGATATTTGCAATAACATTTATTGCATAATGGCTCGCCGTGGGCTCACATGTCCAACAATCTCCCACTAGCCCAAAGAGCCATTAATGGGCTAATCATTTAAACCCACACTCATGTGACAATCATAGGCTATTTAGAAAATAGCTAGGTAAGCTGATCAGTCACTCTGTTCCCAAAAGACTATGCCAAGTCCTTTTACGGCACTTGCATATCCCTAGGTAACAGTGCTCGCATCCAATGCGAATGTTGCATCTAATGCAACCTATACTCAATCTAGTCAAAGCAGTTATAGTGTCCTTGACACTATTGCTTAATAACTATTATAACCAGTATTTCCATAATCCTTATCAGAATACCCTTATTCTGGGAGATCACTATCTCTCAAGGTATCCACAGTTAAGACCTTTTAGATCTCTATCTATAAAGTCTTAAGCTCTTGAAGATAAGACTTAGAGATCACTATCTCTATAGCCTTCTCATCTTTGAAGATATCGTTATTACTGCAATCAAGTGTTCTTTCTCCATAGTAGGATTAGTAACAGTTTACTACTCCCACTGCATGGCAGATATCTGGCTTTTGTACACATCTAGCATACACTTAGCTTCTCGTAACTGATGCACAAGTGCAAGCAGTTCTAGAATTTACTTCCTCAACTCTTTGAGGTGCTATTCCTTTAGATAGGTCAGTACCAAATCTCAAGGAAGGAAGCCTTTCTTGGAATTTCCAGGAATGGAATATGTCCAAGGTGTACTACAAATGTGACAGTCCCAATACCCTCTTTTCTTTGATTCTGAATAACTTCAGAACTAAGGTCTAAGAGGTATTCTTGAGATCATATCTCAAGGTATGGAATAGCCAGTCTATAAAACACTTATTCTCATCCTTATATCATTCCAAATGATTAGGATATTATCTACATTTAGCACGATGAACACAATGGCACTCCCACTAAGCTTCACATGGTACATCAAGATTCTATTTGAAATCATAACATTTATAATTTCATCAAATCTTATGTTCCAACTTCAAGAAGCTTATTTGAGTCCACAGATGGATTTCTTTAGCTTTCACACCTTACTTTCCTCAACCATGAAGCCCTGGGGCTACTTCATGTGAATATCCCCAGAGAGGTATTCTTAGAGGAATGCAATCTTGACTTACATCCCGAAGATGCAATAGTCAAGTTGTGTAGCTAAATTTAGCAATATTCTGATGAGTTCAAGCATGGTTTCCGAAGAGCAAGTCTCATTGCAAGCAATGTCTTCTCTTATGGTGTGTAGCTCATGGCTACGAACCGAGCTTTGAAGGTCTCTACCTTCTCATCAGGTTCCCTTTCTCTTGAAGATCCATTTACACCTTTATGGGTCTTACCCTTATAGGTGGATCCTCGAGGGTCCATATACAACATTTGTATATGAAGTCTACTTTAGACTTTATTGCTAATATCCATCATTCCATGTCATGATTCTTATGAGCTTCATCACATGAAGTCCGATCACTGTCAGACTTAACTGACACATGGAATACATCCTCAAACTCATTTGAAGAGGTATTAATGTTTCATCTTTAATTGTCCTTTTAGTTTCCGATTTCAGGAGCCTCATTATCTTCTCAAGATTAAATGAGTTCCTTTACTTCATTTTCATCTTGATTCTCAAGAGTCTCAATCCTCCAAGAATCACATTCTCAGAAATGAGATCTTTTGAGAATCTCAAGGTCATAAAGTAGGTATCAAATACCATACTTTATTTTCCTAATGAAGTAGCACTCTCAAGTGCTAGATTCCAGCTTACATCCATGGAACCTTATTAAGGATATATATTGTAGTCTCTACTACACATATATACCAGGAAACTAAGAGGATAATTATGCTAAAATTCATCATTGATCAAATCATGTCGCACATGATCCAATTGTATCTCTCTACAACTCTATTGAGTTCAGGTTTATCAGGAGGAGTGAGATAGAAATGATATTCATATCTCCATAAGGTATTCTTTGAATTTTATCTAATAGGTACAAGCTACCTAGGTTAGATCAAATTCATTTCATCTTTCTTCAAATTTTGATTCTAAACCAAAATTGTGAAATCTTTGAACATTTCAAAGGTTTCTCAGTTGAAGAGAAGAAATCTCATATCATACGTAACCATCAATAGATATCACATATCCATAATGTTCACTATGATATAGATGATCCACATACATCAATATGTATGAGATCCCGAATACCTCGACATCTAACACCATTCTCAGAGAAGGGTGTATTGGACATTTTACTTTGAATACAATGTTCACAAGTATGTAAGATTTGAAATTTTAGACATTCTAAAGTTTCATATCTTACTAGTCTATTGATCAAATCAATAGACAAATGTCCAAGGCTTGATGCCAGATCATTGTCAAATGATCTTTATCCTCCTATTGATCTTATAAGGTTTGATTTTCAGTATTAGAAATCTTAATGAACCATTCATTAATATTCTAATTTTGTGGAGTCCACTAGATGTTAGATTACTATCTGAAATATATCCATCATAACCTTTTATGATAGTTCTATCTCAGAATTCATGTTTATTTCCAACATTTAGAAACAAACAATGGGGTATTCTAATATCTAGGTCATAGAGACATTCTCTAAGACTAAGGGCTCTCCGACTGAGAATATGAAGTCCATCTATCCAACAGAGACTGCTGCAACAATTATAGCAATATCCATGTAGATGACTACTAAAGCTTAAGATCAAATTTCTAATCTTCTAATATGTATATGCAACAATTGCAATTGTCATTAGAAGATTGGGATACAATTGTCAGACTTTATCTTATGAAATAAGAAAGTCAGAGTCAATGATTTATGTAAATTATTCTGATGCTCTATCTGAGTCCTTCACTAAGGAATTTAGACAGACTTGATAGTCATACTATCAACACATCAACTTATTGCAGTATTGGCATTCATCCAACTCTTTGGATGTCATATGGAAGTCACAGAAGTAGGTCAACTCTTTGACTTTCCTTCTTACTTGGGTCCGACCCATGCTTCCACTGCACTCTCTTAATCTATAAACAACCATTGCTTAAGACTAAGGATCTCTTATGTTGAATTCTAAGGATTTCAATACAAGAGCATTTCAACATTTATACATGCTTCATTAAATTCATACAATATGAATATCATAAAGCTTCATGAATGACTAGAGTATAGATAATAGAATGATGACACTCATCATATCTTCATACATCTTAACTCTTAGAGACTTAGGTTCAGGTAGGTATTCAAACATTTTGAATACATCATCTCTTTCGAGCCACCATTCTGCATAATGCAGAGAACCATGTCATTCATGATTAAATGTCTAGAGCACATTTGTATGCCAAAATATCTTCTTTTATTTTATAAGGATTATTCGACAATTACGATCATCATCGACATGTCACTTCCAAAGTACACTCGATGAAAGGTCAAGACTATAGAGACATACAAACCCTAAGGTGATGTCTTATTGTCTTATTTAAATGTCATTCCTCATTATGTTGAGGAAACTTGCACATTGCAACCACATACATTATGTATCCAATTGCAAGTACAGTATCTGGATCAAGAGTCAATCCATGATATTTTACTGGTTATTATTGAGTATAACATTGAGTGGGTTTAATGAAGGATTATCTGAAATAAGAAATTTGCATAAGGGTATATATATTATATACATATTTTACTTTGATTTAGGAATTTTTATATCAAAGTTGTCTTGCCTTGTCAACACTGAAAGTTCATTCCCTTAATTACTTTCAATGTAAGATATATTCTTACCATTATATCTCTAGCAAGATCTGGGATCTCCTTTCCTATCTTTGTTGCATCCCAATAATATGAGAACCTACAACTCGGATAAAAAGAAGCGGGAACACATTCCGCCTTGCAAGTCCAACTTACATTTCCCAATTCGGTCTTTAATACCCGGGCCCACCACCCCTAAGGCAATGTTGACCCGTCATTAATTGAACCAACCGTCAACAGGCTTAATACTCGCTATACGCAATCCAATATCGCCCCAATAATATGAGGACCCGATATTGGGGTCACTACGTATACGACCTTACTCTTTCGAGAAGCAAAGAACCCGATCCAATTAAATCATGTACAGGATCTGTCACTTCGGACAGACGTCTCCTATACACAACAACTGGCGACGAAATCCTTTGCCTTGACGGGAGACCATGGATGTCACTTATGTGATCCTCCACCTCATATTCAAATTGTAATTAATTATCGTGAATCATATTCACATAATTAATTCTTCCAAGGGAAATATACATCTATTCAAAATAGAGTGTTTATTGGATATAATTAATTTAATCACATTAAATTAATCATTAATCCAATCATCAATCAACAAACATGTCTTTTACTTGAATAGTAGGTATATACTCAAAGTACGTATTATTCGAATTTTAATAATTAGAAAAATACACATTGTCTGTCTCCGGTATTATACAGTCCCTACCCGCTGTCATGGCCAGTACCGACGAGAGTGGGACGGACCACATACGTTGCAACCCGCTACCCCAATGCTCTCCGACTAGGCACCACATCCGCCTCGGGAAAGGATAATACTAGATAGACCATCATGTACTTTGAGATGTTCATCGGTTTTTCAACCGAAATTATACCATATAATATAAATCAAAACATTTTTGATTATAAGGAGATTTGCTAGACAAATCCCCAATCCTATTCAAGCAAAAAAGGGTTTTTCATGTAAAAGTTGTCCTACAACAATTGTAGGATTAACTATAGTTTTCATGAAGGCAATGTTTGTTGATGAACCAATGATCAAGATCTAATATCTCATCATTGTGGTTTAGGCAAGTGTCATTCAATGAAATAATTATCTCTTTAAATATTTCACAAATATTTATCACTAATTATTCCAGAAAATTAACAATTAATTTTCATCATGATAATTGAATGACATATCACAAGGTTCAAGATCAAAATTGTTAATTTCCAGCAGTGACCCCCAATCACTAAAATTAACTTATCTTGATCAATTTAAATCAAAAAAATGCAAACTCAGTTTCCAAAGATTGCCTATTTGATTTATTAAAGAACCCAAGTGATAATTCACGCATTTCAAGGCGGATTAAAACCGTAATCATCTCATTAATTACGTTCAAATCCGCAGTTCCCGCAACAGTGAATATAGTCATATTCAAAAAGCCATATCTTGAGCAAATAAAGTCCAAATTTAGTAAACTCAAGTCCTATGGTTTCCTTGTTTAATGGGAAACAGAATCCAATTGAAAATTTCGTGTTTAAACATTTTAAACAGTACGGAAAAATTCAATTAGACAGAGGTGCGAAAATTGAAATGCAGTAAAAATTTCGCAACCCTTTCAAGAACCAAATCGTCTAAGGTGTATGGATCATATCCAAAACCTTATTCAACCTGGCTCTGATACCACTTGAAGGATATTGAGAATCCTTAAGCGCATCACGGAAGCGTGTTGATCGCATCGTATGCGATCGAAGCAACTAGTCGTACTAGATGCTAGATGCAGCGGAAATTAAAATTTTTAACTTTAAAGATGAAACCACATGATCACGAGAACATTTCTCGGATCGTTTCATCAAACCACAAAGTATAAGGAATACCTCTTGAAGCGTGGTTGTGATCGCGAGATCCCAAAGTAGAGATCCTCCTATCTTAAGTCCGATCCACGAAGAACGCACTTGCGGGCGTGATGATGAGTCACGTTCCTTCCCGCAATCCTCGATGAAGATCCAAGCGATGGCTCCCCCGATTTCGTCAAGCGAAATCCATCATCTTCCTTTAGAGTAAGCAACTCCAAAGAAGATGGAGATCCACGAGTCGTCGAAGAAGAAGCCGAGAGTCTCTCCTTTCTCAATACAAAGTGGACGGCCACTTAATGGAGAAGAGAAAGAGAGAGAGGGCGGGAATGAGAAAGAGAGAGGGAGAGAGTTGTCACCTTGTACAATTCTTAATGATGTACCATGGAAGGCTACCCTAGCCCTCTATTTATATTAGTTTAGGATCCAATGGATCTCAATCCATGGGACACATGGATCCAAGGGCTATGCTTGGTCCATGCTAAATCAATGGCTATGATTGTTGTTGGTTAAAACCAACAACATTAATTTAAATTAAAAAATGTTGCAACATAATTTAATTTAACATTAACTAATTAAGAGATAATGTGATAAATAAAAATGGAGTCAACCAACCTCCCTAAAAATGGGGTTTATTTTGTCTCCTTTTATTTTATCTTATTATTTCTTAATAAATTGCAATAACTATTATTGCAATAATATCCACCAAATTAATTCCAAATTAATTTGTGAATATTTCAATCATGCCATTGCTCATTATGTGAATCATATTCACAACCCAAACTAATTAGTAAATTGCATTTCCAATTAATTAATAAATGTGAATCCAATCCACATTATTAATTAACAAATGCTATTTACATAAATTCTCTCTCTTATATATGTATATTATAAATCATATTTATAACACACATATATCATGGATAGTGTTATCCACATTCTCTCAATCCTTGATAATTAAATCTCATTTAATTATCTTAGATAATCATTTTCACAATATGAATCATATTCATATTTAAGCTTGATAATCAAATCACATTTAATCATCAAGTCCTTGCTTGGATATTTCATCAAAAGAATTATTCTTGAACCCTTTCAAGAATAATGTGCTTTCTCCGCAGATACTTGGAGATAAGGACAGGGCGATTGTATTATTCCACGTATAGTGACTTGGATGTTGAGATCTCATCTCAAATCCAGATCTTACGGACCTCCCACAGATGCTTGATTAAATCAAGACCGCAAATCCAATCTTCTCATTGGATCTGAATCTCATTCAGACCAATGTCCAACACTTGGACTAAGATCAGATTGCTTCTCTACTGAAAGGAGTCACTAAAATCCAGACCTGTTTCATCACTCCCTCGGAATGGAAGCGTCATGGATATACAATCGTTTATGATCACATCACCCTTCAGGTATTCCCAATACCTGTACATCCTGCATACTGGAAGACCCATGGTCAACCCGAAGATCAAGATCTATTTTACACTGTCTTCTTCAGGGTTTGATCACCAAGTTTCTCATTTGATCATTGGGATTTGGTATTCGATCATATACTTTCCAAAAGCATATATCATACCTAGGTCTTGATCATATACTTTCCAAAAGTATATATCAAACCTACAAATTCAGTCAAGCTTCCAAAGCGAGACGACCGTGCACGAAATTTGATTCTTCCCAATATCTCATGAGTGAGCTCATGTCTTCCGGTTCAGTAGTGAACCTGTATGATCCCTTTGAGAGATCGTATTACTCATATGCCCTTATATGCACACCAGCGCGCCGGTATATAGACCTTGGTTAGGCCATCAACCTATCGGTCTGCCAAATGTACATACTCAGACATATAGCAATACATCTGTCTCCGGTCAGAGGATGCGTGCCTATGCTGTGACAGCATTCAACATAGGACTTAGGTTATCTCGATCTCGTTAAGTCAACCCATTGACCTAACTAATCTGACACCTCCGAATCTCTATTCCTATGCAGAGGACCTGCATCAAGAGGTCGGTCAGATATCAGCCTATGTGAGAAAAGGATTGCCATCTCCTACTCAGGCTGGAGATCACATCTTAACAATCATTTGACGGTGCTTGATGAGTCCTCAATCTAACTCTTTAGATATTCATCCAAGCATCAGCCTCTATGATTCAATAATTGAATCAACAGCTGTATGATCATTAAGACAGCCATGGTACATAACCCTAATTGTACAGAGGGACCTATTATGCAAATTATTTATTCTTCATTTCAGATCAGGGAATGATATTTGCAATAACATTTATTGCATAATGGCTCGCCGTGGGCTCACATGTCCAACACATACAATGCTTTAGCTCTTATAATAAGGGACTTGCAATGATTATAAGAAGAGATGGGGAGCTTACAATACTTGGAAGTTCGATGACACTTGTGGTGGTTAATTGTATATTTGTGTTGTGTCATTTGTCCAAATGTTGAGTATTTAGTGTTGTTTTTTATATTTCAAATACTCTTACTATTATATTAATTACATAAAGGTAATTTTATTTATATTTATTGGTGTATGGATTTTTATTTGGTAAGCTCAAGGAGCATGGGATCTTTTGGTCTGCCGTTGGATTTTTTTTATTGCCATTAAATAGTAATGCCAACGGCTTGTGATGATTATATGCAGACAATTGTACTCGTTAATTGCTGAGAAATACTGTCTATTACATTACTCTGTGCATGCTATTTTAGAGTTGACTTCACCTAATATTTTATATTTCACGGTCAGTTTTCATGGTTATTCTCTCCAAGAGAGCAACCGTTATCTGTCTTCCTCTCAATTATATTCTTAATATACCTAATGATATAATCCTTATATGCATTCCTATTGAGCCGTTGGAGAAATTCAAGATTCAACGCCAATTCAATGCCTTTATGTTAATATTGTTTAGCAAAAATTTAATTGATTAGACGTTGTTTTGATTATGAATTCTGTAACCGTGTTTGGCCTCTTCTCTATATATATGTACGTTTCTTTGTTGAGAAAAACACACAACATTTTCTATCTCTCTTCCTCTTTCTCTCTTTTTGAGTAAAGTCTATTCCGAAGGAAAGATCTTAGTTGCTCAATCGATCTTGACGTTGGCGATTGCACGCCCGTCGAGATCTCGCCGTTGTATCCTGGAGGATAGTCGTATCGATACCGGTTGCACCGTCGGAATTTCCGTGGGAGGTACGAATCTATTCTTAAGGACAGTGCAGCTTGCACGCCTCAGCTTGTTGGTTCGTCTCGTCGCATTAGATCCGGTATTGTTTTTCTAACCCTCCTATTATTTTACATACAATCTTAAGAATAGATATGGAGGGCGCTGTTATGCTTGCTTCAAAATCGCTTCTTCCCGATGTATCTAAAATTGAGCAGTTTTCCGGTTCCCACTATAAAAGTTGGCAAGAAAAAGTTTTTACCTTGCTAGAGCTAAATAATGTGGCTTATGTCCTTAGCACACCTAAACCAAAAAATGATTTTTCTGCATGGGAAAATGCTAATAAAGTTTGTAGACACACTATCTTGAGCACTCTTTCAAATGAACTTTTTGATGTCTATTATACATCTAAATTAACATCTGAGATTTGGGAAAGCCTACGGAAGAAATATATTTTAGAAGATGCAGGAAATCAAAAATTTGCAATAGGCAATTTCCTAAACTTCAAATGACAGAAGACAAGGATATTACATCACAAATCCATCAAATTCATGTTTTAGTTGATGACCTAAAAAGTGAAAAAAATAAAATTGCCTGACTCTTTTCTAGCCGGATGCCTAATTGAAAAATTACCTGAAACTTGGAAAGAATATAAAAATAATTTGAAACATAAAAGAAAGACCATGAGCCTCGATGATGTTAATATCCATATTAGGATTGAAGAACAAAACAAGATTAGGGAAAAATCGGAAAAGGCTAAAGAAATGGTAGCTAAAGCTAATGTGGTGGAGAGCAACTCAAACAAAACTTTCAAGCCTCGAATTAAGAATAGTAGAAATAATCAAAAGGGAGGTGGAAAGTTTGTCCAGAAAAAAAGCCACAATCCAACTTTTAAAAGAAAAATTGCAAATTGCTTCGTTTGTGGGAAACCGGGTCATAAAGCTGCTCAATGTAGATACAGAAAATCGGGTGATCAATCAACAGCAAATATCGTAACTGAAGCTGAAATTGTTGCTGCGGTGGTGAGTGAAGCAAACTTGGTGGCACATGGAAATGAATGGGTGGTTGACTCTGGCGCCACTCGTCACATATGTGGTGATAGGAATGTATTTAGCTCCTATACACCAGTGAAAGAAGGAGAGGAGAAAGTATACTTTGGGAATTCTCAAACTTCTCCAGTTGTTGGAAGAGGAACAGTTGAGCTAAAACTGACTTCCAATAAAATCCTTTCACTGCGAGATGTGCTTCATATACCTGATATCCGTGTGAATTTAATTTCAGTATCTCTCCTCATCAAGAACGGAGTAAAAGTTGCTTTTGAGTCTGACAAATTTGTCATGACTAAATCTGGGACCTTTGTTGGCAAAGGATACAACAATCAAGGTCTTTTTGTACTGAATGTTATTGACGTGATGAATAAGAAAGCTTCTACTTCTTCTGCTTATATGCTTGACTCTTTTAGTGTTTGGCATGGAAGATTAGGACACCTCAATTTTTCTTACATAAAAAAATGAAACAATTAGGATTGATTGAGAATTTACCCTTATCTTTTACAAATGAAAAGTGTGAAATTTGTGTAGACTCCAAATCCACTAAAAAGGATTGTGCTTCCATACAAAAAAGGGAATTTGAATTGTTAGAGCTCATTCATACTGATTTGGGTGATTTAAAAGGGAATATCACTAGAGGTGGGAAAAAGTTTTACATTACTTTTATTGATGATTTTTCTCGTTATACTATGGTCTATTTGTTAAGTTCAAAAGATGAGGCTTTTGAAATGTTTTTAAGATACAAATCTGAGGTTGAAAATCAACTCAAGCAGAAAATAAAAAGGCTAAGATCTGATAGGGGAGGAGAATATGATTTCAAATCCTTTAATGATTTTTGTGTGCAGAATGGTATAATCAATGAATTCACACCTCCTTATTCTCCTGAATCAAATGGTGTGGCTGAAAGAAAAAATAGGACTCTTAAAGAAATGACAAATGCTATGCTAATAAGTTCAGGTGCTCCTTTGAGTTTGTGGGGAGAAGCTATTCTTTCAGCATGCTTCATACAAAATAGAATACCTTATAAAAGGACCAATAAAGCACCATATGAACTATGGAAAGGTTATACACCTAACTTGAAATACCTGAAAGTGTGATGTGCTTAGCCAAAGTTTTACTTCCTGAACCTAAGAACAGAAAACTTGGTGCTAAAACTTTTGATTGTTTATTCATTGGTTATGCTCATAATAGTCCCGCTGGTCATTATAGTGCTGCATATCGATTTCTTGTTCTTAGAAGTGAAAACAATATAATGGAACCGAATACTATTGTTGAAAGTAAAAATGCTGAATTTTTTGAGCATATTTTTCCTTTGAAAACTCCTTTAGAAAAGTCTTCTAGAACTATACATATAAACAATGATATAGATGAAAATGAAGCTCAAGAATTAAGAAGGTCTAAGAGAGCTAGGAAAGAAACTGATTTTGGAGGCGATTTCTTTACATACCTTGTTGATAATGATCCTCAATCTTATAAGGAAGCTATTTCCTCTCCTGATTCTATCTTCTGGAAAGAAGCTATCCACAATGAATTAGATTCTATAATGGCTAATCATACATGGGAATTGGTAGATTTACCACCAGGTGCTAAAACTATCGGGTGTAAGTGGATTTTTAAAAGGAAACTGAAACCCGATGGATCTATACAAAAATTCAAAGCGAGACTAGTGGCAAAAGGTTATTCTCAAAAGAAAGATGTTGATTATTTTGATACTTTTGCTCCTATAACTAGAATTTCTTCTATAAGGGTTTTAATTGCTTTAGCTTCCATTCACACATTAGTGATTCATCAAATGGACGTTAAAACTGTTTTTTTAAATGGTGATTTAGAAGAAGAAATTTACATGGATCAACCTGAGGGTTGTATTGTTTCAGGGAATGAAAATAAAGTATGTAAGTTAGTTAAATCTTTGTATGGATTGAAACTAGCACATAAACAATGGCATGAAAAATTTGATAAAGTACTAGTTTCTAGTGGTTTTCAAATTAATGGTGCAGATAAATGTATTTATTCTAGAGTTGACGGTACAAATTGTGTCATTATTTGTTTATATGTTGATGACATGCTTATTTTTGGAACTACTCTAGATATTGTTAATCATACAAAGAAATTTTTAGCTTCTCATTTTGATATGAAAGACATGGGAGAAGCAAATATAATTTTAGGTATACAACTTGTGATGAAATCTAATTTTATTTTGCTTTCTCAAGAGCACTACATTGAAAAAATCTTGAAAAAGTTTTCTTCTTTTGACTGCAAGCCAGTATGTACTCCTTTTAATGCTAACTCACAGCTCAAGAAAAATAAAAGTGATAGTGTATTTCAGACAAAATATGCACAAATTATTGGCAGTCTTATGTACTTAATGAATTGTACTAGACCCGATATTGCATATGCTGTGGGAAGATTAAGCAGGTATACTCAAAATCTCAATAGAGAACATTGGGATGCTCTTAATAGAGTACTTAAATACCTTAAAGGGACAATGGGATATTGCTTAAAATATTGTGGAGAACCTTCAGTACTTGAGGGATATTGTGATGCAAACTGGATCTCAGATTCAGATGAATTGAAATCTACTAGTGGATATATTTTTACCCTTGCAGGAGGAGTTGTTGCTTGGAAATCAACCAAGCAAACTTGTATTGCTCGGTCTACTATGGAATCCGAGTTCATTGCCTTAGAGAAGGCAGGAACTGAGGCTGAATGGTTGAGAAACCTTTTAGCAGATCTTCCCATTTGGATGAAGCCAACACCATCTGTATTCATCCATTGTGATAGCCAAGCTGCTATAGCAAGAGCTAAAAATAAAATCTATAATGGGAAAAGCAGACATATTCGTCTGAGGCATAATATTGTGAGGCAACTCATTAGCGATGGCATCATATCCATGGATTATGTGAAGTCAGAGTTAAATCTAGCTGACCCTCTGACTAAAACACTAAGCAAAAAGCTTGTGGAGAGTACATCGAGGGGAATGGGATTATGCTCGAATCAAGAGTCGAAGTGATGGAAACCCAACCTTCGTGAATGGAGATCCCAGGAAGAAGGTTCATATGGGAAAACAATTCACTAGACGACTTGCAGATACTATCAAATCTTCCCTATTCCTATGATGTACATGTGATAGTATGAAATGTGGTGAGGTTGAACAAACCTTTTCTTAATGGATATCATAGCCCAAATTGGGTGGTGTATAAAAGCAGTATACACTTGATGATGATCAACCTATATGAGTGTGGAGGTGAGGCCGCTTCCTATGAGACTTTGGGCAAACTCTCTAGAGCACTCATGAAAATCCAGGTAGACGCATGGCCGAAACGTGTCAACCCGCATGAGCAACAAAGATCAGAAAATGTAGTGTGAGATATGGGTCAATGGTTTCAAAAATAAAGGATTGGTTCATAGGAATTCTATTTCTACCAACCTTTAGAAACTATATTCATATTCTCTATGTCTTGATTCATAGTCAATAAGACACCAAGTCTTATGCATTATATTTTCGAATTCCTTCAAGTGTCATCTTTAGGTTTTTACCCCTCTTTTATGGTTATCTCTATTTCTTTTATGAAATTGTGGGGGATGAAAAGAGATAGTTCAAAAAAAAGTAGTATTTGAAATATGTGGGGGATTGTTGTTTTTTATATATCAAATACTCTTACTATTATGTTAATTACATAAAGGTAATTTTATTTATATTTATTGGTGTATGGATTTTAATTTGGTAAGCTCAACGAGCATGGGATCTTTTAGTCTGCCGTTGGATTTTTTTATTGCCATTAAATAGTAATGCCAACGGCTTGTGATGATTATATGCAGACAATTGCACTCGTTAATTGCTGAGAAATACTGTCTATTACATTACTCTGTGCATGCTATTTTAGAGTTGACTTCACCTAATATTTTATATTTCACGGTCAGTTTTCATGGTTATTCTCTCCAAGAGAGCAACCGTTATCTGTCTTCCTCTCAATTATATTCTTAATATACCTAATGATATAATCCTTATATGCATTCCTATTGAGCCGTTGGAGAAATTCAAGATTCAACGCCAATTCAATGCCTTTATGTTAATATTGTTTAGCAAAAATTTAATTGATTAGACGTTGTTTTGATTATGAATTCTGTAACCGTGTTTGGCCTCTTCTCTATATATATGTACGTTTCTTTGTTGAGAAAAACACACAGCATTTTCTATCTCTCTTCCTCTTTCTCTCTTTTTGAGTAAAGTCTATTCCGAAGGAAAGATCTTAGTTGCTCAATCGATCTTGACGTTGGCGAGTGCACGCCCGTCGAGATCTCGCCGTTGTATCCTGAAGGATAGTCGTATCGATACCGGTTGCACCGTCGGAATTTCCGTGGGAGGTACGAATCTATTCTTAAGGACAGTACAGCTTGCACGCCTCGGCTTGTTGGTTCGTCTCGTCGCATTAGATCCGGTATTGTTTTTCTAACCCTCCTATTATTTTACATACATTTAGGAGGTACTTAAAGGCCTCCAAATTAGGTGATATATTTTAAGATGAGATTTTTAGAATCCATTTCCATCATCATCCCCATCCTCATCCTCAAATAGATATTTGTGGTGGGATCAGAGAAATATCTAAATATTTATAATGAAGGTAGACAAATATCTAGGACCATCACCACCTTTTTCGTTCCTCGAAACTCCACTTTTATGCAGATATTTTTCTTGATAATTATTCACAATATATTAAAGGTTTTAGACCCATTCATCTAGAAGGACCTATTAGAACAAGTATGCTAAAAAGTGGAAAATGCAAATTATTTATATCTTCAATAATTACGAGGGTGCTCAGGGATAGAAACAGTGGGAGTATAACAAGGAAGGGTTGGATGAGATATGTTTGGTCTAACTTTGAAGTAAGAGTAGTGAATGCAAAGTCAATATACTTAGAATGGATGGACTCATGATCAAAGGCTTTGGGTGGTGGACTAAGAGGTCGTTCGGGTAGGGGGCTTCTTTGATCCATTTTTTCTCTTTCCAATGTGGATCTCACATTTTATCCTTTTTAATATATTAAATAAATTAATTTCTTTCATCCACTCCATCAAAGAATAATATATTATGCCATCATATCATATAAAAATTGTAAACTACTCCACTTCTATTCGTTTTTCCAAACTTCAATACAATCACATTACAATAACTACTCACTTTTCCAAACTTAATACAATCATATTACAACAAACCCACAACAAATCAACCTCCAGTTTAATCCTCTATCCAAATGCCAAAATACAAAAATGAGCTACTCCCTACCAGATTAACCAACCCTAACCCGCATACTAAACGCAAGGGTTAGCGGTGGACCACTTTTTCCGCAACATTATTTGTAATTCCAGTATAAAATTTATTAGAAACATATATACATTATAATAATTCAAATAAAATAAAAAACAATAATTAAAAAAATACTTATTTAACATATGAAATTGTTGCATACGAGCAATATTATAGTTGGACACATCTAATTTCCGTAAAAATCTTACATTGTGCATACATGTCTAGTATGGTGTGGGTGAGGAGATCATCCCCCACTTCATCATACATTGTCCTACACCACCTTTTCCTTCTTAGAAGACACTCATTCTAAAATAAATATATAATAAGAGAAAATTGCAACGGTCAAATGATGCAAAAATGCACCAAACAGATTCCCTTAAAATCAAATCAATCCGACACATCATAATCATAAAAATCAAATATTTTCATCAAACATGATCGAAGTCGTCATCCGTTGCATACCATCGAGGTCATCCTCTCTCCGTTTGAGTTTTGCTTCACCATCTCTTCTCTCACAATATGATTATTATTTGAGTCTACGTATAAAAGCATAAGAGTACTGAGATATCTCTACAGGCTTTGTATCATGTCCATCATTATCTACTCGCGGCTCCTCAGATTATGATCTCATCTCCAGAGTCCTTACATAAGAGAACCGACTTTTGGTCCCCATAAGATTTGAGAGGCCATTCTTAGGATTTATGTATAGGAGAGGCCCAATTCTTGAGATTTGTGTGTAAGAGACGAACACTCTACTTTTGATGTTCGACATAGAATACTCCAGATGGATCTCTACCACTTGGGATTGGTTACCAAGATCAACATTCCAGTACATCCACTGCTACCACTCGTCTTCACCGAGCATCGATTCGTTTTGCACAGATATCTTCCTAGTGTAACTCCTTTGGCACAGTTTTTCTCCTAGTGTGACTCCTTTCATGTGAGTCTCCACCCAGTAGCGACTACTCTAAGAAGATCTCCTCCCATCCCTCTCACGATGTATCAAGAGAAGATGTTCTCCGTATATTTTCTTTTGTCAAGTTGCGGCTTTCTCAACTCCAACTTGAGGAGGAGTGTTAGAGTATGTAGTAGATGAATAATTATATCTCTCATGGACCCAATTACCCACCTTTATTGTTGAGCTATAAATGGGACTCTAGTGTAAGGATATGTGAAGAGTCTCATACCCTTTATACTCATTGAGAGAATTACATTAGAATATTCACCCCTAAAGCCCTTCTCTAGTGGTTTTTCATTTAGTTCCTTATAAAGTAGGATTTCACGTAAATCTATGTGTTCTTCGCTATTCATGTTTTTTCTATATCTGAATATTGCTTTCACATTTCGTATTTCAACACCCTCCAACTCGAATCTTTCCGACATCCAATAACCTTAAAAATCATAGTTTTTCAATACACATGAAGTCATCACCCTCGCATGGACCATTCACGAAGATGAAACGCCAAGTCGCGACAACCCATCTCCGGCGATGCTCTCTCACATGCGTCAAGTACCACTACATCTTCTCTGCTCCTCCCTCGACGCGGCGCCGCTCCAATTCTGGACAACCCCATATATGTCCCAGCGTCCATGATCTAGCCAACCATCAAACCACGGCCTCCTTGCTGACAACTTCGGATCCAAATATATACCATCCTGTGATTGAAACACCATCCTAACATCCGATGTAATTTCCGCCCACCACCCACCCTCCTTGGGAAAAAAGAAAGAAAATAATGGAGGGGTGTCTCCGCAATTATCTGGACGCGGTGTGGAGCAACTTTTTGGCAGTGAGCCCACGTGGGTAGGTGGAGAATTGCAACATTTGCCCCCAAAAATGGGGCAGTACGCGAATCGAAACGACGCCTGGGACGTGTGATCTCTGATCGCCATCACACAAAAAAGAATCAACCACCTTTCTCTCTCACCCCCACACGGAAAGAAAGGTCCGCAGATTTGTACTGTAATGATCTAAAACCCTGAAATATCAACACCATTTGATGTTAGATGTCAATTCGCCATTTGACAAGTCAGCCCACTTTATACCATTTGATGACCCACATTATTTGTCTTTTTCTGTAAATAATAATGTCGACGCCATTATTTGTCTTATAGAACAGTTTTACTAAAAAGAACATGATATTTTATTTAGCAGTATCTGTAATGGGAAGTCACCGTCATGGCATTTAAAAGGAAACTTCCATACCGACGGCATGTATCTGCAGGTTCGTGATGTTCCTATAGATGGATTCTAATAAGAAGATCATTACAAAATTTATACGATGACTATGCATGTGATACATCTGCATGATATTATTGTATTTCATATGGTGCGGTTAGGGCTGGCTACTGAACCCAACAAGCCGAGCCAGCCTTTGGTTCGGGCTTGGACTCGGGCTCGATAAGCTCAGTTGGGCTCGGACTCATTCCCCAGCCGAGCTGGCTCAAGTTCGGGCTCGATGAGCTCGAGTCCTTATCGAGCTGGCTCGGACTCGATAAGGCTCGAGCCGAACCCCTTATCGAGCCCGAGCTCCTTATCGAGCTTGGTCTGGGTTCGAGCGCAAGTCGAGCTCGTTAAGGAAAATGGTTACTTTTTAGTGGAAAAGAGTTTTTGTGGGTTCGAACTCGAAACCTGCTCTATAAAAGATTGTGTTCCTTACCAATAAACCACTAGCCAAGTTGTGTATAAAGTCTTAATTATAATATATATTATGATATTATATTTGTTTATAAAAAAATACTAATTTTCTAATACGTGAGGGGGGTGCAAATATGTGGGCGGGAATGTGATTGATTTGAGAATTGGGCCATGACTCGTGACTCGTGAGAGGGTCAAAGTTAGTGGAGGGAAAATTGAAAAGGCCTAATTTTATTTTGTTTGTATTATATATAAATATATAAATAGTATATATATAGGAAAAATGGGGCTGCCCCCGCCCCATTTTTCGGCGTTTTTTTTTATTTTTTTTGAAAAATAAAACCATGTATATTCATCCATATATCCCTCCTACATGCCATTCGAATTTCGTCAGAAACAGAGACTCCTACGGCCTCCATCTCGATGGTATCGATTTAAAAAATCCTGTTACCGTTAAAAAATTACTGTCCGGATGGAGGCCGTAGGAGTCTCTGTTTCTGACGAAATTCGAATGGTATATAGGAGGGATATAGGGATGAATGTAAATGGTGTTATTTTTCAAAAAAAAATAAATTTTTTTGCCCAAATAAGGCGGGGCAGCCACATATGACCCATATATATATATTCCTAGTATGTGTGTGTGTGTGTATATATATATATATATATATATATATATATATATATATATATATATATATTCCTTATCGAGCCCCTTATTGAGTTATCGAGCCAAGTGAGGCTTGGCTCAAGCTCGGCTCGTTAATCTATTGAAGTCAAAATTCTGGCTCTGGCTCGACTCAATAGGCTAATGAGCCGGACTCACGAGCCCTTATCGAGCTGAACCCGAGCCTGGCTCATCGAGCCGTAACTCATAGCCAGCCCTAGATGAGGTGGTATCCATTGGACCAGGAGTGAAACGGGTATATGATATGAGCTGCTGCATTTCCTCCGCAGGGTTGCAGTTAAACCCATTGACAGCAATGGTGGAAGTCTGTGATCCTATGGAAACAAGTATACAAAAACTGAGAACACCAGTCAAGCTTGTCAAGAATTGAAACACACATTTACATGATATGTATTCATTAATTATTTTAAATTCCTTGCTAATGTTAGTTTCATCCTTTATAGAAAAACATAGAAGAAACCTGAATATTTACTGTTCTATTTATATCCTACCATTAATTGAATGAAACCAATTTTTTGTGTATTTGCAGCAAATATTTATTTCTTTTAAAAAATAGGAATTTAGAATTTTGTTATTTTTTAAAATTCCAACTTAAATCTTAAAAAACAAGATTATATAGCTTCTATTTTCCTAATTATTTGGTATTGTTCCTAAGTTATGAAAAAAATATTTTCCTATTTGTTTTTTGTATTTAATAGGGAATAAAGAGTCAATTAGATTCTTAAATTCAAAATTTTAAAACTTAGAAGTATTAATCCCTAATTTAGATAAATTTAGTTATTTAAAAAAATCAGTACTTATATGATAATTTTTCTATCTTAAAATTGCAATATTTTTCATTTTGATTAAATAACTATTCCATTTTATCATTGCAATACATATGTTTCTTCTTTATTTTTTAGATGTATATATTTTAAATTTTTTAAAAATACCTTTTGTTATCATTGCCATTTAATTTTATAAAATTTCCGATTAATAAAAATTTTCTTAAAAGTTTTACTTGCCTTTGTTTGCTTCTTCCTAGAGTTCAGAAAACTTTTTTTTGAAGTTCTTAATTATTTTTGTTACTTATTTAAATTCCTCACTTATAGTGCCTTTGTCTTTTTTAGAAAATTTGTCTTTTATCTTATCGTAAAAATAGTTAGTAGAATCTGTTTTGTGTACTTTTTGGTGGCTATTTATTTTTTGAAAAAAGTTTAGGAGTCTACATTTTTATTGCTTTTAAAATTCTAGATTAATTCCCAAAATACAAAAAAGACAATTTACTTGTTTTCCTTGTAATTTATTTTTTTCGAAAAATGTGATTTTTTTCTAGTTAATTATTTTTTGTACTCAATAAATGACAACCAATCATTTAAATTCTTTAATTTAAATATAAAGAAATCCACTTCTTAGTTCAAAGCCTTAATTTAGGTAAATTTAGCTATTTTGTTTAAAAACTAAATTACTTGATCAAATTTCGTTTTTAAAAGTGTAATCCTTTACAATTTTAATAAAATACAAATATTTGAAGCTCAAATCTTATAAAAGCTAAAACCTTCCACTCATATTTCTTTTTCTAGGTTTTAGTGCGCTTCTTTAGGTCTTTATCATCATTCTATATTAGTTATGTGAAATTTTCAAATGATGCTAATAATTTTTGAAACTTTACATGCCAATTCATTAGAGTATTTTTTAGATGATTTAATTTTTTCTATTTATTGAGTTCCTCACTAAAATTTAGAGTGTTTTTTAGAAGTTTTTAAATTTTGTTTACTATTTATTGAATTCCTCACTAAAATTTCTTTTACATTTTTCTATAAAGTTATAAAAAGTTAAAGAACTATTGTTTCATATACTTAGCTAAATAGAAGCAAATTTTAATGTTACTTATAATAATTATTTAATTTTTTAGAAGTTCAAGAATTTGGAAATTATTTGTAGCCTTTAAAATTAGTTTTTTATTACTTGTGCCCCTCTTAGATGTTGCAATATCATTTATGCTACTCCTTTTTGGAATACCATTTATCCCCTTCTTGCTTTGTTATCACTTGTACCCCTTGAGTTAGTAACCGTCCATTCATGTCCCAAATAGTTAACTTTTGGACACAAAGATAATTGGAAATAAAAGTTTTTCTCCTCCTCCAAACCATCACCACCTCCTTCTCTGCTCCAAGCCCTCAAGCATACCCACTACTATGCTCCCCTCCTCCACCTTCACACCTACCTCGCCCGCTCAAAGGGGTTGTAGAAGGTGGTGGATGTGGTCAAGGTTGTTGCGTACAACAATGTAGACGTGATGGCCTTGAGGGAGCGGTCAAGGGAGTCGAAGAGGAGGCGGTTGTGGGAGGGGAGGGGGGCACTCGTGTTAAAGTTGGGCAGGACGGTCACCTGGAACCGGTCTCCATATTTAAAGAGGGCGACTACAGACCCAGCTTTCTACCCTTCTTAATTAGTGAGATCTACATTATAATCGGACACAAATCAAATTTATCAAAAACTATAGTGAAAAACAATATATTAAAATTAAATTTCTATGTGGTCGATTTTTACTTGAGCAAGTCCCAAGGTCGAACTTAACAGATAATGTGAGGGTCTAGAATTACTTTCCAAACAACTTATATAGTTTTGGTTTTCAAAGATGAATTTTTATGGGTGTTTAGGATTTTTGCATATTTTTATAGATTTGAAAATTGGGAGATGTAATTAATTGAAATAAATATGAGGCATAAATTTTTATAATTGTTTATGTAAGAAAATAATGCAATGCAAATATGAGAGAATAAATAAAGCAATGCATTCATTTATAATTTTTAAATGGTAATGAACGAGTGATGCAAGATCGATGGTGCAATAAAACTAGCAGGCCAAATAATGTGTAGGTCAATTCAATTCCCAAGCCCCAATGATCGATTTCAAGAAATATGTGATTAATAAATTTCAAATTTTGTTTCCAATAATACCCCATCATCACAATTTTATAAGCAATAGAAATCAATCTACACAACAAATGGCTCATAGAAAATGCAAAATTCTCTTCATTAATTGATGTTCAATAATGTCCCAAAATGAATAGCCCATTATTCTATATGATAAATAATCAAAAGAGCTTCAAAATGATTAAAGAACACAAAAATCAAACCACAAATCTCAAAATATGTGACGCACGAGCACAAATAATTATTTCATTAGGACCTTTAGAGGGGTGATCTTGTAATTTATTAGAGTTGGCGGAGTTTTTTCGGTTGTCCCAAGCAGGGGCTTGTACGCAAATCTCAAAATATGTGAGGCACGGGCACAAAATTGCCCAACGTACATAAGAGAGCTCACGTGAGGGGGGGGCTTATATTAGAGGGGGCTCTTTGACGAATCCGAAGATGCCGGTTTTAAGAAGTTGTTTTTATCATGTCGTGCGTTGTAGGCGGCAATCGGAAACGATCAAGAAAAATACCACAAATAAGTTATTCAATTTTTAATCTCGTGGTTTTATGTTTATTTACTTGGGCAAGTCCCAAGGTCGATCACAAGGAGGCAAAGGAACAACCTAGAAAGATGTCTATCAAAGTTTATGTTCGGTTTTCGAAGCGGTCTTTTTTTTTGGAATTTTTAATGCAATATAGGGTGCACTATGCAAATTCGGCCTATTTTAGGACTAAAATGTGAATTACGTTCAAAAGATGTCCTAAAAAATACGAAACTTGGCCGAGATGTAAAATATGATGAAATGTATGCACTGTAATTTTTTTTGAAATTTTTGGATGCAATATGAATTTTTATGGATTTTTAAATGCAAACAGAATGATTTTCAATATTTAATTATAATAAATATTAAACCTACTTATTTTCAAGAAATAAAATTATCTAAGATCTATCACTAGGTGATGGATCTCAGAAAAATCCTAAACCTCGAAAATGTAGGGTTTAATACCTATTAAAAATTAAATACTAAAAGATGCAAGATGATTTTTATAGAGCAAACTATGCATGCAAATTCAATTCTTTTTGGGCATGATGTTAAGAACAATTAACTCTACGATATATGATTTTTCGGGGATTTTTAGGGTAATGATTAATTAGTTATGAATTTCCAAGCAAGAAATGGGCAAAGTATGTAAATTTCCACACAACAATTATTTATTAATTAACCATCAATCAGAAAAATACCCACAGCATGTCAAAGTGTAGAGAGTCAATTAACAAACATCACGCTATTTTTAGATTAATAAAACGTTGTAATAAAGAGGTCCAAAACAAGAGGGAAACACAGGGGTACGACTGCAATGTAAATAAAATACGTGAATAAGCAGGGGAGACTTTGAAAACAATTACCAATAATTGGGGGGGGGGGGGTGGCGTTGCAAAATTCCCAGCAGGTCACGTGCTTCGCACGTGACCCCTGGGTCGGCTGTGGCTTAGGCGCAATTACGAGGATCTTTGGGGTTCCTTCCGCAAAATACCCACTCGTTCACGTGCCCAGCACGTGACCCGTGGGGTTGAGACCTCAGACGTTCCCCCTGCCCACGTGCCTCGCACGTGAGGCGGGGGCCTCGGGGTTAGCGCCCGGCGACGAAGCGGTGGTGGAGCGAGAGTGCGCCGGCGTGGCGAGGGTGACGGTGATGGAGGAGCACCGGCGCAAGGAGGAGGCGAGGTTATGGCCGACACACGGCCTACGTTGAGCTCCTGGTGTATGGTGGTCGTTGGTGGCGTGGCCGACACACGGTCGGCGTTGAGGTAGCGACTGCGTGGCAGAGCTGGTAGGCGATGGCGGTTGTCGATGAAGCACGGCGGAGCGCGTGGAGTAACGGAGGCCTCCCTCTGGCCGACACATGGCCACGAGAGCGGCGTGGTGGAGTGGGAGGAGGCGGCAGCTCAAGGCGTAGGTGGCGTTGGCGGTGATCGACGTCGTGGAGGCGTGGCGATGGAATTGGAGCAGTGGCGGTTGTCGACGGGGCCGATGAAGCGAATCACTCGAGGCGGAGGAGCGGGAAGAAGCGGAGGTCGCCGGCGGGTTGATCGAGAGAGAAGAAGAGATGTAGAGAGAGAGAGGGGGAGAAGGAGAGAGAGATAACCTGCGAAAGAGGTGGTGCTCGACGGCGTTGAGCGGCCGGAGCGAGCAACGGCGGAGGAGCTTGGCTGCGACGAAGCACGGGAGGCTTCAGATCACGCCAAAAAAGGAGGCACCGGGCTGTCACTTCCGATGATGGCCTTTGGTCGAACGGCGGATGAAGTGTGAATTGACGGCGGCAAGTTTTAAATAGGCGTTGGGAGTTTGCCGGAGATGGAAGGTCCTGGGCGATTTGGAATCGACGAGATTTGAGGGCGGCGGCGAGATTCGAGGGAGATCGGGAGCGACGAGGGGATTGATCGGAGAGGGCCGCGATTTGCAGGAGCGGGATGGAGGGGATCGTGATCGGGCGGATCAGATTGGAGATTTGATTGGAGATGGAGATTCGGGCGATGGAGGAGGATCGGCGATTTGCGGCGAGATTGCGGGGGAGCGGGCGACGCAAGATAGGGGAAGAAATGTGCTGGGGAAGAAACACAGTGGTCGTCCGATCGGCCGAGATCGGATGGCCGTGATTCTGAAACGTGGCGGGTCACAAGGGGTGGGCGGACGCACGTGCAGTGTGCGTGCGGATGCCGCACGCGCGCTGCACGTGAGCTGTTTTAATTTTTTTAATTAAAAACGATATATTAAAAAGGCGGAAAATGGCTGACACGTGGCGCCACCAGGTGCTGCCACGTGTCAGCACCACAAAATTCGAATTTAAAAGATCTTGTAAAATCGATAAAAAAATAGTAAATGACCTCGGATCGAAAAACTTTCTTCACGAAAATTGCTCGTCTCGATGAGATCTACAACTTTCATGAAGACATCAAAAACCAAAATAGATCAAATATAAAAAATGAATTTTTGGGGTATCCCATGTGCATAGAATACCTTGATTTTTTTTGGGTTTTCTAATTTTTTTGTCATTTATTACAAGATAAAAAATCAGGAAAAATCAAAGATAAATAAAAGATACCTTAATCTAATTTTTTTTGGATTTTTATAGAAAAAATATATACATAAAATACAAGGTCGAAAATAGCTAAAATACACAATGTACAAAAGAGGCCCAAAACCCAACTTTCACATATGAGCTCCGATTCACTTGAACTTGGTCTTGTTTTGAAGGTACTTGAATGTACATTAGTTCAAAAGTGAGTAGGATTAAATCGGACACTGGATGGGGAAGATATGAGGGTTTTAGTCCGGAAATCCTGAAATTAGGGTTTGGGTTTTTGGTCCACTTATTTTGGTTAGTTATTTTTTTGTATTTTTTTATTTATTCTTGTTAGTGATATATATACAGTGGAGGTGGTTTTGTGTTATTCGGATTTAGCATGAATGAGTTAATAAATCAGGGAAGTTAGGCTATTTACAGGTCATTTTGGCTTGGATTTTTGGCTTCTTATTTTGTGCAGATTTTTGTGCTAAAATGCAATTCTTATGAAATCAGGCATGAATGCTAATTATGCAGAATAGATGCTAAAATGCTGTTGATTTTAAGGGATTTGAGCTTAATAAATGAGATTTAGAGTGATGAATACGAGATTCATCACTCTTCTATAAGAAGCACTCCGCACATGAGTCGCTCATGAAAGGGCGTTGTCTTCGATTTAGGGCTGCTAACTGAACTGAATCATTCGAACTTGATTATGATTCGTTCGATAAAAATTCAAAAAAAGTCCGATTCGAAACCAAATGAATTGAATTTGAATTTAACTTGGAGATTCGATTCCCAAATGAATCGAATCTGAATTTACCTGAACTCATTCAATAATAATCCGATATTTTATATCCATACATAAGCATATGTAACAATGTATTTATATATACATAGTACATATTTATACATGCATATAATAGATACATACTTATATATACATGTAACAACTACTCTGGGTTGATTAGGATATTTTCCGAATATTCTTGTGCAATTAATTATAGCATAATTACATCAAAAGGTTGACATTCATAAATTCAAATTCATTTGTAAGTAAATAGATGTAAAAAAGAGTATATGAATATGTATTAAAAAGCTACTACATTTCATTTACATTGAAAGATTTAGCATTTGCATTATATCACTAAGCATAACATGTGTAAGCAACTAAAGATACTCTCAAACCAACTTACAACATTTATTAAGTGGTTAATTTTAAACTTATAGTCATATCTAGGCTCCATTGATATGATTTATCATGTTCACCCTAAATTGCTATGATTTCTCTACTCATAGTATCACGCTATACTGATGTGACTTGTCAATGTGTGATGTGTATACGCAACATTAGGCCCCCTAATGCGATCCAATCTCTTTCCTTTCCTCTTTATAACCAAGATCAAGTGGTTTGACTGTAAAATATTATGAGTTAGAAATATGGGTCCCTCATGCATTGGTTATACAAAACATCCAAGTTCATGTCTTTACTTATTATTTTAGCCTAGTGACAGTAGCTTAGGTATGACTTACTTTGTATAAGCAATAATCAATCTTAGCATACTATTCGGAAATTTTGAGGCATTAAGAGTATACAAAGAACTTAAGCCATAGCAAATTTAACATGTATGTGTGTGTGTGTGTGTGTATATATATATATATATATGTATGTGTAATCCTATTAGTTAAAGACTAAATATCAAATATAAAAAAGATTAAAAATATTAGTCTAAAAATCTATTAGGAAAGATCAAATGTTGATTGTTATTATAAATCCTCACCCACACATTTACTTTCATGTTCCCACATTCCTTACACCGCAATTTCCATTCTCTCTTTCATTATCCACCAAAGATCCTAAATGCCAACGATAGATTAGGGTGGCTTTTCTCCTAGCATATGAAAATAATGATTTCGCAACTTCGCATTCCTCCTTAAAATTTGTCGTGACTAGAAATTTATCAAGATATATCCCCTTTGCTTTTTTATTGTTTAATTCCTGACATGGCAATCCATGATGATTATCATTGTCAAGGTGATATTTATCATCACATGAGTAATATACAGGTTCTTCTCACCATAAAGTAAGTTGTTCTGTTGTACATCAAAAAATCATATATTTCATTTTCATGGCTCAATTTTTGATAATGAAGATCATCACGTTTAATGAAGAGGTGTTATCTTGCTACATTATTTTTTTACTATTCTCCAAATTTCAAATAATAATATTAATTCGTATCAACTTTCTATAAAAGTTTGATCTTATCTTGCGTTAACATGCAATAATAATTATAATATATTCAGCTTTTTTGTCAATGATATTATATCTCTTTGATAGTCTCATATAATTATATTGTATTTACACATTTCTTCATCACTTAAAAAAGAGTATATTTAGATTGTAATAGACATAATAATTATAAAAATTATGCTTTTTTATCCACTATGTTGTATTGGTTTGATATTTTACTCGATTTTATAATTTTCAACTTAGTAATATACTTTCAAAATTAGATTTATGCAATAAAATATTTATATTATATTATTCTTTATATAATATTATTTATATAAGCTTTAACACATCAATTAACATTTCAAATTCGAAATAAAATGAATCGAATTTGAATATTCGAAACTTCAAATGAATTGAATCTGAATTTAAATTAGTAAATACGTTTGAAATTCGATTCGAGTTCGGATTCGAAACTTTTATAATGAATTGAATTAGAATCCTCATGGATTCGAAGGTATTCGATTCAATTAGCACCCCTACTTCGATTAGGGTGCGTCTCGAACCTCCCCATGGTGGCTTACGGCTGCTTTCTGATCCACCCGAGGTTGGGAGGCTTGGGTGGCTGATTAAACACCTGAGAGGGAACAGTGTCAAGTTCCAAGGGCTCTAGATTAGAGCATGGATCAAGGGCTCAGATGCGAGATCTGATTCAAGTGCATGGAGAATGTACACCTGGAGCCTTCCTCTCGTTGTATCCTGAAACGCCCCACCTCTACGGGAGCGCATCTCAACACCCATTCACATTATTACCCAACAACAGTCATAAACAACCTGCATGATATACCATTTATACAAAAAAACATAGGAAGGAAAATCTAAGTTTTCATTGATAACAAAAGTCCACATAGGAATAGCAATAAATCCTCAGAGTCTCTTTATTACATCATAAATACTTGGAAATGAAAGATAGCAACAACTACTAAGAAACTAGTCCTCAACCTTAACCACGTCCTGCAGATGCACCACCAAAGATATGAGCCTCTGTCTCCTGCTCTACACTTCCTGTTGGATTTCCAAAGAATGTAACTCATGAGTCAACTGACTCAGTAAGGATAAAATAACTTATAAATCAAGAGAGAGTATAGGTAGGCAATGCAAATGCAGTGACTTAACAAGTTTAGAAGAGAACATTCTAAAAGCATCTAGCATTATACAATCACTTATATTCTAGGCCTTTAATACGTACACAATCAAACCAATTCTTTGACATATCTATGTTCATACTTTCATTTACTTATCCCGGATTCGCCCGTCAAAGGAGAAAGATTACACTAGAAATGAAGTCTGCAACACTTCATTTAAAGTGCAACCCAACACCTGTACGCAAACGTGATCCTTCAGCTAGTCTAGTTGATAGTACTCTGACACTCGAGACGGGCATATATGTCCAATGAGTCTCAACCCTGTCAGTCGAGTCTGCCGGAGGAGTCTCGCTCGCTCCCTAAAAAATGCAACAAAACGGATCCGTATGTGCGATGCACACGTGCATCCACCTCAATTCCAGCATAGTACCTACCACCACCCCACTCTGTGATGCCCCTCGAGTGGGGGTGACTCACTGTTGGCTCAACCGGACTACAAGGGTGTGTACCCACCCTGTAGTATATTTTTAATTATTCTCAAAAGTTATTCAAAAAGTAGGAACCATGTAAACCCCGATCATGGTGGATCACAAAGAAGAAAATCATAATAATCGTATGCCTCATAGTGGTATTTGTTCGAAATCTTGATTTAGTGTCGATCTGTGTAGATGGTTAATAACCTGAAACTGATCATATATGATAATCTATGCTTTTTCAATAAAAATAACATCAATACCCCTGTAAATCTCATCAACTCTATTCTCAACCAAATCCTGGATATTCACGTGCTAACCTTTGAGATCCTTCGGTCAATCTTAATTACTATATAGATATTGTATGTGATCTGATGCGCTAACTTCAGATGTATGGATCCAACAACTATTTCTCAGTACAATCATAAATTATAAGCCCTTTTTGATCCAAGAAAATGGTAACAAATTCACCAAAGATGAGCAGACATCGGAATCTAAGTATAAAAAAAAACTTGTCTTCCAAGGCAATGATAATTTAGCAAGGATAATCACATCTACTAATTATATTTAATTCCAAGATCAAACATCACCACATTAGATAATCACAATTAATGATTAGATTTAATTCCAAGATTAAGAATAAGAACTCGCCCCCCCCTTTTCTTTCATCTTATCTCTGCACAATACCCGGATATTATGCATAAACAGTGATCACCTAACCAATCTCAACATAAATGTCGGTACCCCTTATTAAACAGACTATACATCACATAATCCACACCTCACCAGTAACAAAATCCTAAAATATTGAGCCATAACAATTTTAATACCATGTATATGACATCTTAATTCCCAGTGAATATCATTC
This sequence comes from Ottelia alismoides, assembly GCA_037367405.1. NCBI lineage: Eukaryota > Viridiplantae > Streptophyta > Magnoliopsida > Alismatales > Hydrocharitaceae > Ottelia > Ottelia alismoides. Next base: position 776,334 of record JAZKJV010000773.1, read on the forward strand.
GTGTCCATGAATCCGATAGGCATCATCCGATATCCTATCCAGCATTGATCTTGTGTTATTGTTATAATGATACATGATACATGACCTCTCCTACTTCCTTATAGGCAGAAAAATCAATACGTGAGATTAATATTAACTCCAAAAACTTTCCTAGACAATCAATATCCACAGCCCTATTCCACGTTAGATTGTTATTCTGATACACATGCCAGTACTTCCTAACAATTCATTCCACACAATCACATGAACCCATTGATAAAAATCAAACATCAACATGACCTAAAATGTCACAACATCCGTCTCCGTTAGGGCCACATCCAGAAAAAATATAGGCAGCCACGGATCGACAAAAAAAATACTGCGACGAGATAATAAGTCGAAGTTAAAAAAAATGAGATAACGGCCATGACAAAGTAAGGATTATCACACCATGAGATGATCTATTGGAAATAGCATGGCAGACCAACAACAAAAAGATGATATAAGGTGGATCGGAGTTGACAAACATCCCCGAAATCAATGATTTTGAATCTCACGTGAATATTATAGGGAAAGATCACAAATCCGTTACCTATACTCGTGCACGCCTTTGATCTACGTGCTCGATCGCCCGATCACCAATCCAATGAGAGGGCTGCCTTTCCCTTGCGATGGCCTTCCTCGTCTTCTTCTTGTCTCGAAGCTACGGAGCTTGCACCATTATCCTTTTGGCTCTCTAGAGAAGGAGATGGAACAAGATAAGAGAATGACTTGGGGAGGAAGAAAGGATGGATTAGGGTTTGGAAAAGGAGTAGGAATGAGGGGAGATAAAGGGTGTGGGTCCTTATATAGTTGGGGATTAAAGTCTTAGTTTTAGCAACCCTAAAACAACCCTAATTCGAAATTAGTTAATCAAAACCCGTAACCCTTAATCCCCTCAAAAACCATGATCCCTCTTCACTAAAACAGGCATATCTCCCACATCCGGACTCGGAATTTCGCGTTTTTGGGCTCGTTGGAAAGCTTGCGACGAGACGCTTCTTTTGAGTATAATATTGAATAGGTTTTAAAGCTTCAGAAAAATCCGAAAATTACGGGATGTTACATATCCTCTACGGTTCTAGTGTGTGTGACTAAAAGGGTTGAGCCCCCGATGGGATTCGATGTTGATTTGATAAGGTTCCTCCCTCTCATGAAAGTGGCTCTTGGATCCGATGGCCGACACACGACCGATGATGTGGTTGTCAGAGGTCCAATGGATGATAAAGTATCTATCGGGAAGAGAGAGAGGTCTTGGAGCTTTTGGCTCCGACCTGCAGTGAAGGATAAAGACACGATAGATGGGCAATGCTCCAAACGAAGGTGATGGAGAGAAGCTTCACTCTGATGCAGTGTTGTCGAAGATGAGAGATTGTGTGACGTAGATATAAGGCGAGGGGACTTTGATGGTGGGTGGTCTCACGTGGTCGGATATGGTTGGAGTTGGGAGGGGAAGATAACAAAGAAGGAGAATATGATGATGAAAAAAAAATATGAAGAAGAACAGAGGCAAGGGAAATGGCAGAGGCTTGGTTGCTCGTGGGTTTGAACAGCAACTTGGAGTCGAACTACGAGGATCACGACTGTGAAGGAGGACTTCGCCGTAGGATTGGATGGGTGGTGAATATGTGATTCATCACTCTAATTAGCTGAAAATAAAGCTCCGTCCCAATAAATTAGGTGCATTGATATGTTTATATCTCAAAATTAACATTCATGCACTTGTAAATAATTTGCATAAATTAATCTTACATTATGCATTCACGTTCATCTATAAATTTTCACCCAATTTCATCTATTTTTAGTTAATTCATTTTAACTCAAATTAACATGAAACCAACATCATTGTGTACTTACTTATCACTAGCATTAATCAATGAAAAATCCTGAAATCACTAACTTTTATATATTTTAAATAAACCCAATCTCTAATTTCAGGATAAAAAGTCGTACATGATGGCATCTCTGTCATACAATATCCAATTCCACTCTATCCACTTTTGAATTAAGGTACATTGAAATCAACTCCAAATTCAAAAGATTCGAATTTCATGTGTGAAAACTTGGATTTTGGGACTTAATTGTATAGTGTACATAATTACTAATTTTAACCTATTATTTCATGTACATATTTGACTGTTTTAATTTACTTCTTTTTATTTCTTTATTTCATTTAATATTATAACTAATTAATAAAAATAAAAAAGAAATGCAAAGAAAAGGATACACTCTGACTTGAGCCCATTGACCAATTCACATGTATGTAGTCCACTTATCTAATTTATTTTGAACTTTTATTAACTTGTAAAAAAATCCATAAAAATTGCATTTATGGCCATTACACTATTTTATATCATGTTTGATTTTTACATAAATTATTCATATATAGAAAGTCCAATAAAAATACAAAACAAATAAATTGATATTTTATATGCATAAAATATAACCCCAAAATGCATACCTTGCACAATCAAGCTCATTTGCATTGAAGTTCTTCATGAACATTGTAGAATGCATTTAGTGCTATATTTTCTATTTTGAGTATTTTTTACTTGAGATTATCTGAGATTTTTTAATTTAATTTACTCTGATTTACATGCATTGTCAACTTGTCAAAGTCCACATGTCGCTACCCTACTGGTCCACCTCACCTGCATTGGTCAACACACCTCAAATCCCAGTCAATGCTTTTTGTCTGCTAGAGACCACATCACAGGCCATTGGATCAAGTTTTATCCAATGGCCCAAGATATTTCCCCACCTCTTCTCAACCCTACTCATGTACGATGCTCGTGACATCTATCCGACAGTAGATCGAACGTGATCCAACGACACCTGCTCTCTCTTCTTCCTCCTCTCTCCATCTCCGATGTTCTGCCCTCCATGGTCGATCTCCAACACATCTCCTCCCAACTTATTGAGACGAAGCCCTAAACACCTTCTCCCTCCTTATCTCTCTCTATCCACTCCTCCTCGATCAAACCCTACCACCTACACCTCCAACCAACCCACCCCGCTCATCTTATCCCCTCCAATCCTAGGTGATGAACCCAATCATCTAGAGATATGACCCCTTATACCTAACTCTGTCACCTATAACCATTATCCCTTCGAACAACCACCTTCTCCTCACACATCTATCCAGTCTAGAACCCAATCACCACCAATTGAATAGGGGTGAACTTGGAAGCGAGGGACCTTTGCCTGAGTTCATATGGAGTAGATATTGATAATTGAAGTTTTGTTTACTTTTGCATCTACATGTACAGCTTGCGCTGTGCTTGATTTTTATTTGCTATTATTTTTATAATTTTCTATATATTATTATGTACACGGTTCATGTTGAAAATATTATTATTTGAGGTGTGTACAATGAAGAATAAAATAATGTAAAATGAGCTATTTACAATATAATGAGCTATTTACAATTGATCTTGGCACAAAGCAATCCGCAAAGCAATCACATAAGAGAAAACGATTTAGGGGAAACATTCACCCGGAAAGAAAGGAGAAAAATCATGGACAACGAGGAATCCAATATCTGCCTATGCGAGAGAAAAAAAGTATATACCAAGGTTTTAAAAATCGGATTGGACGTTGAACCAGTCAATTTTCGATTTGGTCCAACCGGATCGGACCGTCGGTCCAAACTGGTTGGACCGATGATGATGTCAGCATGACATCATCATTCCTATCGACTCGAAAAAATCAAACTGAGCTTAATTTACTGATTTGACTGATCGAACCCATTTTTTGAACCGATAAAATCAAATACATATTAGTATGTATTTATATATCAATGAAATATTTGTTTAAAATATCAAATCTTGCAATAGAATAATATGATTGTCTATTTCAAGTAAAACTCTACAAAAGTTAGTCACATTTTCTAGCATTATATATGAATACAATATTGTAATCATTTATTTATAGTTGCTTTTAGAAAATTACTCTAAGAAAATAGTGTCACAACTTATATTACAAAAAAGAGAGGAGCATAATTGATATTGTAAAAGTTAAGAAGGGTATGTGTGATAAAAATCTTATTATTTCATTATTTAAACTTTTATTTTTTGAAAATTTACCAAACCATCAAACTAGGTCAATCCAGGTCAACCTGATCCGACCATCTAAGTTACCTGATTCGACCACCGATCCGACCCGATTTTTTTATTTTCCTTTTTTAAAATTAATTACATGGAATCGACCAAACCGACCAGGTCGGGGTCAGTTCCCGATCCAACTGATCTGATCGACCGATCTGATTTTCTTAAACCCTAGTATATACATAAAAAACCCATCGGAGGCAACACTCTTCCAAAAGAGCTTTTAGGGGCCGTTCGGATGGTGGGTACCTTAACCCATCCACTCTCTTTCCTATGTGGGCCCCACTTTTTTTTTATCTTTTTCAAAAAATTAAATAAATCAGTTCTCCATTATCAATTCCATCAAAAATTAATATATTATACCATTATATCATATAAAAATTATAAACCATTCCACTTCTACTCACTTTTCCAAACTTCAATACAATCACATTACAATAACTACTCACTTTTTCAAACTTCAATACAATTATATCATAGGAAACCCACTTCAAACCCACCCCCAGTTTAACCCTCTATCCAAACACCAAAACACAAAAACGGATTACCCCCTACCAATTTAACCCACCTTAACCCACATACCAAACACACCCTAAACACATCTTCTCTAAACATATCTTAGCACAAATACAAGCTAGTGTTTGAGCATTCAAGACATTAATCAACACCATCTTCTCTAAACATGTGGATGGGAATCGTCTGTGGAGTCTGTCCTTTTCCATCAACTTCAAAAAGCTTCCATCTAATAAAATAAACCATCATTTTCCATCAAAATTCAAACTTCTATCCAATAAAGTAGACCCTTTGCCAATCGTGTGATGGTGATTGAAATAAATGGAAAGCTACACTTGACGATACACCGACGACCCTTTCAAATTATCCGGAAAAAAAACATAATAATGGCACAATGTCAACAAACAACTTAAAGAAACAAAATATAGATAATGTTATTTCAACCAGAGGTTCCATCAATATAGAATCACAAACACAAAAAAAGAGCTTGCACAATGTAAGTGTTGCGACATGAGATACAGTATCGCCTCTACTCAGATACCGATCGGCAGTGATGAAGCATCGGACATGGATGCGGATACGTAATCACCCACAACCACACAAGCACATGATTAATAAGGCATACGAGATATGACGGTGATCACCGGAGAAGAAATACCACTATAAAGAGGAGCACACATCTTTCGGTTCTCTCGCTATCTTCCTCTCTCTCTTTCCTCCCACTCTCTCTAGAGGTTACATTTTGGAGCGATGTAAAAGCAATGCCTCCCAAACCCTTTATTTATAACTCAATTACAAACTCATAGTCTTATTCTCATAAGGACTACACAAAGAATACAACTCAATATTATTAGGATTAAGATTCTCATCCTTTTGGATTTCCAATCCTAAAATCACTCCTATTCCTAACAGGAAGTAGAGAAATCATATAAACTAAGCACTGCCCACCATTCATTTATCTTTTATATCAGAGGAATCTCATCGAATCCCAACCCATACTCTACATGTCCTCAAAGAATCACAGAACTTTGCTTCAACATAAGAAAGGAAAATAAGATGGAGGTGAATCGGAGATATCAGTGTGGATTACCAAAAAAAACTAGGATTTCTAGTCTCACAAACTATGTAGAAGATTGTCTCTTGAGAGGATCGACCAGATCGCGATTCCTTCTACTGTGCTGCATCACCAGTCCAGTACGACTTGACGACCACGAGGATCTTCTCGGGGTTGAACGGCCCGCTCTCGTGATCCACGATCTTGCTGTGCCATCTCATTCCCATTGTCAAGTCCCGGATCTTCACCAGCACGTCCACGGTGTCTCGGAATATGACCGTCCCTTCCGGCCTTAGTATCCTGTCCATCTCCAGCAGGATGTACTTCATGTCACACCTGCAAGAGTTTCACATAATAAGCACTCATATTGCAAGAGAATGTTATGATTGTACGCGTTATCGATTCGCAATCTCACCTCTTCTCATACAAGCTGAACACGCCACCAGCGTGGATGAGATCGTATGTCCTTGGGTATGTAGACACAGCTTCACACCAATCTTGGTATGTTCCGATGAACCCTCTCTCAAAGATGGCTCCAAGAGTGTCGCGGTCGGAATTCACAGGAACCACATTCATCACCCAGAGTGGGTACTTAACCAGCGCTGCCGCGAAGCCTCCCAAGTCGGCGTTCATGTCCATGACGTTGCGGTATCGTCCTTTCGTAAGAGGAGGAATTATATTCTTGTAGTGAGCAAATCTGTCTTTCCACAACTTGTTGTCCTCGTTGAACATCTCCTCTGTTACGCCAGGGATCGTGCCCCCGCTTATCCTCGGTGGAACGGCAAACGCCCTTGTGGGCCAATTCTCAAGTGTACCGCCGGCAACCTCGCTGTTGCTGGAGACCTCAGGCAATGGAGTTATGCAAGTTTCCATCTTGGTGTACCTGAAACATCAGTAAAATTTGTTCCACACACAAGCGACGGATAGATAATGTACGCGAAGAAGACATCGGTATGTAGAAAATCTGTGCTTACCATGCACTATCAGCATTACCATTCTTACACATCGAAGCAGATTCGTAGACCTTTAAATTCTCGACGCATTCCAGGTGGTTCAGCGGCTTCTGCCAGATTGCTAGATCACCCTTCTCGATGAACTTCTTCCAGCAAAGGCGCTTCGCTACGTCTTCGATGGAGTCCTGCTCTTTCTTCAAATCCTCCTGAGTTCTGTCCCAACCTTTGTAGTGATTCTTCCAGTTGATCGGAGGGCCGGAGAGGATCCAGAATCCTCCAGGTCTCAAGATCCTGTCTACTTCCAGGAGGTACAAGCCATCTGATTGACAGAAACAAAGTAGAATCTTCACTGAAAATGGAAATAGCCGAGATAATATACCTAGAAATTCAAATTGCATAACTTGATTTGCAAAAAAGAAGAAGAAAGCTTCTCGAAAATCATATTTCAAGAGGAGATGCAATTGGCATCCTTCTAAAGAAAGCCATAGACAGACAGTCATGCTTTGAAACCTTACAAACAAGCATGCCTATCTTTGTTTGACACTCATGAACCTTAGAACCTAAGCAAGGAATGTTTGAGATTCTGAAATCTCTTTTGCACTTCTTCTGAATAATTAAAATTACCGCGTGTTCATGCTTCTAATCAACTCCAACTTCTCCAACATAAAGAACATCAGTGCATAGTTAAGTCTGATAAGATTGCAGTATCTGTATGCAAATGCATCAGCCACCGGTTAGGCGATGGCCGTAGCGTTTAGTATCTGGAAACTTACCATAACTAGCCCAAGGGATCAAGCATCTGGAGCAGTGAGCCATATCGAAAGCTCTAGCGGGGTAAGGAAGCCTCTCGCTCGCCATTATACCGATCATGGCAGGGACCCCCCTCTCCAACACAAACTGAACTTGGGAGACATGAGTGTCCCGTGGCGCGAAGGACATGGTCAGGATATTCCTCTTCAAGAGATACGCTCCCCAACTCCCAACCTTCATTCATCAGGCACATCAAAATGTATATGTGAGTTTTTATGTACAGAAACAAAGTTGGTCATTACTGATAGAGTAATTTTCTTAGCCATCCAGAAATCTCACCCCACAACCAGTATCTACTGCTGTTCGAATGCTACCATCGTTCAATGGAATGAGAGCAGCTATATCGTCGATGTACACGTCGGCACCTCGAGGGAACATCGTCCCTCCTCCAGGAAAACGGAACAGGTCACCCTCGACTTGGATCCAATTCTGAACAGCCTTCTCGATGCTGAGCTCCCTATGGGGGATGTTGTCATACCAGGCATAGTCCCTGCTCTGAGGCCACTTGAAGGGGTACTTGTACTTGGGCGGAGCAGGGATCAAGCAATCCAGAAGCTCATCCTTCTCGGGACAGTGCCTCTCTCTGTACTTGAGCATCTCCCTCTCGAATTTCCTCCCCCTCTGCGGATCTTGGCAAGGCGTGTACTCGCTGTACATCATGCCGCAGGCGGGGAACATGCGGATTCGGCCGAGGAATCATTGATGCCAACTTGGTGGAGAGCTCCGAAGTCCAATGCTTTGGAGGAAGGGGAGGAGGAACCACCAGACCGCAATTCAGCACGGCCAGATGGCGTGGCGCACTTCGTCTCCGCTGCATAGTCTGCTGGATCGCAGATTGCCGGCAGCAGGGAACCCGAGTTCTGCCAAGAACCCAAGACGTAGAAGAGGATGCAGAGGCCACTCACACCCAAGATCCAGGTGACCCTCCTCCTGGACTCCTGGTGATGTACTTTGGGGGAGGCAGAGGACTCCTTCGCCATTGAAAGACCTGCAAGAACACCAATCTATAGACTTTTCCGCGGAATCAACGAGAAACAAAAAAAGTCCCAGAAAATCGGAGGAAATCAAGCGCCTAGCTAAGAAACATCCCGCCCCGAGATGGAATAGAGACAACAGAGGACAGATCAAGAAGTGGCACCAAGAACCAAAAATGGGTACAGAAAAAGGTTGCCCATCTAAAAGATTCAAACACTACCCATAAACAGCATGCTAATAGTAACCATAGAGAGATCAAAACCAACAAAAGGAAAAAAAAGATACGCACTCACTGTTCTTGAGATGAAAAACGAGCAGTCAGAACAGGGGCCTAGAAGCCTTCAAAAGCACCAAGCTTGCTTGGTTCACCTCAGCCATGCCAAAGTGAAGAAGTGGGAAGGAAGGACGACAGCTGGAGAGAGAAGGCAGATCTATATGACGCATATAAGTAGCCAAAGCACAGGCCCCATTGTGGGTTGTTGCACGCAGGAGAGAACCGGAGCAAAGGTTAGAAAAAGAGGAAGAGTACATAGGAAAAGAGACAGAACCCATTTCTTACCACCCCCTCCAGAGAGAAGAAGGTGACATCCCACCACACCTATTTTTATTATTATGTAGAAACAGCATGAACATGTCCGATGTCCCCAACACCCCCCAATCCTGTGCAATATGTATGTACAGAGAGGGGTTTTGCAGAAATATAGTAAGGAACATGAGGAAAAGGAGAGCCCATGTCATGGAATGATGCACTCTTTCTCTCTCTATCTCTGTCGTATCTATCAAAGTATTCTCTATGCGGTCCGGAGATCTGTCCAAGTGTCGACGAACTGCCCAAGATGCTTGAGCCAATATGCGGCTCTATCAGCCAAAGAGAATGGAAAGGCAATCATCTTGATTGTGTCCTCGGTTATCAACCGATCATGGATGGTGCTGCATATCATTTCGAACTCTTGGAGATGGAGGTGCGGCTCTTCGGTCGGCAGCCCATGGAACTTGGGTAACATCTGAATTGTGTTGTGCCGAAGCTCGAAGTCTCCATGGATTGGTGGGAGTCTAATCCACCGGTGAGTGAGGGACGAAGCTGGGTTGTGTAGTTCCCTCATGATGGTCTGTGGCGGTCGCTCACCGTCTGGGTCGCCCCCTCCTGCATCGGGTCCTCCTCCTTCTCCGCCGCCACCGCCCCCAGGTCGGTTTTCTCTCATCTGAGCAATTTCCCTCATAAGGTCACCCATGAATGTGCCCTGGTCACGAATCTGTCTCTGCATAGTCTCCAGGGAGGCTAACAAGGAATTGTTGATGGCTGCTTGATCAAATAGGAACGGAGGGTGCTCATGATCCTCTTCATGCTCGCCTCTATCTGCCATGGCTGGATGTTCTGAAAAAGCAAAAGAGGCCATCTCAGGTGCCGTCGAATGAGCTGAAGACTGTGATGCACTGAATTCTGACACTCTTGGACTGATGGAGGGAGAATGAGAAAGGTGGTCGAGGGAGAATAGGGTGGATGTAAACTCAGGCTCGGAGAGCGGACTCTCCGAGGTATTCCTAGATGAATAAGGAGGAGTGCGGGATAGCGGTGCCGACAAAGTCGGCCTAAGAGATCTCCGTCCCATCATCTTGATTATTCGAGAGAAGTGGGGATAATGTAGAAGAAGAAGAATGAAATGAGATGGTATGCAACGAAATTGTGCACAAGTGTGCGGTGTTTTTTTGATCTTGACCTCAATAAATCTAGCAATCAAACACAAAGCAGGGGTGAGTTCACCAACTCAACACATGAAGCCGTGAAGGTTCGGCTTTTATCTTGTCAATTTTAGCTTGATTCAGGAATTTATCTTTTAACGAGTCCTTAGAACGCTACGCCTAAAGGAGAGAGAGTACTGCCGGAAGAGTATCCCGTACTTGTCCTCCTCCTGTGTAACCTGTAGCTTGCACTTTTTGAGGTCCTTGTAACCCTTCCTGGATCCCTACTCAGCCAAAGAATAAGAGAGGAAGCCAATAGGCGAAACCAATACTTCGGAACTCGCTCGCAACGGAATCACCCGTGAGCGTGCAAGAACCTACTCGGACGCAGCCGGTGAGACAGACACCCCCGTGAAGGCGTGGCCTATGCTCGATACTTCGGACGAGGTCGATGCTCACACAATAGTGAGTCACCAATGGTGACCAAGCCCTACTCGACTACGTACGATAGAAGCGCCAATACTTCGGTAATCCAGGCGATACACAAGGCAGCCACAAGCTGGGTTTTTGGCTCTAATCCTTACGAAGCGCTCACCTCACTTGGAAGGAGACCTTCCCATGCAACCTGAATACAAGTGAGGGTGTTACTCTCCCCAAGCAATGAATCCAGTTACCGATTTTATTTTTGGTCAAGTTTTCTTAGCAGTCCCTTTTTTAATTTTTTTGGTGTTATCGCTTCTTTTGAGTAGATTCAAACAAGCGCCTAACGATTTGTGTTTTCTTGATCCTACTTTGTTCCAAAAACAGAGGGAGAAAAGAGTCGGAAAAGTCGTGCAAGTCGTCACAAAGATGGAGATCTCACCTTTGTGCCTAAATGATGCGTGCAAAGTAAGAAGACTTACAATGAATCCCAGCTCTCTCCATGCGGGATGCAAAGCAGAATATTTAAACCTAAGCTATATGGCGAAATGCAACGGAAATCGTCCTAGAACAGGCAACTGCTAGCGATAGAACCACAAGTCAACTAGCAACTCCTAATCCGAGTGTCCAGTCTTGGCTCACCCCTCCTCTGCCCAACACATTTGGAGTAGGAGAAAGCGCTTGTTCGGGTGTGAGCTCGCGGCGCGTGGATTTGGGAATTACTTGCTAACTGTTTAAATTAGTCTAAGTCCAAAACGTAACTATAGGAGCATGCAAAGATAATTAGGTGTTTGGACCTATTCTAATCGATGAAGCAGACCTAGATCTAAGAGCTCAATCCACAAAAGAAAGTGAAAAATGAAAACAAAACCGGAAAATGACAAGCGATGAAAACACGGTCAAAAACGGCGGTGAGCCCCCGGGTGAACAAACACCCGGAAATTAGGCCCGAATGTCTAAGTGTCCAAGGTACCTGTATTATTACAATTCAAATGAATCACTCTCTCACAAAATAAAAGAAAAGTTAACTAATCACTCTCTCTCTCACTCCTTGCTCTCTCATGCCGGCTTGGCTAAAGAAAAGTCGGCTCCACGTCCCAAGGTTGCGTCGGTCGCCTAGGCGATCCGCCTCGCTCCGCGGTCCCTCGCAAGAAGACAAAAAGAGATGGTCAGATAACTCAATCAAGATATATCAAAATGTGAGAAATGGAAAACAATGCTATGGTAAACAGTCACACAATCAATAAAAATGAACTACAAGCTGTTGCTCCCCGGCAACGGCGCCATTTGATTTGGCCAAAAATAGGTGGTCTTAAATTCACACAAAGCGTGAACTCAGTCGGTGTGTTGACCACACTAAATTCGGACCAAAGTCAACAATTAACCCACACTAAGATCAATAAATTAGAAACAATGTGGAGTTAAAATTTATTTTTAACTCTGCACAAATGATGTAAAGGGCAAGTATACAGAGAGTTCGAACACAGGGAGCAAACAGTGTAGTCCTAGCAGAAGCTAAGTGTGTGAGTGTGTGATGTGTCTACACTAAGCAAGCAAGTAACTACAATTTTTGTGGGTTTTTAATTTTTAAAATTTTTTTTATTTACTTTTTAGTTTTATATTTTTGTATTTCTTTTTCAATATAGGAAAGGAAAGACAATATAAGAAAAGGCAAAGTAAAATATTTATAAAAATACACGAAAATGCTCAAAAATTCAGAAAATAAATGTTTTTGGTATTTTTAAGGTTTTTTACTGTTTTTGTGATTTTGGGGGCTTTTTCCAGATGTTTTTGATATTTTTAAAGATTAAAATAAAGCAAAACAGTGGAAATCAGGCTGGCTGCGACAAAAATGCAATTTAAAAATACCAACCAGTACCAAAAATATTTCACACTATTTTTCTAATAAAGAGAATAAATTAAAGGACAAACAGAAGCTGAGTTTATATTTTTTTGATTTTTCTACTATTTTATATAATTTTTTTGAAGTTTTTGAGTGTTTTTAGGTTTTTAGTGTTTTTCTTTTGAAATTTTTAATGATTTTTGGACTGACACTAAAATAGGATAAAATAGACACTATGTGAATTTTTGGGAATTTTTGGAGGTGTTTTGATATTTTTTGGTATTTTCTAAGGTAGACAGTACACAAAAAGGGAGTTTTTGATTTTTAATAAATAAGAAAATAAAATAAAATCAAAAACTAACTAGATGGCGTTAAAGTACACCTATCCAGAAGCTTAAGTCTATTTTTGTGGAATTTTTGGGCTTAAGATGATATTTTAAATCAATCCAACAAGCATCCAAGTAATTAACAGGCCTGACAGGGGTATATGTACAATATTCAAAACATCCAGGGGGCTAACATGCAAATATCCACAAAATTTTGAACTTAATATTTAACTTCTGGAACCAAAATGTAAATACAAGACCCGCCTGGGCACGCCTACAAATTACCCACCAGGGCGCGTGACTTGCACGCGCCTGGGAGGGACTGGAATGCAATAATACAAAAGCCTGGGGGCCACTTTGCAAAATATCCAAAAATATTACACGTGCTGTGAAAGTTTTAGGGCTAAAACGAAATGAACAAAAGACCGAGGGGTCCTCTGCAAAATGCCCCCACCTCACGTGTACAGGTTACGTGAGGTGACGTGGCGGAGGACCTAAGTGCAAATAACGAAAGTCCGAGGGTCTTTTTGCAAATATTACAAAATATTTAAACTACCAAGGAAAGTTTATAGACTAATAAATAAATACAAAATGCGCGAGGGTGAGGATGTAAAATACCCTCGGCGCGCGATCCAACGGCGCTGAAGAGGCCACTCGACACGTGGCACGATCTGGACGGCCGATGACGCTTCGCTGTGGACGTCTGAGATTAGATCTCGGGCGAGATCGACGGTGGCTGAGCGCTGATGATCTGACGGCCCACGTTCTAACTGGAGGGTCTCCTCGATCGGACGGCGGTGGAGGCAGCTAGAAGAACGAGGCGGAGCTCCGGCTGGGCGAAGTTCGCCACGCTCCTCCGGCTGGCTCTGATGGCTATTGAGCTCCAAAATGAACGAGGAGCCTCCTGCAGGTCTCGGGTGACTTCTGGAGGCTTCAAAATCCACCGGCGAACGCCGGTGCTCTCGCACGGAGGTGGCGGAGCTGCGAGGCTCCAGGTGCTCCGGCGAGAGGGCAAAATAGCTCCAGGAGCTTCGATGTACTTCAATACCTGCACCAAAACGTTAGAGAGGTCGAGGGCAAAATGCCTCGACCTCGGGTGGCTCTCAAAATGAACGGGGAGGCGCAATAGGGTCTCGCCGGAGTTGCGCTCCGGCGAGGTGATCGATTAGGTAATGGAGTGATCGATTCGACTCAGAAAGATGGGGGAAATAATCCTAGAACTAACAGGAATGAAATGGGGAGTAAAATGGGATGAATGGCAGCCTCGATGGCCAATGGCCAGAGGGAGAATACCTCACGGGGACGACCGCCGGAGGTGATGGAACACGCCCAGATCAGTGGCTGATCCGCCGCCTTAAGGTGAAGAACCAGGAGCTGTCACCTCCAGGAGCTCGAGCACGACAAAAAGGGGGGAAAGATCTGTGTGGAATGCGGTTCAACCCGAGAAAGGTAGATGGGGGTTTGTATTTGAAGGGAGTTGAGGGCGTGTTTTCGAGGTGCGATCACGGGTGGAGGAAGAAGATCTGAGCAGATCTAAGAGGGCGGCGATGGAGATGGATGTACAGTGCACAACTTCCATGAAGGAAGCGGCTGGAGAGGACGAGCGGCGCAGCCTCGAAAAAAGGGTGAAAGAGGGGGAAAAACGAGGCGCGCGGAGCTCAAGGGGGTCAAGGACAAGCTGTTGACCCGCCGGTCAACAGTCGGAGGTTCCTGGTTGGTCCACGTGGACCAACCAGGGAAAAGATTGGAAAATTATTTTATTAATTCGATAAAAAATAGAAAACAATCGAATTTATTTTTGGTTATTAAATAAAAAATGCTTAAAATTTTATGTAGTATTTTATCATGATTTTTAATTAATTTTATGATATATATTTTTACAAGTTTACTTTTTAGCCTTATATAGGTATATTATCTACATATTTTAGTATTTTATTTTTGTTTTGTGTATTTTATTTTTATTATTTTTGTTTATCATTTTATGAAATTACGAAATACTTATATATACACAAATATATTTTTATTTTAATTTTCTGATATATTTTATATATTTAATAAAATACAAGTATGTTTTGTATAGGTATATGTATAGGTAGTATACCTATGTACCTTTTATACAAGTATTTTTATTTTGTGATTTCTTTGCATTTTTATTCTGATTTTAATGTACATATATATTATAAGTAATATTTACAACAATATAAAATTATAAAAATGAATAAATAATGAATAAAGAATAAGTTGAATATTTTAATCTGTACAAGGTACAATGTGGGTCCAAAACTCAACTTTCAGACCGTAGCTCCGCCAAATGCGAAACCACCACCATTGGATAGATTATTTTATTCTATATACAATTAAAGGTGAGTAGGCTGCATTTGGAGTTTTTATTGGTGAGATACAGGTCTGGGAAGTTGGGATTTTGGATTCTTATTCAGACCATATCTTTTTGTCTGTGCATTCTTTTCCTGTGAATTCAATTTTGCCTTTTTCTTTATTTTATTGTCTACAACTTTCGTGTACAAAGTTTCTTTATTTGATGTATAAAAAGTGGAACCAAAAATAGGTCCCAAAATGAATAAAGAATGAATAGATTGTATAGGTATTTACACTGTATTTCTGACCTTATCTCCCCCTACTTTATTCCTTGTCGACCTATTCATTAAGATGCCTAGGTCTCGGGGGTTTTGGGTCATAAAATATTTACAATATTTTATTCTTTTTCTTTTCTTTATTTATTCTATAATTTTGGCCTTAATTACAGTGATTTATACACAATCTGAATGCACATGCATGGATGCTAAGATGATGGTTTTAATGCTATTTACAGGCATTTGCTAGGGTTTTTGGTGCCAAAATGATAGAATAAAGATGATGAAATGTGGATTCATCATCCCCCTATACTTTACCTTTGCTAGTCCCTAGCAAACACTTATGCAATAATTGCAAAAAGAGAAAAGAAAGAAAAGAAAAAGAAGAACATTAGATTAAGTTTAAATATCGAACTTGTCTTTGCAAAATCGAAGTTTGGAGCTTAAGTCAGACCTTTGGAAATTTAGTGCGGTCGGAACCTTAATGAGAACCAAGTTTGAAATCCAACAGTCCTTGAGAATCCCAAAACTCTGTCCAAGTCTCCTCAATAGCCAGGTCAGAAATACTTCAACTCATACGCAAACTCTTACGACTATGAGTCTGACTCGTACAGTGTAAGTGATATGTAGCTCCCCACCTCAGAAGTGACAAAGAAACAACCTCCCCCAACCTGGTAACTCTAATGCCTCAGTCTAGCAACTCTTTCCTCGAGAAGCGGGGTATTCCCTTCTAAGTTCAAGTGCAACCGGCTCAAGAAGAGGGGGAAGAAGTATAGACTTTTGGAAGCTCAGCCAGTGTAGCTGAGTCTCCCGCTGCTAGCTTCATGAGATGTAACATGGATACCATAAGCTTTTGCTTTATTGAACTATATACATACTCCGGTGGGATTATTAAATTTTCAATCCGACCCACCACTTTTTTGGAGTTCTTTTTGCATTTTTTTTTTCAATTGCATCTGTACAACATATCTACATGAGCAGCATATACAAGAAATTTTCCTCTTGAGCCAGTAGACTATCCCTCTTTTGAAGCTTTATTGCAACCCACGGCTTCTGTCTTTAGCCTTCATCACCACTAGACCAAGTTGAGGTGCACTTCCTTCACTATAAGAAGAAGAGAGGTTCCGCCTAGAAGTACTACCCTCATATGCTACCCCAAGCTAAAGGAAGCTGCCTCCTCACCACCTCATCCATGGAGAGCTATGTGAAAGGTGCAGGTGTCCAAGTTAGGTCATTATCAACAAGAGTCGTGCGTGTGCTCCGAAATACTCTACTTAGGCAGTCAAGAATCCATTGAACCAAGTCTCGTGATCCTCAAAGAATTAAGTCAACTAGACCTGAAGTACCTCAAACCCAGTTCCTATAAAGTTCCTGTTATTAGGTAGATTTTAAGGTCCAATCAAGCTCCAATCTCCGGATTTTACTTAGACTTGTTCAACTATCAAACTCAATCCGAAAAATGCTCATGCTATGCAATGCAATGCAGAAAATATTTTTGTGATGCAATTTTCAAAGATTTTGAACTTTTTATGGATTTTTGAAAAGATGATGATGATGCATATGCAGATGCATTTTTTTGTCTTTTTCAAAAAGATTTTTCAAATGTTTTTGGATTTAAATTTTGCAAATGTTTTTGGGAATTTTGAAAACAAAAAGTTTGGCTACAAACTAGGTGAAAACTATGTACACGGGAGTGCTTCTTATATACAAGAAGTGGATTTTAAGAATTTACAGGGTAAGTGATCAATTTTATACATATATATACAGTGGATTTTTGGTGTGATGTGAATATTCCTCAAACTTATTTGACACAAGCTTTTCACACAATTTTTGAAAACTTATAGTCCAAAATAGTTTTTACAAACATTTTACAAACATGTACACTCATTTGAAAATCATTTTGCAATCGGTTTTTCAAAACAGTATATATAGGTTTTTCAAATATTTTTGCAACCATTTTTCAAACCATTTGCAAATCATTTTTCAAACATTTTATTTCACACAAAGAAAAGAAGTTTTACAAACCACACTTTTTTACAAAGGTTGAAAACATGTAACAAAATATTTTCAAAATAGTTTTCAATAGATGTTCACAAAGATTTTCAAACTATTTTTCAAACATTTTGCAAAAAAAAAAAACATTTTCACCTGATTTATTAATCAGTATATACAAAAAGAATTTTGAGGAATAATCACATCTTTTTATTAAAGGTTTTTAATGAATTTTAAAGAATTAGTAGCCATATTATTAGGAAAATACGAAAGTACGAGTTATGGCTAAAGTATATACGTAGTATATACGACCCCCCTATACTTAGCTTGAGCTATGTCCTCATAGATCGGAGAGAAAAGATAAGACATAACTCGTACTAAGTATAGACAAGTCCAAAGAATAGAGAATAAATGAATGAATCAATTAATGAGAAGTTGACCGTCCCCCCTATACTTAGGATCAAATAATCCTAAGTATAGCAGATTGTACACAAAGCAGGGAGGGTCAAGGGTGGGTATGAACAGATCGTACTCGGGTTGTCTCCCCCTATACTTAGGGTAAGATATCCCTAAGTATAGACAAGAAGAGGAGACAATGGAGAGGATCGAAAAGAATAGAAAAACTCGGGGTGCACACCCCCCCTATACTTAGGACAAAGTACGTCCTAAGTATAGAAGACTGTCTACAAGGGCGGCACCGTTTCGGTAGATAAAGAAGATAGAGATGGAAAAGAAGAAAATAAGAAAACCAAGTGATATAAACAGATGGATCTGTACAGCGGAAGATGGAATTTGATCACCATGTATGAGATGTAGATGATAAGAGTCAAAGGACACATCTCATACCAGAAAAATGGGGGCAACGTCAATGGTCGGCGGAACATGATCAAGATATAGTTTCAAGCGTTGACCATTGACGCGGAAGGTAGAAGAAGATGACGGTTCGGATATGTCGATGCTGCCATTGTCATGTACCTTCCTGACCACATACGGGCCTTTCCACTTGCTCTGCAATTTTCCTGGGAATAATTTCAGCCTGGAATCAAACAACCATACTTTCTGATCTGGCTCAAACTGTTTATGGCTGACATGCGAATCGTGCCATGTCTTCACTTTTTCTTTGTACTGTAGGCTGTTGGAAAAGGCTGTATCTCTCAATTCCTCCAGGGCTGCCAATTCTGCTCTTCTCTGGTCTCCTATACTCTCGGGATCCAAAAGCAACTCAGTAACTGCCCAAAAAGATTTGTGCTTGATTTCCACTGGCAAATGGCACGGCTTGCCATAGACGAGACGAAAGGGAGATGTCCCCAATGGATTTTTGAAAGAAGTCCGATAAGCCCACAAGACCGAGTCCAAAAGCTGTGACCAATCCTTTCGGTCTGGGCGGACAACTTTCTGCAAGATAGTTTTTATCTCCCTATTCGATACTTCAGCAAGACCATTAGTCTGAGGGTGATAAGGAGTGGCAACCCGATGGTCAATGCCGAACTCGTCAGCAAGGGCCCTAACCTTGTCATTGATGAAATGAGACCCCCCGTCGGAAATCAAAACTCTAGGTACCCCGAACCGTGAAATGATATTTTTCCTCAAGAATTTACACACGGTTTTTGCATCTGCGGCTCGGGCGGGGATGGCCTCAACCCATCGGCTGACATAATCCACAGCGAGCAAAATATGCTCGAATCCCTGACTCTTAGGAAATGGGCCCATGAAATCAATTCCCCATGCATCAAAAACCTCACAGAAGTGAATGGGTTGCATGGGCATCATGTCTCTCTGTCCGCAGGTTCCCATTTTCTGACAGTCAGTACATCTCTTCACGAACTCATCAGAATCCTTGAAGAGAGTAGGCCACCATAGGCCGGATTGAAGCACCTTGTGTGCTGTCCTTTTTCCAGAATGATGTCCTCCTGCCTCAAGCTTGTGGCAATATGTGAGGACGCTATGCTGCTCTTCTTGAGGAATGCACCTCCTCCAGATACTATCCCCTCCTTCATGATAAAGGATGGGATCCTCCCAATGGTAAAACTTGGCCTTAGCTAGGAAGGTCTCAAGTTTCTGCCTGGGCCAACCCTGAGGGACTGTCTTGGCAACAAGATAGTTTACAAAGTCGGCATACCATGGGAGTGAGGTGACAGCTAAGATCGCCTCATCTGGAAATGTCTCTGAGATAGGTGCGCTGGGCTCAGATTCCTCAAGATTCTCCAACCTGGAGAGATGATCCGCCACCACATTCTTGACTCCAGGCTTGTCCTTAATTTCAATATCAAATTCCTGGAGTAGAAGGATCCATCTGGTCAGACGTGCTTTGGCATCCTTCTTAGCCATTAAGTACCGGATGGCGGTGTGATCGGTGTAAATGGTCACTCTAGATCCGAGAATGTAAGATCGATACTTATCAAGAGCGAAGACTACGGCCAGCATCTCTTTCTCAGTTACAGTGTAATTCCGCTGCGCGGCATCCAAAGTCCGGCTGGCGTAGTGAATGGCAAATGGTAAACCATCCCTCCTCTGTCCAAGCACAGCCCCTACGGCAAAATCTGAAGCATCCGTCATGATCTCGAATGGGAGAGACCAATCGGGTGGCTGAAGGACAGGAGCTGAAACAACCATATTCTTGAGAGTCTCAAATGATTCAAGACACTTATCATTAACAATAAACTCGGTGTCTTTTGTCAGCAGGTCAGTGAGCGGTCGGGCAATTCGACTGAAGTCCTGAATGAACCGTCGGTAGAAACCGACATGCCCCAGAAAAGACCGTAACTGACGCAAATTGGACGGCGGGTTGAGTTTTCTGATGATGTCCACCTTAGCCGGATCGACCTCCATGCCCCTGTTGGAGACGATATGACCAAGGACCGTCCCTTGAGTCATCATGAAATGGCTCTTCTCCCAGGATAAGACTAGATTAACCTCTATGCAACGCTTCAGCACACGGTCTAGGCAGTCAAGACAAGCGTCGAACCCGTCGCCATAGACCGAGAAGTCATCCATGAAGACCTCTAAACAGTCACCCACCATGTCCGAGAAGATGGACAACATGCACCTTTGGAATGTCGCCGGAGCGTTACATAGACCAAAGGGCATCCGTCTGAAAGCATAGGTCCCAAACGGACAGGTGAATGTCGTTTTCTCCTGGTCTTCGGGCGCAATGGCCACTTGATTATATCCAGAGTACCCATCAAGAAAGCAATAATGACTCTTCCCGGCTAACCGCTCGATAATCTGATCAATGAAGGGAAGCGGGAAGTGATCCTTCTTGGTGGCCTCATTCAATCGTCTGTAGTCCACACAGACCCTCCAAGAAGTTGGTACTCTGGTAGCGATCTCCTCTCCAGACTCATTGACAACTGTAGTAATACCCGTCTTCTTGGGTACCACATGTAAAGGACTTACCCATTTAGAGTCGGAGATGGGATAGATGAAATCAGCGCTCCACCACTTCGAAATTTCTTTCATGACGACCTCTCGAAGGTTCGGGTTCAGCCGTCGCTGGAACTCACGCGATGGCTTAGCGTCATCCTCGAGATAGATGTGGTGGGAGCACAGCTTCGGGCTCAGCCCCTTGAGATCAGCTATATTCCAACCGATTGCCTTGCGGTTTCTTTCAAGAACCTCCATCAGGCGAGATTCTTGTTCTCCAGTCAAATCTGCTGAGATGATGACTGGGTGCATTTCTGGCTCACCCGCAAGGAATCTATACTTCATTGACTGCGGAAGAGGTTTCAGTTCAGGACAGCTGGGAGGCGGCAGATCTGGCTTCTGATAAGTCTGTGTAAATGCTACCAGGTCTGCGTGGGAGAACTCTCGCGTTGCATGAATTGCTGACGAAGGGCGGCCTGATGGATCATCAATAAACTGCACGGGCTCGCAATCCGTCATGGCTGCTGGCTCAGAAGGAATCAGACAAGGCAAATAATCATCAAAGTCATCCCAGTCAATGTCTGAATCCGAGGGATCAGAAGAAGATGAGCAAGAATGAAACTCATCTGCACCACTCATCACAACACTGTCAGCTTCAGATGTATCCTCCTCCAGGGATGTGCTCTCCCGGCTCTCGACTGCCATGAGCTTGAGATACAGTGAATCTGTAGGCAAGGCGAGGGTCGATGCTACAGGATCTTTCCAATTGGATTCATCATCAGTCATCTCAAAGTCACAGACCTGGTGGATGTCTAGCTCCTCCTCTGTCATCTGCTCGGCCTCGCTGGACTGCTCTGAGCATTCTGCCTCTCTGGCTCTGATCTCTTCGATCGTCTCTATTTGTATGGTTTCGCCTTCTACGCGAAAACATACCTTCCCACTGTCATGGTCGGTCACCGCCTTGGCTGTGGCCAAGAATGGACGTCCGAGAATGATGGGGGCATCAGTTACCGACTCAGGGATCTCCATGTCCAACACAACGAAGTCCACGGGGAATTTCAGGCCCTGAATGGTAACGACCACGTCTTTCAATAACCCCTTTGGTCTCTTAATCGACCTATCAGCAAACTGAAGGACGGTTCTGCTTCGAAGAAGAGGGCCAAACTCGAACTGCTTGAGTAAGGCTGCCGGAAGGAGGTTAATTGAAGAGCCGCTGTCTAATAGAGTACGATCAAACTGCTGCTCTTGAATCTCGCATCTGACATATGGAGCTCCTGCGTCTGGTCGCTTGGCTGGCAATGTGTTCTGAATGGTGCAGCAAGTGTTATGCGTGAGCATATGGATTTGATCTCTGTGCCTCTTCTTCCTTCGGACAGTAGTTGTTTCTTTCAAATTCTTCTTGAAGAAGGGGATATGCTCAAACGCCTCTCGTAGAGTCAGCTGAATATGGAATCTGTCAATCATCTCGTTGCCAAACTCTACCTGTTGGTTCTTTTTGGGATTTTCTTTTTTACTCCCCTTCGCTCGGCGGAGTGCCTCAGGGAAGGGGATGGTAGGTGCCTCCTCAGATGGAGGTCTAGGAATCGGTCCCTGTGCCTGTGGAGATGGAGAATCCATACAACTATCATCATGCAACACATATGGATCTGCAATTTGAACGGGAACCTTTCCTTTATTCATATTTTTGTTTTTGTTTTTCGTCCCACAGTCACTAGATACAAAAAGCGGTGGCATCACAGAAGATGGCTCAATAAAAGTAGATGTGGTGGCCTCAGTACCACCACTAGCACCTGTCTTCGCGGCATCAGCACCGCTTCCTGGTTCTGCATCAAAAATGGCGGCATCAGCACCACCGTCTTCATCTGGTATCACGGCGGCATCAGCACCGTCGTCCTGAACTTCATCATGGGTGGTATCAGTACCACCGTCAACCTCGTCATGAGCGGCATCAGCACCGCTTCTCTGCTCCTCTGGCGCTCCTGATCCTGCCTCTGGGTGTCGCTCAGAAGAGGCGCCGCCGGCTGGCATCCTACCGCTCCTAGTAGTAACAAAATCAGCATCATGGTAGGAATAAGATATGTCATTCAAATAATCACTAGGAGAGGTGTCCTCTGTAAACTCTACCTGCTCAGATTTTCTTTTCAAATTATTAGGATTGGGTTCGATCTGAGCGGGTATGGCGGCCTTGCCTTTGATAATATCCCGCATCTCCTGCCGGAACTCATCCATTTCTTGCCTGAAAGATGCTCGCTGTTCAGATAGCAAGCGGGCAAGATCGTCAAGGGCTGGGTTCTCATAGGCTGGACCCTGAGAACCGGATGTCTGTCCCTGCTGGACATGGGGCTGCTGCTGCTGGTATTGCTGCTGATATTGGGGGGGAGGCTGGGCATAAGAATGTTGAGGCGGCTGACGCCGCCTCCACTGCTGTCCCTGATAGGCGGGACGAGGACCACTGTGGTACTGCTGGGGTTGGTTGTACTGGGGCTGCTGGTGTTGTTGTTGTGGTTGGCCGCTCTGCTGTCCTTGAGCAAGAGGATGCTGTTGGGATGAGGATCCACCATTACCCCAACGGAATCCGGGGTGATCCCTACGAATTGCGGGCTGAGGGTATCGGTCATACCAAATCCCGTTGACTTCCATCAACGGTTCCTGCTCAAAGGGGGGTGGAGGAAGAACTGCCAGTGGCTGCTCCGGCTGATAAACCACCATCTGAGTCTCCTGAGATGGCGGTTGCTCTGGATGGTACTGCAACAATGGAACCGGCTCCGCCTGGATATGGTTCGCCTGGCGGTATGAGGTGGAGACCTGGTTGGGATTGTTGCTGCTGGAAGCAACCTGTGACCTGGGAGGCTGTTGTGACTGGGCCTGTGCCTCCTGAATACAGAGAATCTGAGTTTTCAGGTCACTCATTGTCTTAGTGAGAAGGTCCATCTGGGCTAGACCTTGATTCTGCTTTTTCTCAAGGATCTCCATGCGGTCCAGCTTTTCACTGATAATGCCCATGTCGGCTGCTGCTGATTCGGCTTGGGCCGCGGCTACTGACGTTGTGCTAGGACCGGCATCGATGCGGGCGATCCTCTGAAATGATCCTGCTCCTTGCGGGGGCTTCTGGTGTGTGTAGACACGGGCTTGGGTCATTACTGTAGAATTTTCTGCCATGCCTTCGTAGATGGCCCAGACGTCGTCTTCACCCTTTGAAAAGTATGATCCACCGCAAGAGGCATTGACAAGCCCCTGCAGCTCAGGTGTCAGCCCACAGAAGAAGCTCTGAACCAAGTTGGGCTTGGATATATCATGATGTGGACACCGATCGATGAGCTCTCTGAATCGATCCCAAGCTTCATGAAATTGTTCATTTGGGATCATGACAAAATTGCTAATCATAGCTCTAGCTGCATTGGTCCGGCCGAGAGGATAGTATTTCTTCAGAAATGCGGTCCGGAGATCTGTCCAAGTGTCGACGAACTGCCCAAGATGCTTGAGCCAATATGCGGCTCTATCAGCCAAAGAGAATGGAAAGGCAATCATCTTGATTGTGTCCTCGGTTATCAACCGATCATGGATGGTGCTGCATATCATTTCGAACTCTTGGAGATGGAGGTGCGGCTCTTCGGTCGGCAGCCCATGGAACTTGGGTAACATCTGAATTGTGTTGTGCCGAAGCTCGAAGTCTCCATGGATTGGTGGGAGTCTGATCCACCGGTGAGTGAGGGACGAAGCTGGGTTGTGTAGTTCCCTCATGATGGTCTGTGGCGGTCGCTCACCGTCTGGGTCGCCCCCTCCTGCATCGGGTCCTCCTCCTTCTCCGCCGCCACCGCCCCCAGGTCGGTTTTCTCTCATCTGAGCAATTTCCCTCATAAGGTCACCCATGAATGTGCCCTGGTCACGAATCTGTCTCTGCATAGTCTCCAGGGAGGCTAACAAGGAATTGTTGATGGCTGCTTGATCAAATAGGAACGGAGGGTGCTCATGATCCTCTTCATGCTCGCCTCTATCTGCCATGGCTGGATGTTCTGAAAAAGCAAAAGAGGCCATCTCAGGTGCCGTCGAATGAGCTGAAGACTGTGATGCACTGAATTCTGACACTCTTGGACTGATGGAGGGAGAATGAGAAAGGTGGTCGAGGGAGAATAGGGTGGATGTAAACTCAGGCTCGGAGAGCGGACTCTCCGAGGTATTCCTAGATGAATAAGGAGGAGTGCGGGATAGCGGTGCCGACAAAGTCGGCCTAAGAGATCTCCGTCCCATCATCTTGATTATTCGAGAGAAGTGGGGATAATGTAGAAGAAGAAGAATGAAATGAGATGGTATGCAACAAAATTGTGCACAAGTGTGCGGTGTTTTTTTGATCTTGACCTCAATAAATCTAGCAATCAAACACAAAGCAGGGGTGAGTTCACCAACTCAACACATGAAGCCGTGAAGGTTCGGCTTTTATCTTGTCAATTTTAGCTTGATTCAGGAATTTATCTTTTAACGAGTCCTTAGAACGCTACGCCTAAAGGAGAGAGAGTACTGCCGGAAGAGTATCCCGTACTTGTCCTCCTCCTGTGTAACCTGTAGCTTGCACTTTTTGAGGTCCTTGTAACCCTTCCTGGATCCCTACTCAGCCAAAGAATAAGAGAGGAAGCCAATAGGCGAAACCAATACTTCGGAACTCGCTCGCAACGGAATCACCCGTGAGCGTGCAAGAACCTACTCGGACGCAGCCGGTGAGACAGACACCCCCGTGAAGGCGTGGCCTATGCTCGATACTTCGGACGAGGTCGATGCTCACACAATAGTGAGTCACCAATGGTGACCAAGCCCTACTCGACTACGTACGATAGAAGCGCCAATACTTCGGTAATCCAGGCGATACACAAGGCAGCCACAAGCTGGGTTTTTGGCTCTAATCCTTACGAAGCGCTCACCTCACTTGGAAGGAGACCTTCCCATGCAACCTGAATACAAGTGAGGGTGTTACTCTCCCCAAGCAATGAATCCAGTTACCGATTTTATTTTTGGTCAAGTTTTCTTAGCAGTCCCTTTTTTAATTTTTTTGGTGTTATCGCTTCTTTTGAGTAGATTCAAACAAGCGCCTAACGATTTGTGTTTTCTTGATCCTACTTTGTTCCAAAAACAGAGGGAGAAAAGAGTCGGAAAAGCCGTGCAAGTCGTCACAAAGATGGAGATCTCACCTTTGTGCCTAAATGATGCGTGCAAAGTAAGAAGACTTACAGTGAATCCCAGCTCTCTCCATGCGGGATGCAAAGCAGAATATTTAAACCTAAGCTATATGGCGAAATGCAACGGAAATCGTCCTAGAACAGGCAACTGCTAGCGATAGAACCACAAGTCAACTAGCAACTCCTAATCCGAGTGTCCGGTCTTGACTCACCCCTCCTCTGCCCAACACATTTGGAGTAGGAGAAAGCGCTTGTTCGGGTGTGAGCTCGCGGCGCGTGGATTTGGGAATTACTTGCTAACTGTTTAAATTAGTCTAAGTCCAAAACGTAACTATAGGAGCATGCAAAGATAATTAGGTGTTTGGACCTATTCTAATCGATGAAGCAGACCTAGATCTAAGAGCTCAATCCACAAAAGAAAGTGAAAAATGAAAACAAAACCGGAAAATGACAAGCGATGAAAACACGATCAAAAACGGCGGTGAGCCCCCGGGTGAACAAACACCCGGAAATTAGGCCCGAATGTCTAAGTGTCCAAGGTACCTGTATTATTACAATTCAAATGAATCACTCTCTCACAAAATAAAAGAAAAGTTAACTAATCACTCTCTCTCTCACTCCTTGCTCTCTCCTGCCGGCTTGGCTAAAGAAAAGTCGGCTCCACGTCCCAAGGTTGCGTCGGTCGCCTAGGCGATCCGCCTCGCTCCGCGGTCCCTCGCAAGAAGACAAAAAGAGATGGTCAGATAACTCAATCAAGATATATCAAAATGTGAGAAATGGAAAACAATGCTATGGTAAACAGTCACACAATCAATAAAAATGAACTACAAGCTGTTGCTCCCCGGCAACGGCGCCATTTGATTTGGCCAAAAATAGGTGGTCTTAAATTCACACAAAGCGTGAACTCAGTCGGTGTGTTGACCACACTAAATTCGGACCAAAGTCAACAATTAACCCACACTAAGATCAATAAATTAGAAACAATGTGGAGTTAAAATTTATTTTTAACTCTGCACAAATGATGTAAAGGGCAAGTATACAGAGAGTTCGAACACAGGGAGCAAACAGTGTAGTCCTAGCAGAAGCTAAGTGTGTGAGTGTGTGATGTGTCTACACTAAGCAAGCAAGTAACTACAATTTTTGTGGGTTTTTAATTTTTAAATTTTTTTTATGTACTTTTTAGTTTTATATTTTTGTATTTCTTTTTCAATATAGGAAAGGAAAGACAATATAAGAAAAGGCAAAGTAAAATATTTATAAAAATGCACGAAAATGCTCAAAAATTCAGAAAATAAATGTTTTTGGTATTTTTAAGGTTTTTTACTGTTTTTGTGATTTTTGGGGCTTTTTCCAGATGTTTTTGATATTTTTAAAGATTAAAATAAAGCAAAACAGTGGAAATCAGGCTGGCTGCGACAAAAATGCAATTTAAAAATACCAACCAGTACCAAAAATATTTCACACTATTTTTCTAATAAATAGAATAAATTAAAGGACAAACAGAAGCTGAGTTTATATTTTTTTGATTTTTCTACTATTTTATATAATTTTTTTGAAGTTTTTGAGTGTTTTTAGGTTTTTAGTGTTTTTCTTTTGAAATTTTTAATGATTTTTGGACTGACACTAAAATAGGATAAAATAGACACTATGTGAATTTTTGGGAATTTTTGGAGGTGTTTTGATATTTTTTTGGTATTTTCTAAGGTAGACAATACACAAAAAGGGAGTTTTTGATTTTTAATAAATAAGAAAATAAAATAAAATCAAAAACTAACTAGATGGCGTTAAAGTACACCTATCCAGAAGCTTAAGTCTATTTTTGTGGAATTTTTGGGCTTAAGATGATATTTTAAATCAATCCAACAAGCATCCAAGTAATTAACAGGCCTGGCAGGGGTATATGTACAATATTCAAAACATCCAGGGGGCTAACATGCAAATATCCACAAAATTTTGAACTTAATATTTAACTTCTGGAACCAAAATGTAAATACGAGACCCGCCTGGGCACGCCTACAAATTACCCACCAGGGCGCGTGACTTGCACGCGCCTGGGAGGGACTGGAATGCAATAATACAAAAGCCTGGGGGCCACTTTGCAAAATATCCAAAAATATTACACGTGCTGTGAAAGTTTTAGGGCTAAAACGAAATGAACAAAAGACCGAGGGGTCCTCTGCAAAATGCCCCCACCTCACGTGTACAGGTCACGTGAGGTGACGTGGCGGAGGACCTAAGTGCAAATAACGAAAGTCCGAGGGTCTTTTTGCAAATATTACAAAATATTTAAACTACCAAGGAAAGTTTATAGACTAATAAATAAATACAAAATGCGCGAGGGTGAGGATGTAAAATACCCTCGGCGCGCGATCCAACGGCGCTGAAGAGGCCACTCGACACGTGGCACGATCTGGACGGCCGATGACGCTTCGCTGTGGACGTCTGAGATTAGATCTCGGGCGAGATCGACGGTGGCTGAGCGCTGATGATCTGACGGCCCACGTTCTAACTGGAGGGTCTCCTCGATCGGACGGCGGTGGAGGCAGCTAGAAGAACGAGGCGGAGCTCCGGCTGGGCGAAGTTCGCCACGCTCCTCCGGCTGGCTCTGATGGCTATTGAGCTCCAAAATGAACGAGGAGCCTCCTGCAGGTCTCGGGTGACTTCTGGAGGCTTCAAAATCCATCGGCGAACGCCAGTGCTCTCGCACGGAGGTGGCGGAGCTGCGAGGCTCCAGGTGCTCCGGCGAGAGGGCAAAATAGCTCCAGGAGCTTCGATGTACTTCAATACCTGCACCAAAACGTTAGAGAGGTCGAGGGCAAAATGCCTCGACCTCGGGTGGCTCTCAAAATGAACGGGGAGGCGCAATAGGGTCTCGCCGGAGTTGCGCTCCGGCGAGGTGATCGATTAGGTAATGGAGTGATCGATTCGACTCAGAAAGATGGGGGAAATAATCCTAGAACTAACAGGAATGAAATGGGGAGTAAAATGGGATGAATGGCAGCCTCGATGGCCAATGGCCAGAGGGAGAATACCTCACGGGGACGACCGCCGGAGGTGATGGAACATGCCCAGATCAGTGGCTGATCCGCCGCCTTAAGGTGAAGAACCAGGAGCTGTCACCTCCAGGAGCTCGAGCACGACAAAAAGGGGGGAAAGATCTGTGTGGAATGCGGTTCAACCCGAGAAAGGTAGATGGGGGTTTGTATTTGAAGGGAGTTGAGGGCGTGTTTTCGAGGTGCGATCACGGGTGGAGGAAGAAGATCTGAGCAGATCTAAGAGGGCGGCGATGGAGATGGATGTACAGTGCACAACTTCCATGAAGGAAGCGGCTGGAGAGGACGAGCGGCGCAGCCTCGAAAAAAGGGTGAAAGAGGGGGAAAAACGAGGCGCGCGGAGCTCAAGGGGGTCAAGGACAAGCTGTTGACCCGCCGGTCAACAGTCGGAGGTTCCTGGTTGGTCCACGTGGACCAACCAGGGAAAAGATTGGAAAATTATTTTATTAATTCGATAAAAAATAGAAAACAATCGAATTTATTTTTGGTTATTAAATAAAAAATGCTTAAAATTTTATGTAGTATTTTATCATGATTTTTAATTAATTTTATGATATATATTTTTACAAGTTTACTTTTTAGCCTTATATAGGTATATTATCTACATATTTTAGTATTTTATTTTTGTTTTGTGTATTTTATTTTTATTATTTTTGTTTATCATTTTATGAAATTACGAAATACTTATATATACACAAATATATTTTTATTTTAATTTTCTGATATATTTTATATATTTAATAAAATACAAGTATGTTTTGTATAGGTATATGTATAGGTAGTATACCTATGTACCTTTTATACAAGTATTTTTATTTTGTGATTTCTTTGCATTTTTATTCTGATTTTAATGTACATATATATTATAAGTAATATTTACAACAATATAAAATTATAAAAATGAATAAATAATGAACAAAGAATAAGTTGAATATTTTAATCTGTACAAGGTACAATGTGGGTCCAAAACTCAACTTTCAGACCGTAGCTCCGCCAAATGCGAAACCACCACCATTGGATAGATTATTTTATTCTATATACAATTAAAGGTGAGTAGGCTGCATTTGGAGTTTTTATTGGTGAGATACAGGTCTGGGAAGTTGGGATTTTGGATTCTTATTCAGACCATATCTTTTTGTCTGTGCATTCTTTTCCTGTGAATTCAATTTTGCCTTTTTCTTTATTTTATTGTCTACAACTTTCGTGTACAAAGTTTCTTTATTTGATGTATAAAAAGTGGAACCAAAAATAGGTCCCAAAATGAATAAAGAATGAATAGATTGTATAGGTATTTACACTGTATTTCTGACCTTATCTCCCCCTACTTTATTCCTTGTCGACCTATTCATCAAGATGCCTAGGTCTCGGGGGTTTTGGGTCATAAAATATTTACAATATTTTATTCTTTTTCTTTTCTTTATTTATTCTATAATTTTGGCCTTAATTACAGTGATTTATACACAATCTGAATGCACATGCATGGATGCTAAGATGATGGTTTTAATGCTATTTACAGGCATTTGCTAGGGTTTTTGGTGCCAAAATGATAGAATAAAGATGATGAAATGTGGATTCATCAATACCCTTATATTCGATTAAATTGTCTAGCTATGAAACAAACTAACAAAACTAGGACATAATTCAGGCTGGCCCGGAGGGCCTAAATAAGGGTTCTAATTCGAGTTCGGCCGTCGGAGCAAACATGCAGGGTCGACCTAAGCATGAGTCCAGCCCAAATTATAAAAGGGCCTCCATACAAGGCCCAAGCCTAGCCCATGTTTTAATTGGGCTTTTGTCGGGTGATGAGCGCGAAATTCACCTCTTTAATTATTGATAATTGTAGTATAGGAAGTGAATTTCGATCGATCAAAATACCACAATCTTTGAATGTTGTGGAGTATTTTTTACTTGGCAAGTGTACCAAGGTCGAACTCAGGGAACGGTGATTTTTAGTTGCGCAGCCTTGAATCAAATTAAATAATTAACTAATGCTCGATTAATTTATGTGTTGCAAAATTATACAATGCAAAACAATTAAAATGCAAGGAAATATATAGAGACAGCTGTTCAGCACAGGATCTGTGATTAATAATTCAGCTTCAATATATGTTAATCAATAACCTCGACAATTATCACAGATCAAAAGCTAAAGTTCAAGAGAAATAATCAGAGCGTAAATAAATAATCTGGGGAATCTGGGCTCTGTTAAAAATTCCTTTTAATTTCCCTGTAAATTAATCCTCAATCATCCTGTTCGAAATATACAGGGAAAATAATTGATCAATATTCCTTTCTGAAACTCCTGCATAGATTAAATCCTCAATAAATAATTATTAAATTATGCATCATGATTTATTTCCCAAGCTTTTCTCAATGGAGTCACTGCATAAGTATCATCAATTTCTCTACAACACAATGTTAAAATTGAGCCTGCATATCAATTTAGATCCTTGAAGAATAATTATCTATAAACACCATTAGATCTGTTCACAAGCTATACTAAATTGTAGAGCATGGAAATATCTTCAAAATGACATATTATACGCTAAAATCGGAGTCCGTATGAGAAAGATGTGATAAAATGAAGTTTCAGGGGCCAAAATGTAAATAAAATAAAGTCTTTCTTTCAAAATAGTCCCTGGAGGGGCTTATCTGTCATTTCTAGAAGTCAGAGGGGCTCATCTGCACTTTTCCCACTGGCGGGGGTATGGTTGCAATATCAGAAGCCCGCAGGGGCTTCTGTGCAATTTTTCCAGCTGCGCACGTGCAACGCACGTGCGCCTGGAGCTTCGGTGGCGTAGTAGAGGCTCGGGGACCCGAGGCCGAGGCTCGGGGAACGAACCTGTGGTTCGGGGGATGGGGAGGCTCGGAGGTCCCGAGGCTGAGGCTCGGAGGTTCGAGGGCACCGAGTCTCGAGGCTTGGGGGCTGGCCTGGGCATGCCACGTGGCAGCCCTTGGACCGTCGGATCAAGGGCTATCAGCCCAGATCCGACGGCAACTATGCCTTGGGGCACGCTCGATGCGGGGCGGGACGAGGCGCGGAGGCGTTGGCCGCGCAAGGCGGTGGCGGTGGACGGCCGGGACCGCGAGGCGGAGGGGCGGTGCCTCCGCATGGAGGCGGAGGGTGTGGAGGCGTGGTGGAGGGCGAAGGAGCTGAGGGGCGTCAGACCTGCGAGGAGGAGGGGGCGAGCCTGGGGCGGAGGGCGGTGGGCCACGAGGCAGTCGTCGGTGAAGCGTTGCGGCGAAGACTCGGTTGTGAACGGTGTGGCCGAGAGTGGTCGGGCGAAGCAGCGGTGGTCGGGGAGCTGATGCTGGCAGGAGTCAAGGCGGTTGGCGGGGGCTCGGCCGTGTGCTGGTAAAGGCGAGGTGTGCGGCGGAGCAGCTAAAGGCGAGGCCCGAGGTGCGGCGGTGTACCTGCAGTGTTAGGCAAAACACACGGGGAGGGGACTGGGGGGGGGGGGGAAGGGGATGTGCGCGGCGATGGGAGAGGGATCCCGGCCTGTGCAAGGCCGGCGATAGACGCGGAGGAGGTGAAGACCTTGGTGGAGTACCTGGTGGTTGGCGGAGCTTCGAGCTCCAGTGATGGCCTCGAAGTGGTCATAAAGCCACGAAGCTCAGGCAACGAGCTAGGGCTTGCTGCTGCACGAAGATCCTTCGTGGATCACGCCAAGAGCCGTCGTCATTGCCTACTGCTGTAACCAGTAGGGCTCGAAGCTTGGGAAGATGATGGCGGATGGCCATGGAGGCCGGAGGGGGTGGAAGCTTTATAGGTTGCGAGATAAGTAACAGCTAAGGGGGAGGAGTGATGGCCGCGCATGGCGGCTTTGATGGCCGCATGCGGCGGTTATGCGCGGAGGAGGGAGAGGGGGGCGGCTGGGCGTTACAGGAAGGGGGGGGGGAGGGGGTGAAGGGAGAACGGCTGGGGAAGAAGGAAGATGGGTTCACGTGCTGGGCACATGACCCGAGGGTGACCTGGAGAGAGAGTGCAAGTGGGGTGCCACATGGCACGCCCTGGGGCTGCCACGTGGCACCAAAAAATTTCAGATTTTGGAGAGTGAAAAAGAGAGAGAAGATGACCTCGGATCGAAAAATTTCCTTCACGAAAGTTGTTCGTCTCAGCGAGATCTACAATTTTCATGGAGGACCCATGAGCAAAGGAGGTCATCTCTGAGAAATGGTATTTTTGGTGGCTCTCTATGTGTATAGAAAACCTGGTTTTTGGGGTTTTGTATTTTTTTGGTGGTTTTAGAGAGAATTAAAATTATATAAAAATATGATAAAATACAATAAAATTAATTACACACTAATCTAATTTTTTTGGATTTTTAATAAGTAACAAAATAGGAAAATAAAATAAAAGTCATAAACACACAGCTTTTGTACAGACCGACAACGGACACCTGGACTCAGTCAGATTCTTTAATTTCAGTTTGGATCTGGATTTGGATTTTTATATTTCTTATTAAAACTTTCATCAAAGAATAATAAAGAAGAAGAAATAAAATTAAAAGAGTTAATTATGTACATAAAAACTCAGGTCAAAAATAGCAAAAAGTCAAACTGCACAAAAGAGGCCCAAAACTCAACTTTCACATATGAGCTCCGAATTTTACGAAATTGGTCTTGTTTTGAAGGTATTTAAAAATGGAGTACTTTAAAAGTTAGTAGACCAAAATCAGACACTGTATGTGGGAGATATGCTCGTTTTAGTTCGTCAGTTGTGAAATTAAACTTTGGAATTATTTGACACGTATTTGAGTTAGTATTTTTTTGTATTTTTTATTTAATAAGGTTAGTAATATCTACACAATGGATGTGATTTGGGATCGATCAGAGTTAGGATGAATTAATTAAAAATATGAGGAGTTAGCGGTGTTTTGGGCTAATTTACACTTGGGATTTTAAATGCAATTTATGCATGATGAAATGCAAATATTATTCACACATGCATGATGGCTATTAATGCTCTATTAATGATTAATTGCAAGTGGATGAAGGGAAACCGAGCCTAAATGATTGATTTTAGCATGATGAATACGAGATTCATCATCGGGTCAACTACACAGGCTAGGTCAAGTCAGGTCGATCCAGCTCAATACTCATCTCTAGCTCCACGTAAAGAAGTTGTCACAAGCGGTAAATTAATAACTTGTCATCAATCGGAGTTTTGAATAGTATTAAAATTGTTAATTTTGCACATAACTGTTATGTATTTTAATGAATTTGATGAAATGTATTTACTATACCCTTTTGAGTTTTTTAATAACATTTACATCTTTCACTTTTTAGCAATGACACATGTGCCCCTATATTGCTAAAAAATAACAATAGTCCTTTTTGAATTTCATTCTTTCTACTCAAAGCCATTGCTCGTTATATAAAAAAAATGCACCAAGCCTTCTTCCACTATAAGTAGAGTCGGCTATATGGATTCCTCCTCAAATCCATTGGTATGTTCTCAATAAATCTTATTGCTTTAAACACATCGATTCCAGAACAAGCCAATAAATAAGACTCGCCTTCAAATCTTAAAGAAAGGTCACTTTCCTTCACCTAGCAAAAAAAAGTGCTCCTTAATGCCATCATGTCATCGTCTCCTCCATTGCTATCAACTGCTTTCGATATCTACAAAAGAAACATGCATATTTTTCAAACCTGTTAGAGGAAACATTTTTATAGCTCCATTGAAAACCATCTACTTCTTCTTCTTTTCTTCTCTTTCGATAAAAATTTTATTGTTCATTGCTTTGCTTGGAAAAAAGTTAAAATGGATTAAAAGTCGCTTAGAATGCGATTAGACCGATCTTTATGTTGCAAGAAAGGTCCAGTTTCAAGTCTCAGGTCCAGAACTATAGTAATTAATCTTAAGAGACCGTTCGATAGAGGAATAAGAGTGAAAAAGGATGGAGGGATAATGCATTGTTTCTGTTTTTTTTAAGGGAGAGGATAAGGACAGACAAGAGTGAATAAGGATGGATAAGAAGCAGACATCTATTATTCTTCCTTCTGTTGAGGATGGACAATGTTTCTTATTTAAGAGGAATAAAGATGGATAAGATTTTTAGGGCATGTTTGGTTGCCGGGTTAGACTGGGTTGGATTGGGTTGAGGTATCCCTGTGAATAATAAACTGTACCTATGTGAATAGTAAACTGTGAGGAGGATTGAGAGGGTTGGAAGGAGGGGTACACCGGTGTACCCCAACTCAACTCAGTCCAACCCAGCAATCAACATGCCCTTAAGTTAAGGTGAGGCGATTGCGTGGCAGCGAGAAACGAGAGAGGTCAAGGGATAAGCTAATCTCTCTTTCTTCCTGTGAGCATGTAAAATCTGTGGGTATTACTGCAGATCTATCGAAAGGAAGATATATGGAACCTGAGACAAAGTAATCAATTGAATCATTCCAAACTATGGGTACATATGACTATCCCAAAGCTAATGCAAGTTGCCAATATATTATCAAAATTATGGCACGTGAGAATGCACATCTTATCACTAAGATATTTATTTGTTTATTGGAAAGGAACAATGAAAAAGATAGTCTCAAAGATCAAACCATAAGAAAAATCAAGTTGTGACACTTAAAGGTAGAACCTGAAGGAGTCGACAAAGCAGGAGCAGGGAAGGAGCATCGCCTACCATAAACAAGCACCAGGGAGGACGGAGAAGAACCTGGACGAGCGGTGTGTATGTGTGGCAAAAGAAGCCTACATCGGGTGATGTAGGCAACTTACCTACATCGGGACAATTTCTCATTATTTTTAAATTTTTTTGAAATGAAATTTGAAAGATTTTCATCACAATATAACACCATTGTGTCATTCTAAATTCAACTTAATTCGAGACTTGTATCCCATCAATCAAGATAGTCAAATTTTAACGGTTCAAAATTCCCGAAATTGACTCTTTCAGTTGGGCATGTTAGAATATTTTTCCCATGAAATTTGAATCACAAATCCACTCTATCTATTAAGTGAATCCCACTGAGGTTTCATTCGAAAAAATAAAAAATAATAATGAAAAAATGGTCCGATGTAAGTAAGCTTCATTAAGTAGGGCCCGCAACAAGTTTTAGCAAGTAAGTTTCATTAAGTAGTTGGTGGGTGAACTTATGCTTCCAATGTGATGAGGGCTTTGGAGCTTGCAGGTTAAGTGGACTTTTATATGTAGCTAAACGGATCAGGTTGACCTGACCCGATGCTCAAATTCAAATCCATCAGTAATCTTTAAACGTACATGGCAAATCAAAGTTCTTAGTGAGTTCAATGGATACCACAAATTCACCCAAAATAAAATTATAACCATAATTTCACCCAAAAGTAAATTATCTTGAATCTCTTTTTAATGTTGGAAGAGTTTATAGTTTGGAAAAAATGGGGCTGCCCCCTGGGGGCAGCCAACATGGCTGCCCCCGCCCCATTTTTCGGCGTTTTTTTTATTTTTTTTGAAAAATAAAACCATGTATATTCACCCCTATATCCCTCCTACATGCCATTCGAATTTCGTCAGAAACAGAGACTCCTACGGCCTCCATCTCGATGGTATCGATTTAAAAAAATCATGTTACCGTTAAAAAATTACTGTCCGGATGGAGGCCGTAGGAGTCTCTGTTTCTGACGAAATTCGAATGGTATATAGGAGGGATATAGGGATGAATATACATGGTGTTATTTTTCAAAAAAAATAAAAAAATTGCCCAAATAAAGTGGGGGCAGCCATGTTGGCTGCCCCTAGGGGGCAGGTTCTCCTTACCTTGGCTTTTTTGTTGTAGTTTCCCTTCTCCACATATACTGAACTATAGTCCATCAAGAGGATGTAACCCAATTAAGAGCGAATCTTCTAAATTCTCGTGCTCATGTGTTTGCTTGTTTGTTTTGAGCATGCTAGCTTTTGCTACTTTCAGCATATATCTGTATATTATTTCATAACTATACTAAGACACATCTATAATATGCATTTATAACCAAGATGGTGGATAGTGACTAACCATTATGTGTAGGTTTAAATCAGTCAGACACGGATATGAATGAGATATAATCATATTCTTATTTATTTTAAAATACGAATGTGGATACAAATATTAACATATATAAAAAGAAAATAATGGGGCTGCCTTCACGGTATTTTCGGTGTTTTTTATTTTTTTATTATAAAAAATTTCACCATGTATATTCATCCCTATATCCCTCCTATATGTCACTCGAATTTCATCAGAAACAGAAACTCATATGCCCTCCATCTAGAACATGTACAATTGCAACAATTCTAAGACCGTTAAAATTACTTGTTTTAGATGGAAGGCATAAGAGTCTCTGTTTCTAATGAAACTGGAATAACGTGAAGGAAGGATATATAGATGAATATACATGGTGATATTTTTTAAAAATATAAAAAAAACGACAGTCATGTTGGTTGCTCCCTTGAGGCAGCCAACATTAGATCCATATAAAAAATATGTTATCATATTCTTAGAAACAAATACGGATATAAAGCGAATGCTGATCAGATACGGATAGTAACAGAAATATTTAATTAAATAAAATATACCTCTTTAGGATGTTACACATAAAATATATACACCAAATATATCTACTTCCCAACAATTATGTCGCCAATCGCAAATGCAATCATAAAATGTGGTTATACACATTTATAGATAAATCTATGACAATAATTATATGGTAAAACGGATATTCGGAAATACGAATATCATCGAATGTCAAAATGAAATCCATATCCGCATCTACTTGAATACAAATACAAATATATATGTCTGTATAAAATCGATAGGATAGCAGATCGAAAAGGAATATATTCATATTCATTTTTTTATCTAATTATGTGGCATGCCTGTGAGTTATTTTCTTTTAATTCCGCTCCGTTAAAATTATAGGTACCCATTACTTTTTAAACAATTTTTCGCCTTTCGTTTGCAGATTGTATTCTCACATGCGTATGAATTACGCCATTATTTCATTCTTGCAATGTTCTTTGGCATCATGCATTATTAGGGCCTGCTGGATAGATTGTTTGTCTTTATACATATTTTTTTGGATCATTCTCGAACTTAAATCCAAATAACTAAGATTCCTTTGAATAATCTCAGTCTAACACTTCTCGGGTCTTCCTCAGCCTCTCTTAATTGGCTCAACATATCAAATCTGGTATCTTCTAACAGACGCATCAACCGATCTTTTTTGAATATGACCAAACTATAATAAGCAGGTTTATCCCATCTTATCATATATCGGAGTTATACCAAATTTTCTTTATTAAAGATCTCATTTCTCAAATCCAACAAAAGGATTCTAGACTTTCTAAGGGATTAACATCGTCATAAAAGGGACAAGGACACCTACGGAGACCTACATTTCATTTTAAAAAATCATATCCCTCTTTGTAACATTTTTTAAAAAAATTGAAGCCTCTACTTACGAATCAATGCATAATTAGAATCTTTTTTAAATTTCTCCAAAGACGATATATCTATTGATTAACACAACAATTGCAGCACCTAAAAGCATTCTAAATCACTTTTCAACTAAAGAATATTCGAAATAATGGCAAGTGGTTAATAAGATTTTCTAGCTTGATGACTTCCTTTTCCATTAGTCAGATATATGCATGCGCTAGACTTGGCAAAAATGCGGGTTGGACCGAACGGGTCAATGTTACAAAATCCGCCTTTCGTAGGCCTTGGTTGGGCCGGTCTATAAGCCATACTTCAATGTTCAAGTCTGCGCCAGGACATGTAGGGTTTGTTGCCACAAATTTAAAGTTTGTAAATCTAATTCAATTGATAGATTAACAATTTTATTTAATGTAGCACTGATTATGCAAAAGAAACATGTGAAATATATTATACTAAATGTATGTGTTATTAAATTTTATACATCATTTTTTAGCCCAAACCCGACCTATGAACGGAAAGACCCGGCTGGGCCTGGTCCAGTACGTGCTATAACCGTGCGTAATGTGTTGTTGTTTGTAACAAGTTTGAGGATTGTGAATAGGGACAAATTGTTAATGAGGAATAGATTTGAGATGAGAGAGCTTCCATGTCAATTGAGGTACTCACAAATCAGGCAAAGCTTGATGTGGTAAAGTATGATGCACTATTAATTAAAATTTAGGAGTTAATATGTCATATATTTTAGGCTACTTTGGATTAAAAAAAATCAAAGTCGTTAACAGAGTGGATAGTATTCAACGGTGACACCAAAATATCATTACTTTTTAATAACCTTTTTCGGGTTTTAATATTTTTAAATGTGATTTACCCAATACAATTCTGAAAATATATAATTTTTTTCCTGAAAGGAAAAAGGATGTCAAGCAGGAAAGGACACCTAGAAAACTTATATTCACAAATTTAGTACAAAATTTACAAAGACACCCGCATGATAACGACTTAAAGAAGAATATGTGGTTTGAGTCATGCTCCCATCTCTACGCAAAAAAATAGGATAACAGTTTATTCTTTATCCCATAATTTTCAAAAAAAATATTCGAATATAAATTACTTAATATATTTCTAATTATAAAAAAATCAAGCAACCAACGTACCAGATATGTTAATGACCTAGATTTTGATATTGTATAGTTTTTATGTATGTTTTTATTTAACACTATACTCAATAATTATTGTACAAAACCTAAAAAGAAAGCAATAAAGCCATGATATTGATAAAGGTGAGAATTCAAAGAGTGGTTTGCTATTAGGGATGAAAACGAATACAAATATATTCGTATCTGTTTGTATCTCCATTCGTCAAATAGAAGATATCGATGTCATTTTCTTGTATCTGGAGAATGCGAATGCGAATACGAATGCAAATGTCCAGCATTCGTCGAATACGAATACGAATATAATATCCTCAACTTTGACGAATATGAATGTGAATACGAATGTAAAAAAATTGAGGATACGAATATGAATATTCATTTTTTGAAGGATACGAATATTCGACGAATACGAATATGAATACGAATATGAATAAGAATGTTCAAATTCTAGATGATACCAATACTTACATGGTATACAAGCTTTCTTTTATTATTTAGTTATATCTTTACATTTTCTTTTATTATTTAGTTTTTTATGTACATATTCATTATTAAAATATTTAATATGCTTATTATACAATTACGAACCTAAAATATTTATGCCTTTTAAGTAAATTTGGACATGTATAACATTTGTATATTAATCCATATTCGTTTGTCAAATATCACTATCCGAATTACCAATATTCGTTTTACATTCATATTCTTATTTTGAAGATATGATTTTACATTTTACACATTCGTGTGATATTCGTATTCGCATTCGTATCCGGATTTCAAAAAGGATGAGGATATAATTACACTTATATTCGTATCCGCATCCGACCATTTTCATCCCTATTTGTTGTAGTGCAGAGGGTCCGGGTTTGAATCCCACGGAGGATTCTCAAAACCTCCGACCTTATCTTCTCTGCTATAAAAATTAAATGATTTATATAGTTTTAGTTTTTTTTATCAAGATTATTTATCTTATTTTTTATACACTTTCGATCTACAACCAAAAGTAAGTCAAACTCAAAATAGTAAACTAATCACCTTTGACATTGAATCAACTGCTAGGTTCACCAGTCGAATGTTCTTGAAAAAAAAAATTGACCTTATGGGTTCCCTTTTTGGTCGATCAAAAGTTTTCACAAATCGATTAATTTGATCTTCGGTCGACTAATTTAAATTACCAATTGACTACTCTAGTAAACATGCTTATTGCATGTGTATTTCAGTCAACTATCATTTTCGACAAGCTGACGAAAACTTTATTTAATTGACTCACCCAAAATTTCATACGACTACTTTTCACTCCAAGTTCATATTTTCTGTCGTTGTTAAGTTAACTACTATTTCAAACTAGTTGACTAGTGAACTTTTAAGCGACTGATTTTCTGCATATTTTGTAGTAGTATTTTGTAGTTGAGTAACGCATCTTCTACTGTTGTTTTTAAAGGAAAGAACATCAGTATCTCAGTTTCAATTTAAACATGGGTTTGATTCACACTCCATGTTCT
This sequence comes from Ottelia alismoides, assembly GCA_037367405.1. Classification (NCBI taxonomy): domain Eukaryota; kingdom Viridiplantae; phylum Streptophyta; class Magnoliopsida; order Alismatales; family Hydrocharitaceae; genus Ottelia; species Ottelia alismoides. The sequence continues at coordinate 817,266 of JAZKJV010000773.1, forward strand.
GAGAAATATTTACCATCCGGAAAGAGGAAAAAACGGAGTCTTTGTCTAAAAAATACGTTGAGAAATGGCGGATGTATAAAGCCTTTCAAGGAGATAGTGCTTTTTAAAATCTCTTGAAATGGAATATGTTCCAAACATATATACCATGGTTCCTTACTTCGACAGGGTGCAAATATCTAAATTTCACCCTTTTAGATGCCCTTTCAAATTCATTGTCGATACTAAGTAGCAGTCCAAAATTTGTATCTATTTTTCATGATATTATGCATGGATCAGGTATATCACGACCAATTAACGAGTCACATCTTCCGTTGATATGGACACGTCTGAGATCAACAAATGCTTGGGAGTTCCTCTATTCAATCCTTTTCTTTCTTCTTGTTGCTGGATATTTCGTTCATATACATCTTCTCTTTGTTTCCGAGCCTCTAGTGAATTACAGACAGAGTTAGAAAGATCAAATCTTTGATGATTCCATCATACATGATTGAGTTGCGAAAACCTAAGTAACATTGCACATAAGTCGGGAATTTCATTCAAACACGTGGACTATTATAAAGATAATAACCTAAGGGAGCCATGAACATAAGGAGCTTTGCCTAGACCGAGTGGTGTCTCAACTTGAACTTGTAAAGGGGTAGAAAAAGAGATTAGGTCGCACTATGGGTGCATAATATTACTTACATATGATACACATGTGAATGTAGATCAGATGCCACAAGGAGTGAGGGACGGGAGCTTTGAATTGTGAACAAAAGCTTACGCATATAAAACAAATTCTACTTTATAAATGCACGATTGATTTTTACATGAAAACCACACTGGGTAAGGTTAGATACTTGTTCTAAGGTTTCTCCCATCTTCTCCAACAAATTCACATTCGTTACTCTATATCTTGCTACTTTTAAATCGACTACAATACAATTTATTAAAAAAGTACCAAACTAAAAGATCATTTTTTGGAATATAATTAAATTTTGACTCAGGCTAATGAATTGAATTGTTTCTTTGAATTGCATAATAGATCGCGTAAAATATCGAAAACAAATTGCAGTGAAGACCCACTACAAGAAATTGGACCTAAGGCAACGAATAATTTGAATATCCATTTCCATATCTTCCTATGTTAAAGATATAACAATGAATATTATTCGTTGTCAAATCATCTTTTGTACTTGTAATTAGCAACGGATATCGTATTCGTTGTTAAAGGTCCACATAACGACGTTTTTTTCGTTGAATTATTCGTTAAAATTCACACTAATTGTTGTCAAATATTTCAGCAACGATTAGAAGAAAAAGGAAACGAATAATCATTTTTATATGATTCGTTGCGAGGAATATAATAACGAATACCATTATTCGTTGTGAATTTAAAGAAGTAAGCAACGAATACTATCCATTGTTATATATTTAACTACGGAAGATATGACCAGAAATATTAAAATATTCGTTGCATGAGGTCGCTTTTCTTGTAATGGTCAACGATTGTATCGAAGCTCAGAATAGTTCCCTTGATCTTGAAGACAGAGTAGCCACGAGTGCTTCAAGTTAGAAAATCAAGAATACACATTTTTTTATGGAATGAATGATCTTTCTTTTGTAATACATCAAAGGGGAAAGGTCGTCTAGCTTGGACGCTTCTTTTGGTCAAGTGGCATGAGCTAAAGAAGTTTTAAGGCCAGCCTGTCCAGCTGTGAAGGTCCCCTCTTCAACTCAATCAACGGAGAAACTCCTGTCAAATCTGCACAAGCATGTTTTCCTCCTATCCACCCAAAAATCAAAATATCAGCCGATCTAAAAGTAGATCTTCCCTCCTGTAGATTTGTTAAAAAGTTCACTGGCACCTCTTTCTTAGCGGCAATACCTGCATGTTTGAGGACGTCGAATAAATACAAGATCGTGTCTGGAATTTGGATTAGTCATTTGATTTGATATAGACTAGAATGTACAATGTTCATTAGCTACCCATAACCGCAAACACCTATTCGACTGGAATTTCGATCAATCAACGAAAATGGAATTTTACCCCAATGGTACGATCAGTCAAATTCTTGACTTAGTTAATCAGATGGTTTAGTCGACTGACCTAATGCATCAGTCGTTTGAACAATAACTTTTTGTTTATTCTCAATCCAATGCTTACGGCACATTAGCCATTATTTAATCTCAATTCCCATATATGCATTAAAGATCCATTCGCTCTCTGGTTGGTCATCATCAACTAGCAATTAGGGGTTTGATTTGACCATTATAATTAATGGGCAACGTCTATAATTTTCCAATGCTTACGGCTCTCGATGTGACTAACGACCATCTTTATCCTAATTAACCAATCCAACAATCGTTAAGGCAGCTCTCCTAATTAGTTCCGGAACAACCACGTTCTAGATTACATGCAAGGGTACATGGGATAATTAAAGAGTAAATTACACAAAAGTTCTTTAATTATACTATCACATTCAATGCCGAACATGAACTTTATAAGATAACAATGCCGTACCCTTGATCATTAAGATTTGTGATCCTTAACTATTGAAATTTATTCGAAGATTTTATCTTTCTAACCTTAAATCATACATGATATTGAAATCGGGGGTGTATACTTCAAAGACTTTAGTGTAATTCAGTGTTTTTGAAACCGGACCGGCCGGTTCGACCGGTCCGACTAGTGAATCGGGTATGGTTAACATGTTTATGCCTGTCTGGCTTGACTATTTAAATTTTAATTAACTCATCCGGTTCAACCTATTTTTTGTCCCGGTTTAACCAGATTCAACCGAAGTTGAACCACATTTAATTTATAAATTATTTAAAAATTTTATTGGTAGTGGGAGATGAACCCATGACCTTTGCTTACCTATTTCACATATCTAACCAACTACATTAACACAACTTTTTGCAGGTATTCACTACAACAGTTCTAATCTATGGCGACGGACTGTGGTGACAAATAAAAGCTTTATGACGACGGGATTTGAAATTGTTACAGCAATTCCTTCGCCAAAGGTCCGTCGCCATAGCTCTCGTCGCCATAGCTTTCGTCGCCACAAGTTTTCACAACGAATAATCTGCAGTCTCAGCACAATACAACAGCCGCTGCGTCGAGCACCAGAGAAGATGATTACCGATGTAGATCGATGCTGCACCGACCAGTTGGTGTCGTATCTCCTCGATGGAGGCAATCGAGCGAAGGTGAAGCTCACCACAGATGGCAGGTGAAGATCGTCGCGTACCAGTGAAGATCGACCTCGAGGATGCGTCCAAGGTTGAGAATGTAGTGCAAAGGATTCTAGGGTTTGAGAATGGGAAAAAATGGTGGGGAGGCGGCAGAGACAAATTGGGTGAGGCCTTTAAGGAATAGGGTTTCACGAGGGGAGGTTTTTGCAAAAAAAAAAGAGTGGGACCATGATTTGTTGTCCTAGGGGAAATTGGACGACAGATATTCTGTGGCTATCTGTTGTAGTGATTGGGTTTAAATATAATTAAACTATTATCATGTTATAGAGCATCTAATCTAAATAATATGTATATATATATATATATGATATGTATGATATTTGATGGTGTATAAGAAAAATACTTTATGTATATTGCGAAATATGTACGTTATCTATGTATTTTATATATATTTCAAGTATATTAAGTGTATATTATATATATTTATATATATTATTTCATTTCGGTTTGATTAGTCGGTTCAACTACTTTTTTTCACTGGTCCAATTTAATTTGGTTTTAAATAATGATGACATCATCATCCGGTTGAACCGGTTTGATTACATGGTTCGACCTGATCCGACCATTTCAGTAAGGTTTTCGATTCGGATTCAAATACCTTGATATAATTACACTAAATCAAAGAAATCTCCACGTATACGTACACCGACTAATATCAACTGAAACTGAGCATATAATAACAGCAACAACCTATACACATGCATGATTCGGTAACCGTTTACTAGAAATACGTAGCAATCGTTTATTCGTGTACGCTACGTATACATTATGAGGTTGCCAAGTTGATTACTTAATTATTAACCGAAAACATGATGCATGGGTTTCAGCATCCCTAGAATGGAGTCCATGCTTATATCCGAGTAATTAATTACGCATCTTTTTCTTTCGTTGTAACTTTGTAGATTTCGCATACATCCACTTCTGGTCAATTAACCAATTAAGGAGAGCAAATGCCAAATCTTGACGTATGGATAAGTGGGATCTACACGTATATAGGTATTTGGAGGAGAACGTAACGTAGAGAAGGCAACTGCGTACTCATGTTGCTCTCCTTATTTTGTTTTTGATCGATAACACGTATCGACTTAACCCCTCCTTTTGGTAATACTTCGTGCTTAATTAATGCTTAACAAATGTTTTACTAATTTTGACATTAACGGCGATATTGAGTATGCCGTTTAAGCAACACCTTCCTCTCATCTCATCTTGTTTATCGTTTACGTACCATGGTAGACAGTCTTCTATTATCATGTTCGTAATGCCGCGATGTTGTTCGCACATAGTTAGGAAAGCTCGAACTCGATGAACATTTCGGTTCGAACTTTTGACTCGGTACGAGCTAGCGAACCGGATGCATTAATCTAACGAACTATTAGTCGGCCCGAGAATTAATCGAGTTCAACTTGTTAACTTGTAATTACCCATTTAAGTAAATATTAACTTAAAAAACTATCTGTTGCATCTAAAATTATAAAATGAGTAATTTATCTGAATACAAATAAATGAACTCGCATTACAGCGAAATAAAATTATATCAAGTAATAATTAGAGGACTCATTTTCATACCTTCTTAAGCGAATTAAGCTTATAAAGACGAATATTACTTGTTATACAACTAATTCATCACTTGAAGAATGTAAAAGATGTCAAGTGTATAACAACATGCATGCAACGTAAACAAAAGTTGCAAGTATTATATTAATAATAATTTTATAATGATAATAATAATAATAATGAATAAAAAAAGATGTATTTACATTTATGTCATTATATATTCTCATAAATTAAGTATTTTAAATACATTGTAAAATTGGTTTGATGGGCTTGCTCCTTGCGAGCAGCCAACATGGTTACCCCGTCTTATATTTTCCACAATTTTTTTATTTTTTTGAAAAATTTCACCACGTACATTCATCCATATAACCCTCCAATATGTCATTCGAATTTCGTTAGAAAAAGAGATTCCTACGCCCTTCGTCTGAAACAGGTAGATTGTAGCAATCTTTAGACCGTTAAAATTACATGTTCTAGATGGAGGGCGTAGGAGTCTCCATTTCTGACGAAATTCGAATGACATATTGGAGGGATATATAGATGAATGTACATGGCAAAATTTTTCAAAAAAATAAAAAATCGCGAAAAAAAAGAACGGAACAGCCACGTTAGTTGCCCGCAAAGGGCAGCCCCATTTTTTCCTTCTAAACCACCGATCTATCAAGCTCAGTAAGTTAAGCTCGGGAACCGTAAATTTCAAACTCGACAATTCTAAAAAATACTTCGAGACGAGTCGAGACAAGACCGAACTCGTTCAACTCGACAGACACAAACTACCCTGAGATCAAAACAGGGAACCAAAACACAGATAGGAGAGGAGAGCATATCCTCTGCAGAACTGTAGAGATATGCAGTAAATCGGGACCATGTCCGAACCGCTCGATTCACATGATAAGGGTCCAGAAAAATCCGAATTCCGTGTAAACCGCTCGATCTTGATCGAGCGATTTAGGCATGGTCCCGATTTACCAGGCGAGAAGCATGATAGATAATCGAAACAAGCAGCTGTTTGCGACGTCCTTGTCATCATCATCATCAGAAACAGGCCGAGAAAACATGTGTACCGAGCCATCGTCCTTTCGTGTCCCTGCATGGATCTGTATATCGAGCAACGAGGAAATCATATATATCGAGCATCAGCAAATAAATACCCTTCCTGAAACCGACACTGTTGCCTGTAAATCATTCGATTCCATTACAAGCATGGGAGTCGGAACCGGTGCTCCCACGGAGATAGATGGCACCTGCTGTGCGCTTTCCTGATGTGCGTCCTTTTCCATGGTATGTGCCATTCAGGCCGTTGCATATACGAAGCAACACATCCACATCCGCATTCATTACAGACCTAACAATGCTATCTTCTGTAACCATTTTAATTACTAATGTAAACTTGTTCTTTTGGAAACATTGCGTGCAGGATGACAGGAACTAGTGTCTGCACTCAACGTTTTAAAAACCGGACCAGACATTGAACCGGTTAGTCTTCGGTTTGGTCCAACTGGGTCGGATCGTCGGTCCAAACCGGTTGAACCGGTGATGATGTCAGCATGAAGTCATCATTCCTATCGACTCGGAAAAAATCAGACTGGGCTTAATTACTGGTCCGACCGGTTTTTTGAACCGATAAAACCAGATACATATATGTAAATATGTATTTATATATCAATGAAATAATCACTTAAAATGTCAAATCTTTCAACAGAGAAACATGCTCGTCTATTTCGAATAAAACTCTAGAAAAGACAGTCACGTTTTCTAGCATTATATATGAAAATAATATTGTAATAATTTATTTATAGTTGCTTTCAGAAAATTACTCCAAGAAAGTAGCGATACAAGTTATATTCCAAAAAAGAGAGGGACATAAATGAAACCACAGAAGTTAAGAAGGGTACAAGTAATAAAAACCCTATTATTTCATTATTTAAACTTTTATTTTTTAAAAATATATTAAACCATCAAAACCAGTTCAATCCGGGTCAACCCGGTCCAACTACCTGGTTCAACCCGGTCCGACCACCGATCTGACCCGATTTTCTTTTCTTTTTTTTTAAAAAAATTAATTACCTAAAACCGGTTGAACCGACCGGTTCTGAGCTGGCATTGTGTTTGCTGTGTAAGAGAGTAAAAGGAGGTGCTCCACACGTGGTAAATATTTATCATGTGTGGTTTAAATGGTGTGCGTTTCGATACTAATGCTTCATTCCAAGATGTGAGGTTATTACTTATAATCGATTTTTCATATTTCGAAAAAAGAACATATCAAATTTGGACGTATATTAGAATATCCGTAAGGTTAAATTTTTAATCGAGATTATGAAAAAAATTAAAGGGGCACAGGTTAAACACAGCAGAGGAGCTGCTCATTCCCAATCACCGACCCTCCACTATCTATCCAACGGTTGCAGACCCTCCCCGTTCCTATATATTCTGCTACGCCGTCTTTGGTGTCATACTAACGCCCTCCTCGGCTCCTCCTCCTTCTCCCCCGCCGTTCCTACGCCGGCCGATGGCCATCCTTCCGGCAATCCTCCTCCTGCCCGCTGCACTCTCCCTCGCCGCCACCGTCTCCTATTGCTTCTTCTTCCGTGGGCTCCTCTGGCGGCACAGCGGTGGCGACGACAAGGACGGGGTGCTCCCCACGGCCAAGGTCGCCGATGTAGTGGAGTCGCCGGAGGAGAAGCTCAAGTCGATCTCAACCGTGGATAGGTACACGTGGGAAGATATCCGACGCATGACGGGGGGCTTCTCGATGTCGGCGGTTATCGGGCAAGGCGGGTTCAGCACGGTGTACCTTGCGAAGCTGCCGGACTCCACTATGGGAGCGGTGAAGGTGCACCACGGCAGCGAGAGGCTCCGGTGCGCTTTCCAGCGCGAGCTGGAGGTGCTCCTCCGCATCCGCCACGAGAATATAGTGACCTTGTTGGGTTACTCTGACGACCAAGGTAACCAAAAAATCTTTTCTTTTTATTAATGGTAACGATAACAAATTGGCAAAAAACGTAGGAGTCTCCCTGTCATATTCCGCATAATTAGGAAAAAACTTGTACTTTTTATTTGCTCCTTTTTGCTTTCTATATCATCGTTTAAAAATTATTTCCGGGCATATTTGCATTAATAACCCTGAAAAATCCATGTATTTCTTCGCCTCAGAACAAGGAAGCCTGGTCTTCGAGTACGTCCCCGACGGGACCCTCCACGACCGGCTCTACGGCTCACCGGCTCTGCGGTGGTGCGACCGGATGTCAGTGGCCTTCCAGCTCGCGAAGGCCCTCCACTATCTTCACGAGAGCTGCGACCTCCCCGTCGTTCACAACGACATCAAGCCGTCCAACGTCCTCCTCGCCGACGGAGACGGTCCCCGCGTCAAGCTCTGCGACTTCGGCTCCGCCACAATGGGCTTCTCCGCCGCCATCTCGCCCGCCCGACAAGCAGCCATGGTGGGTTCACCGGGGTACGTGGACCCGCACTACGTCCGTACGGGCATGGTGTCCAAGAAGGGTGACGTGTACGGCTACGGGGTCCTGGTGATGGAGCTGATGACGGGTAGGGAGGCCTTCTCCGGGAGAAGGACGGACGCAGCGGAGGAGTGGGTGGTGGACGGGAGGCTGGGGAAGGAGTACGTGGAGGAGGAAGCAGCGACGATGGTGGATGTGGCGAGGTGGTGCATGGGGGAGCAGCCGAGCATGAGGCCGTCCATGAGGGAGGTGGTGGAGGTGATGAGGGAGAAGGTGAGGTCCTGCACTGTTGATGGCAGATCGGACGGTGGACGGGGGAGGAGGAAGGTGTGAAACAGAACAGACATTATCGGATGGGTAGTTGGCTTGGGATCGTGCATGGGTCTGCCCTCGGAAGCACGGCGAGCTGCATGGCGAAGGGGAGGTCTCGTCAGTGATGGAGATTCCGTTCAAGTCAATGGAGCTCATGTGGTCGAGAACGGGAGTGGTAACTTCGCTTCTGTGCTCCTTGGATCTCTACAGGGAACTCGTGACCTGAGATGTGCAATCTATGTTGGGGTCGACAGGAACACATGCCCATGTTTTCTTACCTTCTTCTGCACGTGTTTTGTACGCAAGTTTTTTTCTGGAGCAATCTTGACCTTTCGATATCGATAGGATGGATCATATGGGTTAGAGATGTGTACTTTCCAGAGTGTTCAAAGCAGATGACCGAGACCGAGAAGGATAGTAAAAATTTCCAGGATTTTAGCTCCGAGCAGTGAGTTGTCTGTCGGTACATATGTCTGCATGTTCCTTGTTGCCCTACCCAACACAGCAAAACAACACCACTGTTGCTTTTACCCTCCACTTACATTCTACTGCAGTAGATGGTGTTCGCAGATTGAACCTTAATCGAAGTAATCTGAGCAAAATATTACTTTCCCATCCCTTCGTGTGATCCACCTTCGTATATAGGAGTATAATCTGACATTCAACTGTGGCGGATCTGTTTATTTACGCATTTATGTGCATCGGGGCCCAGCCGACTGCTGCGCCGAGTCGATTTAACTCCCCCTACAGTATCACACCGGACAGAAACAAAGAACAGGAGACCTGACCAGCACGTATACATACATTATCTATACATGACAGTCTACACCATCAATCAAAACAAAGCATGAGATCCATTCGGGGAACAATTAAATGCGGGGTGGAGTGTTCATGAACTAGACGTCAGGAATTTACATTCGGTCGCGATATTCGGTCAGTGGCACAGTGTGGGTTTGTGCGATTCTTAATTTTCTTTTACGTCAGCTTGTGGAATATGGTCATGGAGAGGGAATGTCGTCAGCCAGTGGCTCTGCGGGGGATGTGGGTTAGCTTGGATTTACGCAAGGCCACTTGCGAGACCGTCCCCGGCGCCTGCGAAGGCGCTGAGACGCGCGTCTGGCGGACCCCCACACACCACCATTGGAGGAATCTGCAGTGATGTGGGTAGCAGTAAATAGGGACATTTATTATGTGTACAGATTGGTTCTAGATGGGTTCAAACTCTGTTTGGAAAATCGATAGAGTGATATCAGGTGGAGAATTTTGTGCAGTGTGAATAGTTGCGTGAGCAGGAGTGTCATGCTCCCAACTTAAATCCGGGTTGTTGCAGAAGAAAACAGGTTCAGACCAGTGATTGGTTTTTTGTTGAACTGACTATGATGGCAAACATGCAGAATTTTCTTAGTTGTATATATGATCTTCTTACATTTCTAGATGGAAGGATGTGATTTTTTTCTTTTCTTTAACTGGCTCAAATTAGTCAAGAGCCAAAGCATAAGATCTTCGTGTAGTTTTTCCCCTTTTTTTGTACGGATCAAGAGTCGGTCATTGGCGTAAGTACTTTGGGAGACTGGTTATTACCTGGAAATGACTCCATGAAGATTATCTGCTCAGATACCTCCCAACCATTAGAGCTCAAGCAGGAAGAAAAGCCCTTGAAAACTTCTCACAATCAGATCTAGTGAACTGTTCCATGAATCATGGAAACTATCCTAACCCCTTTTGGGAAGTGACCCCTTCATGAATAGCCATGCATGACTTGGTATATATATATATATATATATATATATATATATATATATATATATATATATATTTACTGGAGACTGACAGAAAGATGAGAGGATGTACGGATGCTTTGTTAAAATAAAAATGGCACCACGAACTTCAACATTTCTAGAAAAAAAACTCTTGAGATGAGACTCATGTTCTCTAGAGTTATTTAACTCTCTGGAACTTTCTTTGGCACTATTTTTTTCTAAAAAATTCCATACTCTTAAAGGCCATTGGAAAACAAGTATATATAGGATTTTGGATCCATGGCTTGGACGCAACAAAGTAAAAGCAAGTGAGCAAGTAGTGAGCACGAAAGAAGAGCTTGAGCGATTTGTTAGTGAGTTGTGTATGTACGAAGGTAGTGTTGTGAGAGAGATAATTGCATGTGCTTTGTATTTTTGGAATACACAAACATTGCTTTCTTTGAGTAAGTCTACAAGTGGTATCAGAGCCTTATTCTTCCACCGTTTTCTCAGGATAAATCTTGTTAGGAAAATCATGTCCACCCGTTAGATAAATATAATCTTCTTTATCTTCCATAAAAGTATAGTCGAGTTCTTTCATGGTTCTTTCAAAGTTAAATGTGGGAGTTTTTTGACTGTATCTTGACCCGTTCTTTAATACCTTCTAAGGGGATGTTATATTGGAACTGTGAAGTCGCTTTGGTCAGGGACCATTTTTCACAGATGAGCTAGGAAGAATCTTCTGATCAGTGATGGTTGTCATTGGTTCGACCAACTCCATAAAGAAGCTGAATGGGCTCGTGGTATTGGAAGACATACAATGAGTCCTATCTTCAAGGACATAATATCTTCGGAGGTGACAAAACGTCATTGCCATAAGTAGAACATGAGGATGTGTTGAGGAAGTAGAAGATCAGAATTAGGAAAGCGATGATCGTGCTCAAGATGACACTACAAGTGTACGCACTTTAGGCGATGGTCAATGATCGTCCCTTGTACTCCAACGACCATCCCCTTCAATCAGAGGGACGGTTACTCAATCATCCCCTCTACGTGCATCTCATTTTACGAGAGAGGGCGTGAGCCCATCGCATCCCCTCTCAAATGCCAGCTGGGACGGTTGCAATCGTCTCTAACGCTCCAACTTTACGGGATAGTCGTTGACCATCCCCTCTTGAAAGCCAATGGGGACGGTCACGACCGTCCACGACTTCATTATATGAGGGATGGTCCAGACCGATCCATGTCGTTCGACAATAGGGGACGGACAAGATCGTCCAATCATGTATTTAAAGGGGACGATCGTAGCAGTCCCCGCCCATCATGTGCAGTGGGGACGCGCACAGAATCGTGGAGGGGAGGACCATAACCGTCCACCCTGTGCCCCCATCACCCTAAAATGCCCGTAGGCCACCCCAGGCCAGAGGGGATGGTCACGACCATGGCCTCAAATTTCAACGAAATTCGGTCGAATTTCTGTCGAATATCGATATCCAGTCAAAATCGAAATTCCACCGAAATGACCGAAATATGGGGGTCCTAGTACAAAAAATGACCGAAATGACCGAAATTGCGGTCGAAATTCCACCGAAATTCCATCGAAATTCTGTTTTGGTCGATACCGAAATGGTGACCGAAACCGACATTTAAGGCCTTGGTCACGACCGTCCCTTCCGGTCTTTATAGGAGATGGTCTTAGCCATCCCATCCTGTCATGTGCAGTCTTCGGTTCAGCGTGGATGCGCAAAGAAGAGAGGAGGGGACGGTCCTAACTCCCCCACCCCCACCCCTCGTCTCCCAAAAAAGCGCTCGTAGACGGGTTCCACTAACCATCGTCGCCTGATCAGAAGGAATGCTTATTCTAGCAGAAGGGATGATAGTGAGATATCGTACATAGTATACAATTGTTTTTGGTGCTTGTCATAAGGACCCATCATAGTCGACAGTAGAGCTAGAAATCTAGGGTCAAGGCTAGCGGGGGGGAAAGATAACCATGAAGATGAAAAATGGTGAACTATGACACAATGAGGCGGAAAGGAGTAAAGGAGGTTGTCCATGTCCTCCGTCCATAGCTCTGCCACTGATGAGAGTTGGTTGGAATCATCATGGATGAACCAAGACAAGTGGTTCTTGAGGTTTCTCCGACCGAGAGGGTGTCATGGGGAGAAAGAATGGCGGAGGGAGGTCATTTTGACGGTCAGTATGGAAGCTTGAGAATATTGTGGGGGTGCAACCTACATATCAAATTATCAATATTTTTTGGGTGTTCATGGAGGTGTGAAAGGAAGACCCAAATCCACGGAAAGGGACCTCGTATGGTACCGCTAAGAGATCGGACTGACGTGGAAGGATCATGATGGGAGCAATTGTGAATGCATGCACATGTTGCGACATGCATTCTGCTTGAAATGGCCAACCTTTGCACTGGATACGTTGTGATCCCCCTCCTTTTGATACGGTGATGCAATACCATCCGTTGGATCTTCTCGGCACATCCGACGGCTTACAGATGCTACAAGGTTAGAGAGTCCTCTTCTTTTTCTAAATTGAGAGAGAGAGAGACCGGTCCAGAGGCCTACTCCCACAGACCACCTAAAGTGGTCATGGCCCATCCGTCGTTTCCCCAGCCTAGCTTGGTCTTCACTCTAGGAAATATCAGATCTGGTAACATAGCTTTTGTCGCCATAATCTGTACAGAGAAACAGTATATTATTAAATAATAATTTGCAACATCAGAGTTTATATTTATGACAGACATGTGAAGATTTCTGCGTTGCACAATTTCCATTGCAGTAGTAAGTAGGAAAATTGTGTCGATGACGTCCTCGTTTCTTGACGATGAAATCTGTTGCCAAAAGTTTGTAACCAAAAAGCCATCCGTATTTATTTATTTTTTACCACAAGCCCAACCCATGAGAACCACCACCCAAACAGAATGTCGATTTATAACGGGCCAAACCTGGCAAGAAAATTGGCCCACTAAATATATGAGATGGGATGGACCTCGGTCCTCAGCCCAAACCCATGAACCTACCAGCTAGGCCCAAATAAAAGTCCCATATAATGGTTCATCTAGCAATCCAGGCTCTCATAATAATAATACTCCAGTTCATAGATTTTCTAACCAATCTTTACTACCTAAGAAACTGTAATCTTCACATGAAACTAAAAACACCTATATGGTGTCTTCCTCAGCTCCACGGTGCAGGTCGCCACTTTGCTGCCTTAATCGTTTCGCACAGTATACCCATGCCCGGCGCAGCATCTATCGGATATACATAAATACAAGAGAAAGTTCCTCTGCTCATGGGTAAACTTGGTTCACTATACACAAAACAGTTGTAATCAGCAAGGCAAGGAAAAAGTTATTTTCATCAGCTGGATCACCAGCAGCATCTTAAACAGTTGGTTTTGGAGATAATTATTGAATCCATTCTTTTTCACTTTTTGGGAATGAGATATTATGGGACAAATAAAAAATCTAAAAGCATTTCAACTTATTATCATTTTGGAATAGATTACATTGAAAAACGTCCTCACCTTAACATGGCAACCATCATTACAAAGATATTGTTACTATATTAAAAAAATCCAGTTTCTTTCGACAAGTATAGCCCTAGGAATATAGTCGCATTTATTGTCTCTAAAAGAATGATAAGGAACGTTTTATGATGTAAATCGAATTCAAATTCACTGCTATGGATATTGAGATATACCCAATCGAAATTACAATCTGTACCACTTGTATTCACAGAAGACTTAGATAGATGAGGGAACCTGTATCGGAGCTTTGCATGACTTGTCAGGTTGCAGGTACCGCGTTGGAGATTGAATCCACATCAGAGCTTCTCGACGGCAGATTCGTATTGAACGCAGACTGCCGATCTCGTGCTCCAATAAGTTTCAGAGAAAGATCGGGCATTCGCCCCTTAAGAGGTTCACCGATGCTGAGCTTCGAGATGCGAAGCAGCTCCTCAATGTTTAGAGGCGCCTTCAAATGTACAGGAGTGGGTCTGATGATTTTGTGTGTGTCCTTGGCCGGAGTCTCCGCAATGTTATCTGCGCAAAATGGCAGCGGAAATAGACCGATGGGTGGAAAACATGCAGGCAGTGCAACCGGGTAACAGACAGGTGATGGAAGACTGATATTCGGATCAAAAGGATTGACGGCATCAAATAATAAGCATTCATTCTCCAGTGATTGAGATCCGGGCAAGAGGGCGTCTTCGCAAGGTTCACTGTCATATGCCGGCAATGACTGAGGAACCTCAGATGACTGCACACAAGAAATTGTTGTTTTACTCAAATAAGACGAAGAAGTTGGCAGAATTTACATAGATAGGTACTTTGTTATTGTTCGTAAAAAAATCGTAAGAGAAGCAGTGGGGTAGGTACCTCATCGGCCACAATATCAAACAAGCTTGATCTTCGTTTTCTTCTAGATGCATTAGATTGGCGAATGAAATACTTCTGTGCATGGCTGGCAACCTGAGTTGGAGTTCTCGATATAACAAAACTCCGGGAAATCCCTTTCCAGTCACCTTTGCCTAGCTTTTGAAGACCGAGAAGAAACATGTGATGCTCCTCTTCGGTCCATGGTATCCCTAAGAGCCATAAACAGGGAAGTTAAAGGCAACAGCCGTGAGAAATAAATAAGTAAACAAATGGCTAGATGCAGCTTCCCTAAAGGGAGAAAAGAATCTTTCCCCTGTTTGTCATCATTCGGATGCACAAAAGTCCCAAGTCCGGGTAAATGAAAGTTGCACGTTAGGTAACCAACAACCAACGCAGGAGAGATAAATTCCTAAGTAGTGTTCTTAAAAAGAAAATTATTTAGGGATTTATCTCAAAACAGTTCAAATCATTTCAACATGGTTTTAGGTGAGCATGATTTGGCTTGGCTTACAAATTTATTCAATGTTATTTGATGACACAAGAAAATGCATGAAGAATTGAGGACAAACATCGTTGTATCTCTTTATAAGAACAAAGGAGACATCCAAAATTGTATGAATTACAGAGGATATCGAGCTGATGAATTATTCTACGAAAATTAGAAGACGTGTGATCGAAACAAGGTTGATGCAAGTTTTCAAAGTAAAAGAAAATCAATTTGGATTCATGTCAGGTCGCTCAACTATTAAAGCCATCCACTTGCCGAGGAGAACAATAGAACCTCCATATATTTTTATTGATTTGGAGAAAACTTACGACTCCGTCCTATGGGAGATATTGTGAAGAGTTTTGAAGAAAAGACAAGTGCATATCCTATACAAACCTCATAATGGACATATATGACAGTGCTTCATCTTGTGTAAGGATCCAGTCTGGAAAGACTGACTATTTTGACATCAACATTCATTTGCATCAAGGTCCAGCTTCAAGTCCATTCCTTTTTACATTGATTATGGACGAGTTGACTAGTCACATTCAGTATGAGATACATTGGTGTATGTTATTCGTTGATATTTTTTGGATTGATGAGAGTAGAGATGGAATAAATGAGAAGCTTGAGGTCTTCAGACATGCATTAGAAACTAAAGGATTTCGTATAAGTAGGGCTAAGATTAAATATACGAAGTGCACTTTTGATGGAAGCAATGGTGAAGGAATATGGTGAAGATCCGTGACGATAACATTAAGAAGAAATATCCTTTTAGATAATTGGGATCTATTTTACAACATGATGGGGAAATTGATGGAGATGTTACTCATAAAATAAATGCAGGTTAGTTAAAGTGGAGAAGAGTCTATGTGATAAGAAAATTCCTTTGAAAATCAAAGACGGACAATAATTGAGGAAGAAACCAATTTAACATTAACCATTTTTACTTTGGGATATTTACACCCATAATCCTGAGTAGTTTCGTAATTACACCAGGAACCCTCGGTAACGAATTACATCCAAAGCCCCGAATAAACGTTCCGTTTTACATCCATAACCTTCCGTTAGTTTAGTTTGTTAACTCAACCAAATGACTGAGTTAATCTAACCATTGGACGATCTAACGGCTAAGATTAAAAAAAAGAAAGAATGAATAGGAGGAGGTCGACTTCTCCTAGGGGGAGGGGACGGTGGTCAAGCTTCCATGGGGGGAGGGCTTCGAGCTTTGAACAGTGGCTGGCCGTGGCGGGGGCGAACTGCGAACAGGGGAGGAGGAGGAGCTGAGCGCGGGGCTCCTTGGCGGCGGGGCTCGGTGGAGAGGGGGGGCTTCCAGCAGGGACAGACGTGTGAGGTGGGGGCTTTGAGGAGGAGCATGGGCCTGAGGCTCAGCGGCGGGACTCGGAGGGGCGGGGTCCTCGACGAGGAGCAGGGCTCATCGGTGGCGGGGCTCGGGGGAGATTCGAGCACTGGGACGGGCGTGGTGCAGGGGTTGAGGAGGAGCAGGAGCATGGCGCAGGGCTCGGGGGCGAGAGTCGGAGGAACAGGGCTCCTCAGGCGGGGCTTCCAAGGAGGAACTTCGAAGGGGCTTTGAGGAGGAAAGCGGGGAGGCGGGCGGGTTTGGGAACGGGGGGTAGGTCGGCGTTGGCGGAGGAGCAGGTTCCTCATCGTGGGGACAGCAGGACTCGGAGGGGAGGGGGCTTCGACGAGGAACCTACCGGAGTTGGGAGAGGAGCAGGTTCCTCGTCGTGGGGCCGGCGTTGGGGGAGGAGCAGTTTCCTCGGTGGCGGTGGCTTTCAAGGAGGAACTCCAGGGGCTTCGGCGGTGTGGTGGTGGGGGGGAGGGGCTCAAGGAATAACGTGGAGAAGAGCAGGATACTCGTCGCAGGGACAACAGGACTCGGAGGGGAGGGGACTTCGACGATGAGCAGGGCTCCTCGACGGCTGGGGCTTCCCAGGAGGAACTCGACCAGGAGGGGTCAACGCCGAGGGCGAGCGAGGAGGCGCGGGGAGGGGGAGTGCTGGAGCTCAAAATCGGGGGAGCAGCGGACACCGGGCCTAAGGCATGTCACGGGAGGAGGCATCATTTTGTTTGACCCAATGGCATCATGTTATAAATATGACGTGTTTCGATGGTCAACATATGACGTTTTCCATCCGAGTTAACGGAAAATTAAGACGGAACTTAACACAAGGTTATGTCATGTAAAGGTTAAGCGTTATTCGGGGTTATGTATGTAATTCGTGATTATAGAGGGTTTCTGGGGTAATTACGAAACTACTCAGGGTTATGGGTGTAAATATCCCTTTTACTTGACACATCTTTAGTTGTAGGACTAACCTTTCAATATGCTTCCTCCTGCATAGCAATGATGGCATTCCTTGGGTCAACATATGAAAAAAGGGTGGGCCATGGATATATCTTGCCAATAAAACCGTATGAAAGAATCCAACTCAGACCAATTAGCTCAACTGATACCATATGCAATGCATTTTCCTCAGGATATGGATGCCGCAATGGTTGTTTCAAAAGAGATCGAGATTGTGTAGTGATGGGGATGGTGCCGGAGTAATGCGAGTTGCCAGGAGGCTTGGTTCTGCCCACTTGAGACAATAACACAGGAATCGAACAAGGCATGTTGGTAGCACCTCACATGGACATGGAGATTCACAAGAAAAGTGGCAACCGATAAAGTTCCGAGATGGTGGGTGTAGTGGGTAGTGCAGTGCTAAAAGAAACGACATTAGTGGTGATTGATGCTGCTCATAATGGTCCAAAAGGTAGCAAGATTGGTGTTGTCTAGTTTCAAAGGTCATGGCATCCAAGTGCTAGAGGTGATCCAATCTTTGAGGCAGGCAAACATGGGTTGATACTGTTAACACCAGATCTATTAGTTTATGGCAGATCCAATGACAGTTTGAGCAGGGGTGGTTTGGATTCAATCTCCATGGAATACACACAGCTTGGACATGTCCAGAGATGCTCTCATTGCATGCTTTTCTAATGGACTTAGTTCCCTCGTCACCCACCTTAATGCGCCTTGAACCTTCAACAAGTATGTGTGGAGATCCTTCAACTTGCAGACTCCAAAAGATTTGCAATGTTCACTTCTCCTTTCAGTCTTCTCAAGTATCCCATAGGATTGCCAAGATGTGAGAACAACTAAGAGGGCATGCTTTGTGCCAACAAATGCATCCCAGAATTATGGGGAAGAAAGTGGGGCAAGGAGAGAGAAACTTGGCATGAGGAAAGGAAGAGAATGCTAAGCTGTGTGAGATAGGGGGACAATCTGGTTGAGAAAAAGGGTGCAGGGTAACAAAAAAGAAAGATCCAAAATGAGAATGAGATAATATGTCAAAGGCTTTTCCCAAAAGATTATTTAATTCACTATATTTCCCCATTGCAAATGGATGGTGGCTTAAAGGTTATAAATAGAGAACCAATACCCTTCAAGAGGTATAACTCATTCAAAAAACACGTTTCACCTAAAGGATAATGCCAGAGGTCATAAACCTCAGAGTTAGACAAGTTAACATTTAAAAACTATAAAAAAAATGGAATAAACAGAGTAATATTTGAATGCAGTGGGTGGTTCACAATGTAACGTGACTTTTTTTTCTGGTTTCATGAATGGTGAATGGCTATGCCTCGTCATTGTTAACTGTGTTCGGATAGTTGATGATGCATGAGACAGAATTCCTTAAACTCACCACTAATTGATCGAATAATTACTGCCTTGCGAGAGCGTAACTAAAACTGAAATATCCCCATATACCCTCTTTATAAGAATAAGATTTTTCAATGGGCATGCATATGAAGTGATTATAAGAGGACACACATAAGACCTACACCATATCTGAAAACCTAAGATGAGATAAATTAAAGATTCTTGGAATCCACAACTTCCTCTAGTACTCAAGCCCCTGATAATTTCCTTTTTGTTTAATCCACCAAAACGATGCCATCAGCAAATAGCATGCATGCTTGGATGTGCTTAATTTACTCAACCTTAGTGGAGGTAAAAGGTCAAGACAAAGTTGATCTCTAATACACACCAATATTAATATCAAAATAGTCTATGAATTCACTTGGATACCACTTATTGAGAGGTTGATTTCTGAGACAGACAAAGCTGAGCAACTTGGGCCTACTTCTCTCAACCATACCTGTGTGCCAGGACACAAAAGTTTGTCATGACTATGGAGAAACAGGACCTTCTCTACAAAGAAAGCATATAACCAACTCAAGGAAAGACCATACCAGTTGATGTAACCAACTCAAGGAAAGACCATACCAGTTGATGTGACCCCAACAAAAGATTGAGGGAGGATCTAGGATCCATGGGTAACTCTCAAGCTTTTGAGATTACTCAGGGAAGCAGATTGGTGGCAAAAATATACACCAAGTTACTGGATGCCAAAATATGGCAGGACTTGTGGTTCTGTACTAGAAGAAAACCATACCAATCATATTGTATTTGTTAGCTGAGAGGACGTAAGGAGGGTGACGGATGAACTTGATCTGTTTACAACATCAACTGTCTTTGGAGCAGCTCAGAGAGGTTGTCAATCACGATTTGCCATGTTCAGACAGCTTCAAGGACAATTGCATTGACTGATCAGTGGACTGAACCGTGGTGTTTCTATACATGATCAATGAATTTTGGACGAATTTTCCATTTAAAAATGCCACGTTAAATTATCTGTGGAGCGGAACTTTGTAATTCTATCATTGATGCAATGAATTTTGGAATCATATAACAAGTTAATGGGCTGGACTAGAGGACCTGAACTTGTGTCTGCAGTTGAAGAATGTCTCCACCTCTTATGCCAAACATTGCACGCACATAAAGCTTTCCCACTCTTCCTATTAATTTCTACCACTAACTTGTAACAAAAAACTGACAACCTCAACAATTAAACCTATTCTTAGCCTAGAAAAATAACTAAAAAAAGCAGACAAACTCTTTAAAACATGACTATATAATTACACCCTCCCATCTGTTCAGGCCTGCAAACACAAGATACATCAATACCTAAACCATTCAATTACATCTTTTCCCTTCTCACAGGCGCAAAAACCAGATCCGCAACAATGGAGATGAAGAAGATTGTATGCACTGTTATCTTCGCTGTTGTCTCGGTGACAGCTGTCTTGGCCCAAAACCATGAGGCTCATGCACCAGCTCCTGGCCCCTCCAGCAGCGCGAATATGGTCGTCAGTTCATTAATCGGTGCATCCGTCTTGTCATTCATTGCCTTCTACTTGCAGTAGCCTCATTTAAAACTTACATTTACAGTGTGACGAGAAGAGAAGATTGGATATATATTCCTTTCTTCATGTACATCACTTTCTTTTTGCCTTGAAGAAATTGTACTGTATTATCAAGAAGTGAATGGAACAATGAAGGTTCTTTGTTTTATTATGGGTGCTTTTTATCTAAACGGGCCCCTCAAAATATTACCCGGTGATATTAAAAAAGCACGTGATATACTTGCATGTGCTATACCTGACGATCTAGTCTGGCCTTGAAATCACAGTAATGAGCCAGTCCCTATCAACTTTATCAGTTGTGGTTCGATCATCGAATCAAGGCTGAGTTATAACAAGGATGACAGTAGGGTTACCACGCTTCCGCCAATTAATATCCTCTGTGTGACATGGCCTAAGTACAATATAATCTAATGCCACAATGACTTCCTATGTGTTCTCAACCTCAAATCCTAGTTGCAAAGGAACCTCCTCTTCCCCACATAATGGATATGGAAGAGGCATCAACGATAGAAGGGATCAAAACAATAGGAACTGTGATCCAATTTAGAAAATACACTTGCCCAATAGGAGAAATCTTATCCGAGCACATATGTAATCAATTCCTTCGACAAGCAGAGATCTGCCCTGCTTCAGAAAAATACCATAAACATGAGCATCTGCATATTTGTCTTTTACAAGTCGGAGGCATGAAGGATAGGATGATGTGCCCCATTAATTTAATTTAATTTGAAATTGTATTTTTGCTTATTTATTTGAGTTGTATTTTATTTTATGTGTTTTTTAACTAAAAAATGCCTTTTGTTTAAAAATGCATAAATATATAAAACCCATATAAAACTCCTTCAAAAGATAGTTAACCTTAATCCGGGTGTGTAAAAAATGAAATTAAATGTTGATTAATCATTGGCTTTTATTCCTTTGACTTGCAAGTTGGGACATTAAGTGAATGAAATTAAATGATGATTAGCCATTTGCTTTTATCCCTCTCCTTTTGATTTTCTGTCTCCTCTCCTAAACCCTCCATTCCAATTCTCCTCTCATATCGTCTCCCTCGTGTAGCCTAGCTGGAAGGCAAAGCTACAGTGGAGAGGGAAGCAGCTTGTCTTGCTAAAGTCGGAGGCAGTGGTCATTCTCTTGTTCTACATGTTTGTGTTCAAGACGCCGTCAGCAGTGGAAAGACATATATATGAGATGCAAAGGAAATTTCTGCAGAAGTGAGGGAGCGGGGTGTTTGCTTGGTTGATTGCGAGGATGTTTTCAGACCAAAGAAGGGATGGTTGGGGTCAGGAAATCGAGGTAGTTCAATAGGCCTTTACAGACCAAGTGGATTCTGAAGGCGTTAGCGGGCGTGGACGAGCTGTGGGGTAGAATTCCGAAGACATATCATGGTAGGTTCTTAGAGTTAAATGACAGAGCCAGGCTCTAGAAGGAATTTTTGCTGGCGATAATGGCACACCTCAAAATAATGTTGGGAGATGAGGACTTCCCTTCTGGTTGGATGACTAGTCAAAGGATGTACGGTGGACAAATTGACACCTTCCCAGGTAGATCATGTTTTCGAGGGAGAAGCAGGTGGTAGTAGACAGATGCTGAGAAGGAATCTAGTTATCCAGATTCGCAACATTATTCTTGGATGAGAGCAATGTTGTAAAAGTCACCCGACTGGCCCGACTAGTAGGTCCGTCTAGTCCAATCAGTGGGGTGGGCGACTGAGTACCGACTAATTCCGACTAGGTACACTAATCGACCAATTTTTGCTTGGAGATACCATATTTTTTAATGTTTTGTTTTTTTATAAGCAGACTTATTATAATATGCTTAATGTTTATTTAAATTCAATTAATTCTTTTGTTTTATTATGGTAGTATAAAAATGTACAAAATCTTTGTAAATATATCTATGAAAATGAATTACATATTTAAAATAATCATAAAATTCAAAGTCGATTAAAGTCTGACTAAATCCGATTAGTCGTCCGACTGCCGATTAATCCTTAGTCAGTGACCCAACCGATCGAGTATTGACTACCGATCTTTGCAACCTTGGATGAGAGGATTTGTGAAGGTGGGCTAAAGAAGATGATTTACCATCTCCCGCACTTGCAGTATGCATGTCCAATAATGTCAAACCACCTTTTCACTTTGGGTTGTATTGTACGTTTATTGATGCACCATAATCCTTTTTTTTATTTTAGTATTTTAAATTAAAAATAGAGGGACATGTCTTTTCTTTTCATGTAAGGTTCTTTTTTCGATCCAAGAGAGACCTATATAAGTCTACACACACCTTCATAAATCAAACATATAGATTGGATGAGTGAATTATGTTTTTGATATTGGTTTTATACTTGTTTCTCTTTAGTTTTTCTTCTCCTCTACCCACAAAGCCCCTTCCTGACCCGAATTCTTCTCCCTTGCATAGCTTGGCATAATCCCTCCCTCATCTGGTGCATCTCCGTGCATTCCTATCCAAACCTCCACGCGACCGACATGCCTCTCATTCTTCTTCATACCATCTCTCACTTTCCCCGGCCATTGTTCTTCCCCTTCAAATCTCCAAATTAAATAAGTTAGTATCAAAGAATGGCTATCACATCGTCCTTACAACCAGTGTTCTAGAATTAGGCCACATGAACCATATATAATAGGTGGACCCAACCACATTGTCTATGCAATGCATTACACGATCTATGCTATTTTTTTTTTTAATAGAAAAAAGGGGAAGCCCTCCCGAGGCGGGAGTCACCACACCAGAGTATTCATTAATTAACGACAGGGTACATCAGTTGGATATCCAGAAATTGTACAAAGCATTACTTTGCGCTGGTACATTTTCGCAGTAAAACCGCTGCCCCTTGAAAGTGTCATCATTCTTGCCAAGCCAAATAGCCCAAAGAGCGACAAAGGGCCTAGAAACATCACCGGAGGACCCAATCCCCACCGCTCGAATAGATCTCCAAAAATGTTCCAGACCGGATGCCTGGACCCACGCCAACCCTAAAGATTCCCACACATTTGCTGAAGACCTGCATCTGAAGAAAATGTGGTCCCATCCTTCACGTCCTCTTCGCATCTGTCATACTTCAAATCCGACACACCCAGCAGTCTGCCCCTTCTCACTTTGTCACATAGACGGTCTCTCCTTAGACACCAAAGGAACACCTTAACCCGAGTAGGAATCTTAGCCGCCCAAATCACCTTCAAGTCTGCACATAGATCTTCGTCGCGCTCCACTACACCACCACACAACTTCTGATATGCAATCTTTACCGAGAACTTACCATCTACCCAATCAAAATGATCTGGCTCGCCAGACATCTCCCCAACAGGTAGAATCTCCGATAGCAACCGCAAAAATTCCTCCAGCCTCTGAACCGAGAGAACCGCAAGGAACCTCGGAGCCCACAACCCAGAGTCGGCCACCTCCGCCACTCGCGCCCCCCTGTCAACGACTAAAGCCATCAACCTAGGGAAGCGTTGGGCTTGCGCCCCCTCCCCCGTCCAGTCATCCTGCCAAAATTGGAAACTGAACCCATTCCCCAACCTCGGTCGAAGGAAAGGCCTGAGCCCTGGGAGCACTGCACGGATCCCAATCCACAACGAAGACTCACGACGCTTCATTGCAGCCACCAACTCCCCTGTGACTCCATAGATCTCCCTCAGCAGCCGTAAAACCAACGAGTCAGATGAACCCCAAATGCGCACCACACATTTGGCTAACAAGGATTTAAATTTCTTTATTATTACCTTTTGTAAGTCCACCCCCTCTAATATAAAGGGACTAGTTTACATTTTTATATCACAAATTATGTCGAATAAAAAAATTGGATTTTGAGTCCTATTTCTCCTTCCATTCTTTTATTTTATGTGTAATACACCTCCCCTGCTCCTTTTCCTTCAACTTATGAGGCTCGTTGTGTATTTCTCTCTTCTCTCATCCCTAAATCTCCAATTGCATCAGTTTATATCATGACATGGAACTTCAGTTGTTCTCTCACAATTCACTGGTCCTTTGTTATTGGCAAAAAAGGTGATAATATTCTCTTGTTCACAGCTCTTTTCTCAGAAAGTGAATATTTGTTTTAAGCCATGTTGGAAGGTTCAACAATGGTTGGATTCGTGCATTCACTAAAATAGGATAAGATCCTCCATTGATGAGGTCCTGCAAAATGGAATCAAAATCCCTACCCTTGATCCCCTACAACTCCAAGCAACAGACAGATCCACCATTATTTCTCAGCACCTCTATAACAATGAAGGAACTGTACCAGAACACCTTTCATGATTGAGTTGAAAGGAGACCTCCCTAGAGGCACCGATGAGGCACCGAAATTGTCCCCATACCATCCTTCCTACAATCTATGTTCACAACCAGCACCTTGCCCATCTAGCAACTTGCCACCAGTTTTGACAGGCACAATCCTTTGGACACACTGCATTCATTTTTACTCCACCTCCTCACAAATCATGTGCACACCTCAGTCAAATCCCCTCTCGTGTGCCTCGTGTGATGGGACCCGAACCTAATCGACCATCTGAACTATCGCACTGCGATTATAATTTCGACTTCCCACATTCCATCTGGACATGTTGCTAGTGTGTGGCCTCCCTCAGGCTTTCGACATGTGCCTCTGTTACACTTTGCCAGACATCCGGTTGCCCTCTTGCTTCGGACTTGGTCTCCGCAGCAGCGATTGCATCAGCGAAACCCTATAAATCTACTAACAATTCAATTAACTCCGGACATCCACCCGTCTCAATTAGCGTCATTTCAGTACTAAAAAAACGTCAACATGTCAAATACTCCCGAATTACTCAAACAAATAGTTCAATGCATCATCTCCAACTGAGAGAACGGACCTTTCTTACGATCCCGGCAGCTCGACGACGATCCCGGAACGAAATCCTCAGACGCATACCCGTCTGCGCCTTCCCCGTGCTCATTCCCATCCGTCATGCCGCCTCTGGAGCCCAAATAGTGGCTGAGGTTCCCCATGCTTGCGCTCTTCCTGATCCCATCAGTGAGGCGCACGCCGAACAACTTCAGCCCTTTGTTGGGGCACGTCCTGGAGTTGTGCCCGTTGTGGCTGCAATGCGAGCACTTCCTCATCTCCCTCCCTCCACTTCCCCGGATCGCACCGTCGTCAGCTTCGATCGAGAGCGGAGCACCCAATCCCCGATCGTATGTTCATGATTTTTTTTTTGATGAGTAAGTAATTTGTATTGATATCACTCAAAAAACGAAATACAAGTATAGTCCAAAAACCCCAATGGGGATTACAATAGAAAAGCACAAAATTGGGGAACTAGAGGTTATGAAATTAGCCCGGAAGAAGACAGGCGTATAGTCCAGCTGGTGCTAACAGAATAAAATTCTGAGTAATTGTGAAACTTGACGGCTGACAGAAGTAACGGGGGAAGGCTGCAGCCCGGTCCATCTCCTGTTGCGTTCCTGCCAAATACACCAAATCACAGATGCAAGAAGGGGGCCAAACTTACGACGGACAGCCTTGCTTGGGTGCGAAGAAATCCATTGCAAAGAATTCCGCAAGGAGGTCAGAGGGGGTAAAGGAAGGTCCAGCTCAAAGCAAGAGGAGGATAAAACAGAAGTCACAAAATCACAGCCAAAAAAGAGGTGGCTATGTGATTCCAATTCCATACCACAGAGGTAACACATAGAATGGGGGCAGGCACCCCAGGAGGCGAGTCGATCAGTGGTAGGCAAGCGCTCCTGTACCCCCCTGAATAGGGTAAAGGAGAATCTTGGCGGGCAACCCTTCGACCAGACAATGGGAGCCCAGGAGGGGGGCTCAGCACGGGGGCGAAGGAAGTCTAAAGCAGCCGAAAAGGAGAAACAATGAGATTGAGGAATCCACCTAAAAGGGGGGGCCTGCCCAGAGATAGCCGCGCGGATCCGCGGCCTGAAAACCAAGATAGCTTTCCAAACCTTAGAAGCCGAGGAAGGGGTGGAGATGCTCCAGAAGTGTTCGGGGACGGAGTACCTGGCCCGTAAGTAAGCAGCCCAAATTGAATCAGAGGAGAGGTATCTCCAAGTCCAGCAAGCCAGCATGGCATCCCGAAGAAGCATAGTAGAGGGAAGACCGAGACCCCCCTCCATTTTGGGGAGGCATAAAGTTCTCCAAGCAATCGCATGCTGCTGCCGACCCCAGAAGAAGTTTGCACACATTTGGTCAATCTTTTTAGTAATTGTTGCAGGCAGGAAGGTGCTAGCAGACCAATAAAGCACAATCCCCTTGATCACTGAATTGAGGAGTTGAGCGCGGCCGGAGAAAGAGAGGGCCTTGGTTTTCCAGCCCTCAAGCAAGGCCCGGACACGATCAAGTAAACCCCTGAAGACACAGCAGCGACCACTGGAAGAAACGAGCGGCAGGCCTAAGTAAACAGAGGGCAGGGATTTGCGAAGAACGCCCAATCTGAGAGTGTCAGCAAAATTATCAACAAAGGAGGTAGGCCTAATGATCCAACTCTTCCTTGCGTTAAGAGCCAAGCCCGAGATAGCTTCGAACGAGCAAAGGATGTCCTTGATCGTAAGGAGGGAGTTAATGCACCCCTTGGAGAAGAAGAGGAGGTCATCTGCATATATGAGGTGGGATGGGGCCGCACACCGCCCCCGGCCAATGTGCTTGAGCCTCCCAGAAGCGGCAGCCGAATTAGCCAAGCACGTAAGGGATTCCATGGCGATCACGAACAATAGGGGGCTTAGAGGGTCACCTTGGCGGAGGCCCCTGGTACCGCGGAAGAATCCCCAAGGGGAGCCATTGATCAATACCGAGTAAGACGTCGTTGAGATGCAATTCTCAATCCATCTGATCCAGGTATCACCGAAGCCCAGGTTTCTAAGGGCCGAGAAAATGAAACCGTGTTCAATGGAGTCGAAAGCTTTGGAGATATCGACCTTAAAGCATGCTTTATTTGAGCTTTTCCTACGGTCAAAGCCCGTAAGAACTTCTTGAGCCAATCTGAAGTTGTCAGAAATGGAACGTCCTTTTATGAAGGCAGATTGATTCGGCGAAATAATGTGAGGGAGGACCTCAGCAAGCCTTGAAGCCATTAGACGTGCAAAAATTTTGTAAGCAACATTGCAACAGGAGATTGGGCGATAATCCCCAATAGAAGATGGAGATTGAGTCTTTGGCACCAAGGTGAGGAAAGTGTGGTTTAATTGACGGAGCATAGCGCCCCCGCCATGAAGGAACTCGATAGCCGCAAAGACATCCTCTTTGATAAGGGACCAATGGCGCTTGTAAAAGGCCGCATTAAAGCCATCCGGGCCCGGAGCGCTCGAGGATGGGATGGAGCGAACAGCCCGCCAGATTTCATCTTTCGCGAAAGGCCTTATGAGCCAGTCCCTGGCATCAGTAGAAAGAATACGCGAGGGCGTTGGGGGAGGGTCGAGCTCCCGAGCAGGTCTAGCAGGAGCTAGAAGGGATTGAAAGTGTTCCAAGGCCGAGCGCCCCAGAGCGCTAGGACAGTCCATCAGGTTGCCATCCGAGTCCAACAGCGAGGAGATACGATTGGATGCCACCCTAGAGTTTGCCGAGAGGTGGAAGAACGCAGTATTCCGGTCTCCCAATTTTAGCCAATTAATGCGACTTTTTTGCTTCCAAGCCGATTCTGAATCAAGGTCCAGCGATTCAAGGTGATCCCTGACATCCAAGTCAAGCTTGACGAGGATAGGGTCCATGGGATCAAGAGATAATGCATTAGAAACCGAGGCGAGGAAAGATTCCGCTTGGCGATAGTCCGCACGAACATCTCCCATAGAGGAGGCCCAAGATTTGAGAGCCCGTTTGACCGCCTTGAGCTTGAAAGCAAGACGGAAAAGAGGGTTTCCAGCAGTGGATGATGCCCAGGCCGACGAGACAAGCTCCTGATAGCCGGGGCGAGAGGACCAATAGTCAAATATCCGAAAGGGCTTCGGGCGAGAGCATCCAGTCGCCAAAGCGATGTGAAGGAGATGATGGTCACTTTGCGCAATGGGGATGTAGTCAAGCTTTGCGGATGGGCAGCAAGAGAGCCAATTAGTATTTACTAGAGCCCGGTCCAATCTGGAAATGATCCTAGCGGGGCCCAAGGAGGAATTACTCCAAGACCAAAGGTTGCCCGTTGAGTGGAGGTCCATGAGACCCAGGTTGTCGATGCAGGAGTTAAAGTCATTCATTGGCTGCGAGGGAGGGGTACGTCCCCCTCTCTTTTCCGAGGCGAAGCGAATAACATTGAAGTCGCCGATGACCAGCCAGGGGCATGAGGAGAAGCTGTCGGGAAGCTTCAAGAAGTCCCATAACTCTCTACGACGAGTATGGCAGTTGTCACCGTAGACAACCGAGATGCAGAAGGAGAAACCACCACGGTTGTTGCAAGCCATGGCGATTGCTTGAGGGTGGATACCCAGGGGAGTGCAGGCCCAGCAGTCGTTTTTCCAAAGGAAATATATACGTCCCAAAGGAGTATTGTTGTGAATAAAGGACCATCCATTCGGGATACGCTTGGCGAAGGATTCCCTCGACTCCGGACGAATCTTAGTTTCAATTAAGCCAATAAGTTCGGCATTTTTAGAGTACGCAGCCCTGAGGATTGATTTCAGCTTCCGTGGCTTATTAAGCCCACGAGTATTACAAACAACCACCGACATCAGGCAGTCATTTGGGGCGAGGTGTGGCCGCAGTGGGCGTTGCGAGCAGGAGTTGGCTTTGAAAGTTTTTTCTTCCTGTGACTGACCGATGTCCACAAGGGGTTCGGTACTGAGACCATGATGGGGATAGAGTCCGCCGAATGAGAGTTGACCTGCGGAGCATCATCAGGTGATTCATGAGGGTCATCTTGGGGGGAATTTAAGTCTAAATTCCAAAACCCTTTTGTAGCAGCAGGACGAGGCAAGAGTTTCTTTGGAGCCATAATTTGCTTGTGGAGAAACGCTTTGGAGCCAACGGGGAAGGGCCTTTTATTCACCCCCTGTGATCTCTTTGGGATCTTCTGGGCGTGACTCACATCAGAAGCTAAGTCTTGCAGGAGGGGGACGGAGTCCACGTTTAGAGTCTCAGGAGGGGCACGCTCATCTGCAGGGGGGTTGAAAGGAGGGGCCGGAGGTGGCTCCACGGGCGGTTCATTAGAGTCCGAGGAATGAAGCTCAGCAGACGATGCAGGAGGGATCTCTGGAGCGGGAGGAGAGCCAATGTTGTCGGCCACAAGGGAGGGGCAGTTAGCCGTGTGGTGTCCAAACGAAACACAAGCCGAGCAGCGAGGGGGGGTCCATTCCAGTTCAACATCAACCATTTGACGTTGACCAGAGAAGAAAACAAGGGGGAGGGAAGGGGGAATAACCTTATCGGCATGGATCGAGATGCAGCACCTGGCGAAACCCTGGCAGGAACCCGAAGCAGTGTCCGCATCCATGAAGAGCGGTGTTCCCAGGAGGCTGGCGAGTTTGTTGAGGATGATCGCAGAGGAATGGCCGAGGCTGAGCCCATGAAAGCGGACCCAGAGGGGGATCTCGGAGAGGAGGTCCCGTTCAAGGCCGCCGCCCGCAGACCATTGTCGGATGACCATAAACCGACCCTGGAAGAGCCAGGGACCGCGCGAAAGGATTCGGGAGCATTCTTCTTCGGAGGAGAGCTTCAAGTAGAAGAAACCATTCGGCTTGGTAAAGAGCTGGTGACCTCCCAGCGGCTTCCAGACCTTCAGGATGAAAGCCTCCAGGAGTTTGCGATAAGGTTTTTTCCCCATGACGTAGAAGACAAGGGTGTTACTCCAGACTTTGTCAAGGGCTGCGGCTTCATCGGCCGAGACAAACGCGACTTGTTCTCCTTCCAGGAGGGTTGGGGGGGAGAAAGCCATTCGACGCGGGCCAGGAGCCAGGGGTTTGGAGATATTGCAGACGTCTCGCCAAGAGGGGATGGCGGCAGGGGGGTGAGGGAGGGGGTGGGGATGGGGTGGTGATGGGGTGGGTTCAGAGGAAGCCGCCGCATTAGGGTTAGGGTTAGGGTTGTCGGGGGGAGGGGGAGGAGGGGGAGGGGGTGGGAACATCAGGGTTGTTTGTCACATGAGTAGGGAACTTGATGATGTTTAGATTGATTTCGTATGTTCATGATGGATGACGGAGATCGGGATCGAGTTCTAGGGTTTGAAGTGTGGTGGATGCCGCCGGACGCGTGGGAGCAGTCAATGTCCGCATGGCGAATGGAAGCTGTAAGGAGTCTGAGTGGGTTTATAAAGAGAGAGAAGGGGTGGGTGTAGTATCGGCCGTCCACGTGGCGTGGTATATTCGGGGACAGCTGGGGCCCCGTTGGGCGGATCCAGTGTTATCCGAATATGGTGAAGGGTTGTGGTGCGTGATTACAGACCGGATCGAGGTGTGGGGCAATCCATGATAACGACTTGGACGCTCCTCTATTCGGCACGTGTGGATCCGATGGATAAAAAAATGGATCTTGAAAATTTTGTTCAATTTTATTAATTCTAATTATTTTTTATCACGGAGTACAGACAGCAAGAAACAACATGCCAATAAAGAGAATTCAACCAGAAGTCAAAAGAGATTGTGTTGCAAAAATAAAGGATTTTTTAGATTTGTTCTTTCACTGGAACGTATACTTACTGATCAATCTAATAAATGTATGAGGTTCTGATTCTGTTTGGTTGGAGAATAGGCCATGTAATAAGGGGTCAATTCTCCTCCCGACATGGTTCTCAGTGTACACCCATTATTTCATCTTATTTCACTCTTATTCCTATTTTTATCCCACCTTACCTACCTTCATTTCACCTTATTCTCCTTATTCATATCCTCCAGCTGAACAAAGAATAGACCATTATTCTCCTTATTCCCCATCCTTATTCCTGCTTATTCTCGAACCGAACACATCCTAAGTGTTAGACCGTTACAAGAATAATGACCTTCAATGGTCATGAATACAAATATAATGGTCATGAATAAGATGATATGAATATCAAAACGTCTATTATAATTGGAGAGACGTTACAGAATCTTTGGGCAATTATTGGGGGCGTACAGGTCACTGGAAAGCCCTATATATAGGTGTTCTTCCCATGGAGAAAAACACACAAGAACAAGAACTCGAGTGAGTCCTGGGAGCCCCCAAAATTCTTACCCGAAATTTTATTCTTCAAATGGTATCAGAGTAAGGATCTTGACGACGCGTTCTCTGTCAAGAATCACGTCGACACAACTTCATCCTTTGCTTGCATCCAGATCTTCGATCAAGACGGGTACGCCTTGTTGTGCACTTCCAGTCACGACGCATACGCACATCTTTTCCGTCGAGCATCCTGTCCGTGATCTCCGTTAAACTCTCTCTCATCATCCTTCTCCACGCAATTGTTGCTTTACTTGACGTGAAATCAGAAAGGCAAGAAAGGTATATATATTTTTTTAAACATTTCAATTTAGTTCATTGCCTTATATAGCTTGATTCGTTCAATTTTCGGCTAATATATGATTGTTACTTTTTTTGGGAGGGACGGCATTTGCAAAACCATGTTTTTTGTGTGGCTATCTTCCATCTAATTTTTTTCCGCCGTGTTTCACTCTTTCTTAAAATATCCCTGCTTAGTATAGTCGTTTTTTTTATTACGAGTCTAGTTTTGGCAAAGTTTCATCTTTTAAAAAAAACAAATCCAAGTGCATCGTGAATCTGTGATTGGTATTTAACCTCACTCGTTTAATTTTTTTTTGCCATTATCACCACAGCCGTGTTTCCTTAAATTAGAAGGTACACGTTTTTTTTATCTTGATTTCTTGTCGTGTAAATGTTTTTTTTTTGGAAACTACTTTGATTAGTGTCGCATAATCATTTTTTTTTGCTTTCCAAAAAAAAATTAACGTAATTTGTGAGAAAGATATTTTTTCTGTCATTTTTTTAGTATCTTCTATTCGTTATTAACAACCTGTCTATAATTTCCACAGTGTTTTTTTTGCACCGTGATTTTTGGCCAATTCCTTATAGTATAGTTTTATATTGCAATCAACTTAGTTTAGCCTTATTAGTTTTTTGGTCAAACTCTTAAAAAAAATTACGTTACTCTTTCTCTGTAAACTAAGTTTAACCCAAGATTTTTTTTTTAGTTTTCTAATTGTGGATTTGTTCTTAACACATCAACTTTTTTATAAAGTTTTTTTTACAAATCCAACCAGATTCTATTTGCGAGATTGATAGATTAAAAAAAATATTTGTGTTTGGTAATTACTGTGTATCCATTTATTGTTTCCTATTCTGTAGTTTCACAAAAGGATATTGTCGTTTCCAATTGATTGTTATTAATCCGATTATTGATAGATTATTGTTTCCTTTTTCCATCCGATTATCATTAATCTGATTACCATAACCAATCCAGATTCTTGCAATTACTGCAATTGCTGCATATTATTAATCCTTTTCTGTAATATTGCATTACATCGTCGTTTATTTTCTTAGCAATTGCATTCTTTAAACTGTGTCCGTTTCTTCATATTTAAAGTTTCCTTTCGAGGTTTTATTTATAACAATGTTTAGTTCCTTTTTTTTGTGTGTGACGTGGAATCAAGTTTTTGCTTTTACTTTTGATATCATTTATCCTCTCCTTTTTTATGCAATTTGCTTAAACCCGTCACAATCAACATTTACTCTCATACGTTTTTTTTCCTAACATTTCTTTTTTTTAACCCTTCACAATAAAAAATATACCTACTCATCTCATCCACCTTCGTCTACCTTCTCGTCTCTCTATTCTTCTACTTCTCATCTATTTCTTCTCTTAAATTCAGAAAAATGGCCGGAAAATTAGTTGCAACTGAACTTGTGAAATTAGAGCATCTTAATGGTACAAACTACGAGATGTGGAGCCGTAGAGTTCGTTATGGTCTTATGCATGATAACATTCACTCCGTGATCGATAAGCCCGCTCCCGAATCGCCTGAGAATCCTACTGTTGAACAAATGAGGACATATGAGCAATGGAAAAAAATGGATAACCGGGCAAGAAGCTTCATGTTAATTCACATGGAGGATAACTTGATTCGGGTTTTCGAAACCCAAGAAAATGCTTTTAAGCTATGGAATGCCGTGAAAGAAAAATACCACTCTAAATCAGATGTGAGTATTCAACTTTTGTTGCATAAATATAATTCCCTCAAAATGAAGGAATCCGAAAATGTAATCGATCACGTGAATAAAATGATCGTCATGGCAAAGGACCTAGCGGCAGCAGGATCAGAAATTCCTGATAGATTGCAAGTGGCAACTATTCTCAATAGTTTGCCATCCTCCTTTGATGTAGCGGCGACATCTCTTAGGTTGAGTGGTACCATTAAGAATGTTTCTGACCTTCCTGCTCAGTTAGCGATGGAACAAGACTTGGCCAATCAACGAAGAAAGACAGAGGTCTTCGACGTTGAACCTGAAGATGAAGCAAATGCGGTGGAAAGCAAGAAGCGATGGGGACCCTCTAAAGCTGTATTCAAAGGAAAACGTGGCAAAGTGCCGCGAGGCTCATGCTATGGTTGTGGGAGTTTTGGTCATTTCAAGGCCAACTGCCCGAAGTGAAAGAATGCGAGTGTCTCCAAGGGACAAGAACGCAAAAATCAGCATAAGCCAGAATTTTTGGCAGTGGTATAATGTAACTCTGCGGTGACAGAGAGCGAAGGATGGTGGATTGACTCCGGTGCAACCCGCCATATTTCAAAAACCAAGTAGGGCCTGGTGGATTTCAAGGAACTTCAAAAGGGAGGACAGAGAATTTACATGGGGAATAACACCTATCTTGATGTTGAAGGTGTTGGAACATACAAACTGGATCTAGGAAGTAGCATAATGATTTTGAACGACGTACTGTATGCTCCTGGAATCCGTCGGAACCTCATCTCTGTCCCTGTGCTACTGAAAAAGAAGTTTGAAGTCCGCTTCTACAACAATCGTATTACCATCGGCAAAGATCGAAAAATCTTTGCCATGGGAAAATTTGTACCGGGCGATGATCTGTTTTGTCTGAATGTTACTTATGAATCAATGAAAGAAAGTTCTGATTATTCCTTGTGTTTCTTGTCAATGTATGATCTTTGGCATATGCAGTTAGGACACCCGGGAAATTCAAAAATGGATCAGTTAGTTAAGATGAATCTAATACCTAATATGACAGGAGCAAGAACATTGCCCTGTGAACATTGTTTGACCGGTAAAATGACAAGGAAACCTTTCTCCGAACGTACAAGGTCAAAGGAACTGTTAGGATTGATCCATTCTGACATTTGCGGTCCTTTGAGTGTGAGTACACACAGTAACAAGGAATATTTCATAACTTTTATTGATGACTACTCCAAGTATACCTACATTTATCTCTTAAGTAGAAAAGCTGAAGCTTTTGAAATGTTCAAGAGATATAGAATGGAAGTGGAGAAGAAATTGGGAAGACCAATTAAAACACTTAGAACTGACAGAGGTGGTGAATTCAACTCAAATAAATTCAAAGATTACTGTATTCGGGAAGGCATTAGTAGACAAACTACAATGCCTTATACACCACAACAGAATGGTGTAGCAGAAAGGAAGAATAGGACCTTAATGAATGCAGTAAGGTGCATGCTATCACACTCATGTCTCTCTAAGAGATTTTGGGGAGAAGCTGTGTTGACAGCCAATTACATATTGAATCGGATTCCCACCAAATCTGTGGATTCAACTCCATACGAAGTATGGAATGGTAGAAAACCAGAATTGAGTCATCTTCGGAAATGGGGATGCACTGCACATGTCTTGATTCCAAGTCAGCTTAGAGACAAGCTTGAGTTTAAGACATTAAAGTGTAGATTCATTGGATATTCTGAAAAATCCAAAGGGTATAGGTTCTTTCATGATACTCGAGGTCTCATTGAAAGTCGTGATGCTACCTTTCTTGAAAACCAAGATGAAAAGGAGCATGAAATAGAGGAAACAGAACCTCTAATTATCTTAGAAGATAATGAAAATGATATACAAGCGAGACAAGAAATATTGGATGACATACCACATCCGGAGATGGAACATGAACCTATAGTAAATATAGAACCTTTGGAGGAAGTGGGTGGACCCACACAACCTACGGGTATAATCGGCAACAAGAGATCCAGGACACAACCTGCATGGATGGATGATTATTATCTGTACGGATGTGAGGTTTCGTGTTACACCGTAGATGAGGATATAGAGGATTGTACATATTCTATTTCTTTTAATGAAGCAATGACTTCTAATGAGTCGGAATCATGGACGGTCGTCATGAGGGATGAATTGGACTCAATTGAGCGAAACGGTGTTTGGGAACTATGTGACTTGCCAGAAGGTAGGCAATCCATAGGGTGCAAGTGGGTATTTAAAAGGAAGTATCGCATTGATGGTACCATTGATAAATACAAAGCTAGATTAATTGCCAAGGGTTATACCCAGAAAACTGGAATAGATTTCCAAGAAACCTACTCTCCGGTAGCCAAATTCGCATCTATAAGGATGATTTTGGCAATAGTCGCATATATGGATTTAGAATTATTTCAAATGGATGTGAAGACTGCTTTTCTCAATAGAGAATTGAGAGAAGACATTTATATGCGACAACCTGAAGGTTTTCAGGTAGAAGGAAAGGAGAAAAAGGTGTACCAATTGAAAAAGTCACTATATGGCTTGAAACAGTCTTCACGACAGTGGTATCTCAAATTTCATGATACTGTTATCAAATTCGGATTTTTTGCGAATAAGTTGGATAATTGTGTGTATGTCAAGAAAAGTGGGAGCAAGTTTGTTATAATGTCACTATACGTTGATGACATTTTGCTTGCTGGAAATGACATGCTAATGTTCAATGAAATAAAAGAAAAATTGAAGAATGAATTTGAGATGAAGGACATGGGCGAAGCATCCTATGTTCTTGGTATCCAAATAACTAGAGATAGAGGCTCAAGGAGCTTGAGCCTAAGTCAAGAAAAATACTTGCATACAATTTTGAAGAGGTTTGGAATGCAAAATAGCACTCCAGCCCCTACACCACTTGTGATGGGAAAAAGACTTAGTAAAAGTCAATGTCCCGAAAAGGGGCAGAAACCCCTTGATATTCCATATGCACAAGCAGTAGGAAGTTTGATGTGTGCAATGATGTGTACAAGACCTGATTTGGCTTTTCCTGTAAGCCTGGTAAGTAGATATCAAAGTAATCCCGGAATGGCACATTGGGAAGCTATAAAGAGGATTATGAGATACTTAAAAGGTATTGTACAATTAAAACTAATTTATCAGGCAGATTCACTTGAGGTGGTTGGATACTCCGATGCAGATTTCGGAGGAGATGTTGATGATAGAAAATCTACATCAGGTTATCTTTTCATGTTTGGTGGAGCGGCTATTTCTTGGGGTAGCAAAAAACAAACATGTGTTTTTAGACATACATAAGAAGCCGAGTATATTGCATGTAGCATGGCCACCACTCATGCAGTTTGGATCGGACGCTTTCTTGAGAACTTAAGTCTTGAATTGGTTAATGAACCAATTGAAATATATTGTGATAATCAAGCTGCAATAAGTTTGATTAACAGTGGAGCAAATAGTTCCAAGGGAAAGCATATTGAGATCCATTATCACTATATTCAAGATATAGTGGCTAAACAAGAAATTAAGGTAACATATATACCTACCAATGATATGTTAGCTGATTCTTTTACTAAAGGAATTGCAGCTGGAACATACATTAAACATGTTGGTTTAATGGGACTCGGGAATGATTGAGTCAAATTGGAGGTGTCATGAATAATGGACCTCAAGCAAACATCTCTAAGAAGATATGCACTTCTCGAATAGTGGGAGTGTGGAATATCATGACCATTTTGGTCAAGTGGGAGATGTTAGACCGTTACAAGAATAATGACCTTCAATGGTCATGAATACAAATATAATGGTCATGAATAAGATGATATGAATATCAAAACGTCTATTATAATTGGAGAGACATTACAGAATCTTTGGGCAGTTATTGGGGGCATGCAGGTCACTGGAAAGCCCTATATATGGGTGTTCTTCCCATGGAGAAAAATACACAAGAACAAGAACTCGAGTGAGTCCTCGGAGCCCCCAAAATTCTTACCCGAAATTTTGTTCTTCACTAAGTAATCGACTTACCTTTATTGCTACTTATAATCAATGATTTTTTTATACGTAGAACTACCTTCGGAATTGTGAATATTAATTTGTTAAGAATCAACCCTAGTGAACCTCTAGCATCATAGTTTGTTGGGATCAAAATTATCTGCATCATTAGGATCATTGTTTAAAATTTAAGGATTACAGAAAGAATAACTCTCTTATCATCAGCTCCATTCACTGCAATTTCAATGCAAATTCTTTACACTAATGTCCCATCTTTTTAACAGGGAATCTAAAGAATGTATGTTAGAGAAATATTTATGTCACGTCATATGTACAAATTAGATTACGACAATATATGATTCATCTTATTATTTTTTATTTTATCTATAATCCGAGGTAAAAACACATGTAGACAGTAATTGGATCACATCTCTTAACAAAATATATATCATAAATGAGGAAATGGAGCCTACTTTATGAAGTAGGTAACCTTACCTACTTCACATACATTTTTAATAATATTTTATTTTTTTGAAAAATACCACCGTGGATTTTCATAAATATATTCCTCTAATATGTCATTCAAATTTCATCAGAATGAGATACTCCTACGGTCTCCATCCAGACAGACATTTTTAAACGGTCACAGATTTGTTGTATTTTACCTGTTCTGGATGGAGGACATAGGAGTCTCTGTTTCTGATGAAATTTGAATGACATATTAGAGAGATGTAGTTTTTCAAAAAATCTATGGTGGTATTTTTCAAAAAAAAATAAAAAAGGCTAAAAATGGATGTGAAGTAGGTAAGGTTACCTATACTTCACAAAGTAGGCTCCCTTTCCTCATCATAAATAATGTGTTCTTAACAGTAAGCCAAACAGAATAAAAGAATAAAGAGAAAGAAGAAAAAGAAAGAAGGAAAAAGGATGTAGGTATGGATAGACTTGACCATAATCCAGAGACAGTCTTGGATCAATCGACTAATAATAAAGTAGGGAGAAATAAGTAAAGTACAGATAAATTGACAAAAAGAATTAATTTTGTACATAAAATAACAATTAGAATAGTGTGTGTATATTCACAAACTTTACTAATTTTTTGAGGCCACAAATTTAAATATTTCCTTTCAATCTTTCATCATTGTGTTTATAATAATTACATCTACAAATAAAAATTCTACCAATAAAAGTCATATTGAAATGAAAGGAGAAAATATTATGTACAAATGTCATAAATGGCAATCTCCCGAGCCTATAGTTGTTTCAGAAAAATCTCAAATCTAGTAAAATTACCTTTGAACTTCATTTTTTATCTAAAACTCATTGTTTAAAATAGCATAGGGTCTTGGAGGTGAAAGATATGAGTTTTAGCTTTCAATCAATACGAGTTTTAGCTTTCAATCAAGATTAAGCTAATATGCAAATATTTAATAAACTTTCGAAAATTTTGTAGAATTAATATTGACTCCTTTCAACTTAATTCTTCCAATATAATACAAGAATATAAAAATAAAATCACAGTTAATAAATGTCAATAGATCTCAAACTGAAAAATTCGTAAAGTTTTCCCGACTAAATTCCACTCCATATGAATTGTAATCAATACGCTCACTTTAAAGTTCAAGTTATAAAACACTAAATCTAATGAAGGTAGTTTCACCAAAAATAGATCTAATATATAAAATGTTATTTTTGATGTCTTATAAGTTATAAGGTATACTTGTGCAATTGTGTTTACCTACTTACATAGCTATTTAATTTGATCTTTTTGTGGTCAGTTTTTTATGTATTGTATGTATTTATATACAATTTAAATAAAATCATTCCAAAAAATAATGATTTCAAGTAATTGAAATAAAATAAAAATAATAAAATATAGGTATAAAATAACTATATTATACTCTTCTTTATTTATTTATGCATGTAAGTAAACTCCTAAAAATACAATATATATAATTTATTTTAAATTATTTTATAAATTTTATAAAATAATAAAAGGTGTATTTGTTTATAAGAAAGTAACTAAAAATGTTTCTATATGTTTTACAAGTAAAATAAACCTATATGTATAGGTTTGCATTCGTTTTTATATTATTTGAATGTTGTTTGTATATGTAGTTTATGTCAATCTCTAAATAACTAAACTATTAGCATTTCATATTTTAATAAATTTTAATTTAACATTAATTAATATTTATTATTTAATTTAGAGTGTCTTAAATTATTTATTTTTATTAGGTAACTTGACATGGATCAAATACTTAACCCATTACTAGAGATGATGGGCTTAGTCTCATGATGAATATGTGATTAATCACTCTAATTAGTTGAAAATAGAACTTTCTATAGAGTAATTAGATATATTTAGATGTTTATAATTCATAATTAACATTCATGCACTCGCAAATAATTTGCATAAATTAGCATTACATTCTCATTAACAATCACTTGTAAATATTCACCTAAATTCACCTATTTTTAATTAATTCACACTAATTCTAGTTTTCAAGAAATCAATTCTGTTGTGTACATATAAATAATATTAATCAATGAAAAAATCTAAAAAAATATCAACTTGTATATATGTGAAATAAACCCAAACTCGAATTACAACTTACAAGACAAAGTCGTAAAAGTTGATATCCCATATATATTATGTCCAATTTAACTCTACTCACTTTGAATTAATGTACATTCAATTATCTACAAATCAATACTAAATTCAAAAGAATCAGAGTTCATTTGTAAAACATGGTTATTGGGTTGAAATTGTAAACTCTTTTAAATTAATGTACATATTCACTGATTTTTTACTTATTATTTAATGTACATATATTAACTCTTTGTGATTTATTTCTTTTTTAACTAATTACATAAAAATAAAAAATATCAAAAAATAATAAAAAAGAGAGATCCTGACTTGAGCACACTAACATATTCATCTATAAATAATTCACATCACTAATTTATTCTGACATTTTCTTCACTCATAAAGATCCAAAAAATGCAATTGTATTAATATCATTATTCTACATTATGTTTGATTTTTGCATGTATTTATTATCCATAAATAATCAAATAAAATTATATAACTAGAAATAGATATTGTATATAATATATATATATATATAATATCACCAAAAAATCATATCTTGTAAATGATTCCATTTACATTTAAGTAGTTCATGAACATTGTAGAATGCATTTAGAAAAACACTTTTCCTTTTGGGTATTTTTCCCTTAGAGGTTGTAATTCATTTTTGTTTGCCTTTTATGCTTGGTCAGAGGTCAACAATACATGTTTCTTCATTACACTAGTCTACCTCATCTCCACCTCAGCAACTAGTCAAATCCCACTCACCCCAGTCAACCTTCCTTATCTATTAGCGCCTTCATTCTAGGTTGTTGGATCAAATTTGATCCAACATCCCATATCTCTCCCGCCTTTACCCTAACTCCCCTCACGTATTTGCACGTGACAGCCTCCCAACGTTGCATCAAACAAAGATCCAATGGTTGTTGCACTCCATCTCCTTCCTCCCATCTCCCACTGCCCCCCAGCAATTGAAGCCTTCCCCGACCGAAGCTCCAGTTGCATCTCCCTGATCTGCGTCCAACTATATCCCCTCTCCCATCAGTCGAACCTCGACGATCCTTATCCCCTACAACCACCCATTGAAACTAACTCGATCTGAATCACATCCTCTCCACCTTATCTTCTCCAGACAAATCCCATCTTCACTTCAAACAGTAGCCAATCACTATTATCATCTCCAACAATCGAAGACCGCCAACTTCAACCGATTCCACCTTATCTTCTCCATATGAATCCCATCTCCGCTTATGTAGCCAACCACCATTATCGTCTCCAACAATCGAACACCACCAACTTCAATTGATTCTATCCTATCTCCGTCTCCGATCACCTTCACTAAATATCCTATATCCTTACGACTCTAACCGCTAATAATCCCCATCCCTCTACACCTCTCTCCTCCCTATTTAAACCTCTTTTATCCTCAACATGCAGAACTATCCGCCATATGTCATCTCTACACCAAAATAGCAACAGAGAATAGTCAGAGAACAGGGGTAGTGACAGCACCCTCGTCCTCTCCGGTGAGGACCACTTCCAAGCGTGATCTGGAGGGCACCCTCCACTGTTGTTTCTATTCCATATCAGTTGAGCTTCGAGGTTGCTTCGCCCAACCTTTGAGTGAAGAATGGAGTCGAGTCTTCTCCTCCAAACCTCAGGCGAGAACCTTTCCAGGTAACCTTAGCTCTCTTCATTTTTCTTTCTTCTTTGTTTCTCCTTCTTCCCCTTTGTTTACTCTGTCTGTTATCGACCTCCTTCGCTCGATCACCCAACTCCAACCTCTGACCACCATTGATCATCTCCTTTCCTTATCGCTTCACGCCTACCTCTCCACGGTATACAATCGGTCAGGCTCAGACCCTCCATTCCGATAGAGCCCCCGCCTTCATCTTCTTTTCAATGAACTTCATGATAGAACCAAGGCCAAAAGCTTTACCAACTTCCAGGCCCTTTACCGAAGGAGTTACAATAAAGATGTGATGTAGCAGCGTCTCTCTTGCATCAGATGACAACACCATCGTCGGAGCTCTGGAATTGCACCCGACCTCGCTTGGAGTAGACGAAGAAGAAGAGCTCATTGGAAAGAAGGGACCCATCTTAGCAGTCCGATCGACCACCCGAGCCTTCCAGCCTTAGGTGGATCTAGAGCAACCGAAAAGCATCCACGTGGAGCCCCACCATCCGAACCTAGATGCCTCACGTGCTCTAGTCACATGTGTGGGCCAATTTACGAACATGCCTCTCCGCATTTCAAACTTTGCAAGAGATCACCCTCTCACATGAACTTTATCAAATGTGTGGGGAAAATTACATCAGTACATTTGTATCATCCGTAAATCATGCAGAATCCCCCGCATTGGATAGATTGTTAAGGACCCATTCGGGTTGCACAAATTGCAAAGAAGCCCTTTTGAAGGTCTTATTTGAGATATTTTCAAGGGATTTTTACCCGGCAGACCTGTAATCTTTTGCAATTACCGCTACGACCTCTGAAACATCCTAATTCCTCCCCCAACCCTGTAAAGTTGCTAACCTTTACCCTACAGACCCTACGGTTAAGCCCTGTTAATTGACCCGTTAAAATTAACCAGATTCCGTTATGTTCATTTATATTATATCCATTTTGTTTATTAAATTTACATGGAGTGACACTCCATCATCCGAGACATCCCCCGATCGTCACTCGTCGCTGCTTCGCTCCCCCCCGGCGATGTTGCTCCCCCGGGCCCCCGGTGATGCCGCCTGCTGCTTGTCCATCCGCATGTCCCAACGTGTGGATAAGAATGGAGAGAGGACCATTGCCGTGATTAGCAAGTGCCGGAACGATGAAGGCCGCCGCTGCTCCCCCCCCACCCACCCACCCATCGACGATGGAGGACCCCCTCTGCCTTGAATCCGGGGAGCACCCCACCCAACTCAAACAATCTCCTCGTTCCGGAAAAGAAGGAGAACATGGTCAAGAAGGCCACCATGGCGTCCATGTAATCATTAAAAGCAAGCACATTTGTTGATGCACGCTCTATCTGATAGCTCTGTGCATGTTGATCCATCTGTATCGATCATTGAAGGAGGTTGATATAGAGAAGCAGAGGCTCATGTGCTTCATCGTCATGGGACGCAAGAGCCTTTCTGATCCGAGCAAGCGAAGCCGGCCGTACTAGGGCTTCGTGGAGATCGTGAGCACAAAGGTGGAAGACATCAAGACCGCCCTCAAGGGAGAGGAATACGACACGACAACCAGAGGACACAGGAGGAACAAGCCGGGAGAGCTCTGGCGGAAGGCGTGTACAGGATACTGAGGCACAGCTACGGGGAGGAGGAGGAGGAGGAGATGCATACCCATCTTGTGTACAAGCTGGAGCCGCCCGACCCCCCCCCCCCCCTCCCACCCCGTCGATGATGGAGGACCCCCCTCTCCCACCCCGTCGATGATGGAGGACCCCCCTCTCCCACCCCGTCGACGATGGAGCCCCCCGGCCGCCGCCGCTTTGCCCCCCCCCCCCCCCCCCCCCCGCTGGAGGCCCTCCTCCCTACGACCGCCACTCTCTACAGGATTTTTTTCCTATTATTTTTTTTATTTCGGCTAATCCTAACCGTTCGATGGTAAATTGGTTAGGTTAACTCAAGACTAACCCAAGCATTTGACTCAAATATAGTTAAAATTGACGGTAGGGTTTATTGGGTAAGACGGAGCAAGTTTACGGGGTCGAGAGAGGAATTATGATGTTTCAGAGGTCGTGGCGGTAATTGCAAAAGATTACAGGGTCTGCTGGGTAAAAATCCCTATTTTCAAATATTTTTTATTAGATATGGGCCCCTGGATTGTTTTGTATATATTTTGAGTATTTATAGTCCAATTTTTATTAACTTGGTATCATTTTAAACCTCATGACTTTATCTACCATAGGAGATAATGCGTCATTCATTTTGATATGTTTTTCAACAAAAATGAAATGGATAATTTATTTGTCAATTACGAGCCATTAAATATTTGAAATTCACTTTTATCGCTCATAAAATTGTGAAAATTGGAATATTATTGGAAATAAATTTTGAAATTCATTGATCACATATTTCCTAAAAATTGATTACTGGGGCTTGGGAATTGAATTGACTTGCACATTGATTTGGCTTCTTGCTAGCTTGCTAATTGTTTGCATTTAATCCATTCATTCGTCATCATATACAATTGCAATTTATTTATTCTATCACATTGCATGGCATTATTTTTTT
Organism: Ottelia alismoides; assembly: GCA_037367405.1. Taxonomy (NCBI): domain Eukaryota; kingdom Viridiplantae; phylum Streptophyta; class Magnoliopsida; order Alismatales; family Hydrocharitaceae; genus Ottelia; species Ottelia alismoides. Next base: position 861,670 of record JAZKJV010000773.1, read on the forward strand.
GCATAAAAATTTACATAAATTTATGCATCATATTTGATTCAATCAATTGCATCTCTTATTTAGAAATCCACAAAAATCTACAAAACTCAAAAAACCATTAAAAAAATTATCTCTTTGAAAACCTAACTCCTAAGTTGATTTAAAAACTAATTTTAGACCCTCACATTACCTCCTTGAGTTTGACCTTGGGACTTTTCTAAGTAAAATAAATAAAATCCACCACATTGAAATTAATTTCATATTTTTTAGTGTGGTTTTTGATAGACTGGTTTCTACCCCACTACAATATAATTCTCACTGACTGAGAAGGGTAGAGTTTTGGTATGTCATCCCATTGGCCACCTAACTTACGAATGTTGACCCATGGGTCAACTTCTTCTCCTTCATCTTCTCTATTGTGCATTGGATCGCATCCAAGCTCCAATACCCAATTTCGTTGCTCCAACCTCCCAAATCCAAACTCATATTACCCCTCTCTAACATGCACTCGACTCTAAGTACACCCTCATAGATCTGAGTTGCATTTGCAACAGGTTTTTATGCCTAAAGTCTCATCATTTCTCGATTGTTCCTCAACATTTATAAAAACCCCTCGTCCTTCATTGAGTTTTATAAAACCCCTCATCCTTCATTGAGATCCTCATGATCACCATTACATAGCCTTTTTCAGAGCTCTTAAAATTTAAAGAATCCACGAGTGATAATCGAGGAAGATCATGATGTACTTTTGGTCGAGCTCTCAATCTAGTTGAGATCCAATCAGTAGTAGCTTCATGACGTGGTTGATACAGCCTCCATGCATGCATGCACGTCAAGGCAAGAATGATATATGATGATCCATCTTCCTCCCCCGTCCCCACCCCACCCCCTTCCTTCTCTGTAGGTAATTCCTTCATGTTATACATTCTTTGTAGTATAGCTCTTCATTGCTTGTTCATCTTCATATCTTGTCCTAAATGCCTTTTCAGTCGCTTCTTCGCATGTGTTGAACCTCAGTAATCACTTTACCCCCATGATACACACACCCAATTCTTCATCTTCTTCCACATACGCATATCTTTGATCAATTTGATCCAATCTCGATCCCTTCTTGCACCTCATTAGGGATCCTTGTTTACTTATCCGTAGATCAACCATGGATTGCATGCCAGATATATGACATTGGATAATTGTTTTATTTGTTACTTCATAGCATTGATTTAAAGAAAAGTAACGTTAGTGTTTGAATAACAATGTTAAATCATTAGATCTAAGAGTTATGCTCGCTAATGTTTGTCAAATTTCTTGAGCAGTTGTTGTGTATGTGATTACGATAATTTCTTCTTTACGTTGGTTTGGAAAGAATAAATTAAATTTGAAGATAATTATGTAAGCGATTCATCTGCATAATGTGGTGCGATTCTAAGAGGATTGCAACAAGATCCCTTACTGCAGGTTCAATCAAGGGAGCGAGGTTGTACTTCTGCCTCGATTCATCATCTCTGTCCATTTGATTCCATGGTAGGATAGCTGAGGAGAGGAGTTCCACCGCCTCATCCCCTTCGTCGATATCATCTAAACATCATCATCCATCGCATGGAGCACATCGTCCGTGCCTAAACTGAAGAACACCTAGTTCTCTAGGACAATCAGTGCATTCTCACATATAGGATGAAAACGAATGTGAATATATCTGTATCTGATTCACTATCGTATTCGTTTTGTACATATTTTGACATTCATATTCGTATACTTTTTAAAATGGATGCGGATATGTATATCACTTTTACATTCGATAATATTCACACTACAAGGAAAATAAGTTGTGGTTACAGAACTATGGCCACGGATATGAGGTTTGTGGCCACAGAATTGGGCTCTGGCCACGATACGTCGTGGCCAATAACCATAGCTACAAGTCTTGTTGCGAGAGTTCTCTACCCACGAATATGTCGTGGCCACTACAAGTGGCCACAGAACTTATCGTGGCCACAAGTCTTATATGAAGACTTTGACCACGGATTGATATTTATGAGAAACTAGTGGCCACGGAATTATTGTGGCCACAAGTTTCCGTAGCCACATTCCGTGGCCATAACTCATTTATTTTGTAGTGTCACATTCATATTCGTATATTCGTTTTCGTACATAAGTATAATAATATATTTATTTATATTTGTACGTAACAATATTTTATGATTGCATTCAGCATTGTTGATATAATTGCTATGAAATTACTACATCAAGTATACTTATTTTATGTGTAAAACATCATAAACATGTATATTTTAGTTAATCTATTAAAAATTTATGTTATTATTCATATCCTATCCGTATTCATTTTACATTCATATTCGTTTTTAAGAATATGATAACACATTTTTCATTCGTCAATATTCGAATCCGCATTCATATTCATATTTTAAAATGAATAAGGATATGATTATACTTATATTCGTATCTATATCCGACCATTTTCATTCCTACCTACGTAGCTTGTAATTAGCGTTTGATATTTGATTGCAACTACCTATGATGATTGTGTCAATGCCGTAAATAAAATCTCGATTTGCACCAATACCCTTCTACGTTGAGATGGTCGTATGAACTCCATTATGTTATATGAGAACTGTTTTTAGGTAAATTGGTTTGCGGCCCATAATGATTACTAATATTTTTATTGCGCAAAAACGCTTTGGTAATTTCATATTAGTCCCTTGTAATGGACTGAACTGCGAGATGGCTTTGAGTTTTTTTCACTTCTACCCTTATCTACATGGTAGGATCTGATGGGTCTATAAGTTGAGTTTTTGAGAGCTCTTCCACGATTTTATAGTACATTTGGCTAGAAAACATTTAATATTTATTCAACTAACTTGAACTCATCCTAGATTGTATTTGATTTTTTCAATATTGAAGCAATTTGAGTAACTTGTTGGTTCTATTCATGTACTTCTATTTTTCCTTCTCTCTTCTCTTCTTTGTTCCACTTCATACTTTCACTTCATATACACTACACCGACATCACACTCATTCGATACATATGCATCGTTTTACGCACTTTTACTCATCTCAATTGTGTCACTCAGACACATTTCCTCACCCATACATTTACAATCTACTCATATTTCACCTATACATGGATATAATACAACCTATCACAATTACATTGCTATTCCACTTTACCTTATAGTATGGTACTATTTCAAAAATTCCCCATTATTTTCAAATTTAAAATTTCATGAAAATTATTACAACCCAAAATCATCTAAAAGACCACAAGTTCAAAATCACATAAAAATATATAAAAAGATAAAAACACAAAAACACATCAACACCTTAGAATTCGAACACACATGATGTGGAATGGTACATGGTTAGGTCTGGTGGCAGAAGCAGTGAGCATTGGAGGCAGGAGCCCTAGAGCTAGTAGGCATTGCTTTTGGTTGCGGTTACGCTGGATGTCAACGCTGGACTGGAGGCAGAGACAGGTCAAATGGCTGGAAGCAGAGGCCCTGGTAAACTAGAGGGAGAAGGGGTCCTGCATATGATACCAAGTTAAGAAAGGCTGTTTACGATATCTTAAGGCACCTTACAAAAGACGAGTTCTAGGATTAGGGTTAGAACAACAAGATGTCATAACAACAGATGAGCGTACCCTTAAGATAAAAACATATCTCGATAAAGTTATTGACGGACGAGAATAAAACATTTCAACGAAGCTTGACTCCGGCAACTAAGCAAACAAAAAGCATCTGAAATAAGCTCACCTGAATGTCATCTCAAGCATAATTAACAGCTCAATGTTAATCTGACTAATTGGAAACATACCTATTTGCATTGCACATCTGAATGAAAAAATGAGCTCACCAGTGAACTCCAATCTCTCTGCTATGTCAACTTCAGCGTCGGCAAAGAAACCTTGTAAGAAAGAAAGACATGTTGTTAAGATATGCCCATATGATTCAGATTAATAAGCCCCTGATGGCTGCACAACTTCGACCGCGAAATTCAAGCAACCATTGCACATGACACAGATACTCGAAAAATCATCAAAGCACAGGCAGGGGCACGGAAGGAGGGAAACTTGTGGCAACCGTTTTAAAATTGTGCAAAAATAAGACCAAATCGAAACCTAGAAATAAGAAGAAAATCAAAAACACAAGATACAATGGGAAGGTACAGGACTCTGGTAATTCCAACTGAAAGATCTTCCCCCCTTGCCTTCAACAATTCACCAACGCAATTCTGCAATCCACGACGGATTCTTCACCATGAGTTACAAGCTTGATAAGAAATGCCACAAGAATTGGGTTAATGCTCGCCTGCGTTCATAATTACGGATTTTCTCAGAGGGGATGAATGGCAACCTTTTCGATAGGTACTGTCGGCCAAATAGCCAATAAATAGAACAGGTGTATTTCCTCACACAAGATTGGACCTGTAGATTCACTTCAGCATCCCGCAGCCATTTACGACCATATTTGATCATTTCCGATTCCACTTACTACAATTGGAAAACAATACATAACTACCCATCTCATCACAAACAGCATGACTGTAGTTCAGTAAATCACGTCCACGTTCCACAAAGTTCTTCAGAAGGATTGTCTGAAGGTTTCCTGCAGTGCTTAAATATCAACATCCATTGAAGGTAACCCAGATTGATTGTTCTTCAAACTAAGCAGTGGGCTTTTTGTGGAATCCCTATCCTGCAAATCACTCATGCAAAAAAGATAGAAAAATGAGGAAGCTTTTTAGGGGGGGGGGGGGGATAAATCTGAGCGGTCAAAAAACGTTCTTTTAATGTAATAAAGACAAATTTCACTCAGATGAGATTATTTATATTTAACAAAGAGTGAACCATGCATTTGTTGAGGGGCAAGAAGACAAACTTACAGGGCCTCCATAATTCATAAGCCTGTTGCAATATATCTGTGCCTCATCATATCTAAGTTGAGATTTACAATGATCGGCAAGAAACATCAAGGCTTCAATCATATTAGGACCTTGTCTTTCTTCCGCGTCCATTTTCTCGAGATCCTTCTTATAATAAAATGCGGCCTGTTCAGAATGGCCAAGTGCACAATGCAACTTGGCAAGCTGATGGAGGGCAATCCCTTCACTATCGTTCGTGTTTGCAGCTCTTGTATAACATTTAATTGCTTCCTCGAGCATAGATAGAGGTGCACTTTCATAGCACTGTGCCATGGCAATCCACAGACGAGCATCATTGGGCTGCAGGTATGCTGATTTTCTGAAGTAGTAAAGAGCATAATAAGGCATTGACATCACCTCATATGCCTGTCCCAAGCCATACCAAGCACGAATGTCCCGAGGATTTATCTCAACAGCTCTCCTGTAGGCGTCAATGGCAGCTGGAGTATTCTTCATTTCAACATACTCATGACCCATAAGAGTCCATGCCGATAGGTACTTTCTATTAAGTTTAAGAGCCCTCCTGAAATATATAACAGACTTCTCATGTTGACCCCTCAAACTATAGTAGTTACCGATTACGCAACATGACTCAGGCCTGTATTTATCTGTCAAAAATACTCGATGGGCTAGAAAACTCAAAGCTGAAAAGCTCTCCTTTGCATAAAGTAGGTTTGAGTATATATCCATGAAATCCACACGATAAGGATCCACCCTAAGAAGTTCTTGAAATATTGGTTCAGCCTCGTCAAAGTCCCGTATGCTATACTGAACTGTTGCAATTTGAGCATGTATATAGTCGCTAAACTTAAAAATTGTCAGTAAGTGTTCATACTTAGTAATGGCTTCGCTATACATTTTAAGTTCTTGATAGGAACTAGCCAAAAAGAAGTCTTTCATCCAATGGTTCTTGAGGTTTAGCTGGTTCATAGTGTCAAGGGTTGTGCACAAAGCAATCAACTCTGACCAGGCACTCCAATTCCAAGGGTAGTTGTTAACTGATTCTACAAGAACACTTCTCGAAAGGCTCTCACAACCTTTTTCTTTTAAGACAACACCATATAGATAGAGGCCAAAGGAGTCCAGTTTGCCGATTTGATGGAGTTGAGATAGTTCTCTCTCAAGAGAAATCAACTCACGGTTCGCAACATCACTTTTACCCAGGACTCCCTCGCGCTCTATCATCTCCTCCTCTTTTCTCTTTTCACCTGCCTGTCATGATTCCAGATAAGTTGTCAAGCAAGGACTCGAAACCTCTGCAATCAACTTGTAACTTAATGGGCAACACAAATAATTGAAGTTGCTTTTCTTAGAAAGCCAAAGGATAACTCCAGGAAGCGAATAGTAATCGATAAATTCCATTTCGAAGTTGTTGATGTTCTTGTTTTATTAAATGCAGACAAAAATGACACATCTAATGAAAGCTTTAACACTACAATTCTTTCCATTACTATTTTTTTGAGGTAAAGGGGGCCAGGTACCCAGAATGGTGCACAGATTTTGGCATACTTATAAATAATTAAAACTACAATTGCTTTTACTCATATTTCTGACTGCAGAAAAACTTGCACAAACTGGATATCTCCGCTCTCTTCGGACTCAACCATAACACGCACGCGAGATGATCGATGTTTATTAATAACGGAAAAAGGGAGAAACTATGGAGCAAACAGAATCCTAAGCTGTATGATGACATGATATGAAGATAATTTTACACCGCTTAGGATATTCCACAGCCTTCTGGTTGTCATTTTCTCAAGGCATAAGGGATCATCCAAATTTCATTAAATCGAAACAGAGAGAAAAATACAGTCGATATTACAAATAAATCTCCCGAGCAGACTCTGGTAGCAAAGAAGTGACTGTAAGGCATTCTCAATATAACATCTGACAAGAGGTCCTCATTTTTTCAACCGATATCCAACTTATTCACTCCACTTATTCTACTTAGAACTGTCGACGTTTTGATTCTCTCCGCTTATTCTACTTACAAATGTCCAAGATAGTGCTGGAATAAAAAAAATAATGACTAAGATGAAAAAAAAAGTAGACCTTTTGCTTTGTGTCCATCTTAATCTACTAGATAACATCGTTGAAATTGACTCCAAGCATATTTCATCAAACCAACACCAATTGAGTCTGCTTGACCCATTACTCCAATTTATAGATGCAACCGATTGTCTAAAAGATTTCACAGCTTCACTATTATCTGCTAAATCGTTCCAGAGGGCTAACAGCCAGATATTCATTGATCTGTGGCATCCTCATTATATTTATATCCTTACCAAAACTTTCATTGCTTATTGATAACCCCCAAGATGGTGACTGCTTTAGTCTAATAATGCCCAAGTAGCCATCTGCAACGAGGTAACCGGTCTTGCAAAAAAAAAAAGTAGCTCTCAACAATCATGCAGAAAGGGAATAAGCGATTGTTTATTACAGAAACCAATGATCCTCTATACATAACGGGGGAACCTTAGAAACAAAATGAATCCTTGTTGGGTTACAAAGATAACAAATTATGCTAAAGTGAAAAGAAAGAGAAAGGATATATAACAACAATCACTGTTGTAAAAGTCGTCCGACTAGGCCGACTAGTCGAGTCGGTGGGGTAGCCGACTCAAATAGGCCTGGCCGGCCGACTACTCAGCTGAATTGTATCGATTTTTTATTTTTTCTTCTTTTTTTAAATGCATACTTATTCTAATATGCTTAATGTTATATTTAAAATCAATTATTTCTGTTGTTTCATTATGATAGTATAGAAATTATACAAATCTATGCAAATATATAAGAATATATGTATAAAAAATGATTTATATATTTAAAATGATTAAAAAAATCAAAACCGACAAATGACCGACTAAATCCAATTAGTCGCCCGACTGTCAATTAATCCTTAGTCAGTGACACCGCCGACCGAGTACCGACTATCGATTTCTACAACCTTGAGAATAATACTTCAACACTCCCCTTTAAGCAAGAGCATAGATATCTATTAGACTCAGCATAATGTACAACTCTGGAATGATCCTCTACAAGGGCATTATTGAAGATGTCAGTTGTTTGTTCTATTGAACTGACATGAGAAGTATGTATGAATAATCTATCGATCATGAAGATGTGCTTCGCCTGCTCATGGAATTTTCAAATGTTGGTAATAAACGAGGTTGCCAAGTTTTCATACATAAGATGCATGGAGAGAGGCATCTCCATGGTTAGCTCAACAAGACCACCTCGCAACATCATTTAAGAGTTATGTGTTAACCTAAGACATGGCATTATACTCGAATTATGCACTTGATCTGGTAACTACCATATGTGAGTTCAGGGATCACTACACCGCTAGAATGGGGGAGAATAGCGATCTGAGGCAGTTTAAAACTTTATAAAAAATTACCGACAAGCATAGAATATTTATAGCAAACAAGCCAATCAGTCCATTTCACAATATTTTAGCGTGAAAACCCACTAGCATAAAAACCACGACCTGAGTCTTCCTGACTTGGGATTTCCCGATTAGTCGCGCTAACCAACTGCTTCACAGAAAAAGTTGACGACATTTACGCAGATATCCCAACCATTTACAAAGTTTAACGCTTCATAATCTTGTATCAAGCACCAAAATCAACACTACATATCCCACATTGTATCACTTGCAGAAGAACAAACGGACTTTGACTTTCTTCTTACTTCCACTTGATCAGCCGATCCTGCAGATCCAAGTTCTTCCAGCAAACTAGATGATCTAAACCCTACAAGTTCATGTAGAAGATGTTAACAGAAAAACGGATATACTTTACAATAATCCTTTCGTTGAAAATAAAGAACGTGGAAGTAAATCGATAATGAGAACAATATAATAACAACAAAGCCTTTTCTCACATTAAGTGGGATCGGCTACATGGATTCTTAGCATGGAAGGTCGTATCGATATCGATATCGTTTCGATACGTCGCCCATATCGATGAGCTTTTGTGAAGAAAATGCCTGGATATTAGGCTATATCGCCATACCGGTACCCATATCGGTCCCATGTCGATATTGATATATCGGCGATCCCAATATTTCCTTCCATGATTCTTAGCCTCTATTTAGATCTATCTTGGGTCATTCTCTGGCTTAGATCCAAAAAAAATAAGATCCCTTCGTATGGTCTCATTCCAACACTTCTCAGGCCTTCCTCGCCCTCTCTTAGCCGACTCAACATCCCAAAACTCGCATCTCCTCACCAGTGCATTAGTTGACCTCCTTTGCAAATGGCCAGACCACCTTAAGCAATTTTCTCGTATTTTATCCTCGAAAGGAGCTACAGCAAGTTTCCTTTTGACTGCATCATTCCAAATCCGATATTTACATGTGTATCCACAAATCCACCTCAGCATTTTCATTTCTGTTACTGCCATTCTCTGCACATGTCTATGATTCACATACCAGCATTCAGATCCATAAAGCATAGCAAGACTCACGGCTACTTTGTAAAATTTTCCTTTGATTTTCAAAGAAATTTTCTTATGACAGAGAACAGTAGAGGATCCTCTCCACATTGGCCAACATGCATTTATTCTATAAGTAACATCTTCATTCATTTCCCGTCATGTTGCAAAATAAATCCCAATTATATAAAAGTAACTCTCCTATAAATGTTATCGTCACAATCTTCATCTCGATTTCTTCAACATTGCTTCCATCAAAAGTACACTCCATATAATCAGTATCAACCCTACTAATATGAAATCTTTTACTCTCTGATGCATGTCTCCAAACCTCAAGCTTCTCATACTCCATCTCTAGTCTCATCAATCAACACAATATCATCAGCAAATAACATACACCAAACTATCTCATCCTGAATGTGACTTGTCAACTAGTCCATAATCAAAGTAAAAAGGAATGGACTCAAAGCTAAATATTGATGCAGACCAATGTTGATGTCAAAATAGTCAGTCTTCCCAGATTGTATCCTAACAAAATATGAAGCCCCATTATACATATCTTTTATGAGCTTAATGTATAGAACAAGTACTTGTTTCTTCTCAAAAACACTCCATAATATCTCTTGTGGGACAGAATCATAAACCTTTTTCAAATCAATAAAAGACATATGGAGATTCTTCCTTTTACCTCTATAAATCTCCGATGTTCTCAGTAAGTGTATGGCTTCAATAGTTGAGCGACATGGCATGAATCCGAATTGATTTTCTTTTACTTTAGAAACTTGCATCAACCTTCTTTCAATCACATATTCCCAAAATTTCAAAGTGTGACCCTTCAGCTTGATACCTCTGTAATTTGAACAATTTTAAGTGTCTCCTTTGTTCTTATAAAAAAACACAATGATGCTTCTCCTCCAATCTTTAGGCATTTTCTTGCTTTACTAAATAACATTGAATAAATTCGTAAGCCAAGTCAAACCACGTTCACCTAAAACTCTCCAGACTTCTATAGGAATGTCATCAGGTCCTACACCTTTCCCAAGTCTCATAACCTTCAAATCCCCCTCTACTTATTTCTTGTGTATTCATCTATAGCCTGTACGATTCAAGTAACTTCCATTACTAGCTAGATCTCCCATAGTGATCTCTCTATTTCCTTCCCCAATGAAAAGCTTGTGGAAGTATTGCTTCCATCAAGTCTTTATAACATTCTGAGTAACAAGTACGTGACATTCCTCATCCTTAAAATCAGAACAATAAAATGAAGAAATAGAAGTACGGAATCTCAGGTTTAATGTGGAAACCTACTTTAAGAGGAGCGGGATAAAAGCACGGGAGAAAGCCTCAAAGAGAGTACAGGGGATGTTGGGCTCCTTATAAAGCTCCACGGACAAACCAAAATCTTATGTATAGTAGATGTGTGACTAAAACATGAGTGTCGGTGATTAGATCTTGGAGAGATCCAACTACCCATTTATTACATACTCCAACACTCCCCTTCAAGCTGCAGCTAAGAAAGAAACAGTTACCAACAAAAAGAAAATATGCAACATATCTTCACTTGATATATCTAAGAAAGATAGGATAGATACATCTCGTTTGAAGTAATTGCTGGTAGAAGACCTCACTCGATGACAGATCTACGACGATCAAGTCACCCAAAAGGCTAGAAAGAACATCGGTAATATGCTATAATAGTCGCTACAAAAACCAAGTCGTACCAGAAGTAGAGTCGTTATACAGGAAGAAAGTCCAGCACGAAATATTAGTTGGGGACAGAGAAACCCTGATGAAGTAGTCGATGCTTCAGTGAAGACGACTGATAGCAAAAATAATCTGGAGTGTCAGTTCGTCATTCATGGACGGGCAGTAGAAGTCTAGTAGATACATCTCAAGAAGAAGAATATATGCCCTATCCAACTCCAACTTTCTACCATACTTGATAAAATAAGAGCATGGGTCATCAAGTTGGGAGAAACCAAAACAAAGCATGCGTTTTTTATCTTTTTTCCATGCTTCTTCTTCTTCTTCAGCAAAATTCATTCTCTTCTTTTGTAGTCGTTTCTCTTTTTTCAACTACTCTCTTCTTCTTTTCCTCTTACGGCCTCTTTTGGCATCGTATCCTTTTTCAAACTTAAATACTTCCTTTTTAGCCATCCATTTTATTGGCTATTAACCTCCCCCCCCCCCACCCCCTCAAATAATTATCCTTTTTTTTCAAAACATGCTCCTTTTTATAATAGGCCACATCCTACTTGGATCCCAACCTAACTTGTGCCCTTTCGAACTATAGGTGGAGGGGGGAGCTCGATACATACTAGAGGGGTGGGGGAGATGGGTTCTTTTTCCTTCGAACCTAGGATTCCAGAAGAACCCAAAGATAAAGGCACCACCGCCACCCTCCTCAAGGGCGAGTTAGAGGAGCTCACGTGCCCGAAGACGGGCTAGAGGTTCTCAAGATCGAGGGGGGTGTTGTAGTGTTGTCTGGAGTAGTACATCATCGTCAGGAGACATACAGATCGCCTCCACCATTTTTTTCGACTGCTACCACCACCATCACATGTAGGGAGGTGTCTCTCCTCCTCGTCGCCAAGGCCCTAAATGTCGGTTTCAGACACCATTTCGGCATCGACCAAAACAGAATTTCGATGGAATTTTGGTGGAATTTCGACCGTCATTTCGGTTATTTCGATCATTTTTTGTACTAGGACCCCCATATTTCAGTCATTTCGATCATTTCGGTCGAATTTTGATTTCGACTGGATATCGATATTCGACAGAAATTCGATCGAATTTCGCTGAAACTTGAGGCCATGGTCGTCGTTTGACATGCCATTGTCGTTGAGATAGGGTTTCCCATTTGGGAACCCATCTCGTCATCACAAGGATCTGAAGGAGCGGCGATAACAACTCCACCAGCTCACGCGTAAGAGGGAGGTCGACTGCTACTAGGGCTTCATGCGGTATTGTCGCTGTATTATTAGGCTTCTTCGAATCTAGGGCTCCACAAGAGAGGAGGAGCCAACACCAAATAAAGCCATCTGGATGTGGAGGTGCACCGCACTGCTATGGAATCTCCTGGGTGTGTTTCGGGGCCTTGGAGGTTCTCCACCGCGATCGCTAGCCAAGCCCTTGCCAACAGATCTACAATGAAAGTGCGGCCAAAAGTTGATGTGAAGGCATGCTAGAGAGTTCATCGTACGTGGAGAAGTTGCCAGGTTGAAAATAAAGAACGCAAAAGTAAATCAATAATCAGAACAATAAAATGAGGACGGAAAACACGGAGCACTCAGGTTTTACGTGGAACCCTACTTCGAAAGGAGCGAGATGAAACCACAAGAGACGGCCATAAAGGTCTGGATATTCTATTAGAATTTTTCAATGAGTACAGACGATGTGGCACTCCTAATATAGCCGCACAGACAGACTGGAGTCCCACAACCAGTAGATATGGGACTAAAACATCAGTGAGGGTAATAGGATCTCGGAGAGATACAATTACTCATCTATTACGTACTATGATAGCTTTATCACATATATCAATGATAATAGGGCTTTTATCATTTGTTCCCCTTTTAGATACTGCAATAGCAATTATGGCCATCTCTCTTTTGGAATATCAGTTGTGCAGCCCCCGCTTCTTCCATGGTTATCGTTTGTTCCCTTCTGTTAGTTTGGTCGTCAATGAGTAAAACCTAGCCATGGTTTTTTCAAACTATGGTTCGGTTAAAAGAGGTATACTACCCAAACACCCATATCATCCTCTTTGCTCAACTCATAAGAAATTCTTGCAAGCGGTGCTTCAGACGTAGCTCCTCAAGGTTACGGCTGATCTGACGATGAAAGCGGATCACTGAAGTTCGAAAATGGGTTGGTCTAGCTAAAAAATGGTCGTGTTTGGTGGTGGATCTGAGCTCAATAGCTGATTAGAAAATCATAGTGGTCCCTAAACGGTGATGAAAGGCGGCCGGGTGCCCGAATATGTGAGGGGAGAGGATTGGGGGTAGTGCTGGAGGTCGGGGACATGCGCGGAAGTGGCAACATTGGAGGATGAGGGTGGGGTATCGGAGGCGTGTGGTTGAGGCAAAGGAGGTGTTGATTGTGCTAGAGATCGATCACGGGGAGCGTATGTGAAGGCATTGTTGGAGATCGGGGGAGGGGCACCGGAGGTAGAGGGTGATGTCGAAAGAGTTAAGGCTTGTGTTATAGGTCGGAGAGGGGCGCAAAAGTGTGGGTTATTTTGGAGGTAGGGGGAGGGGCATCAGAGGGAGGGGAAGTTTCGAAATGTCGGCAAAAGGGCGAGGAGGTAAGGGGTGGTGCAGGTGGTCAAGGGAGGGGACATCAGAGGTAGGGGCAGTTCTGGATGTCGAAGGAGGAGTGGAGGACGAGGGTAGTAGTGTTGGAGGTAGAAGACGGCAAAAAAGGTGTGGGGAGTGGCAACAGGGGCGGAGGGTTGTGAGTGATAGGATCACGACACAACTAGAGAATGGGTGAATAGTTGTTTGTGACAATCTTAAAAAATCTTCATGAAATAATCAGTAAGCACAGAAATAATAATCAAGCAAACCAATTAGCACACTTGCACAGTATGTTTACATGCAAACCTACCAGGTAAAAACCACGACATGTGTCTTCCTAACTATGGATTTCCTAATTAGCAGAGCTACTCAACTACTTCATCAAAGCTCGAGATATTTGTGTGGATATCTCAATCATTTACAAAGCTTTTGCTTCACAATCTTGTATGAAACACTAAGATCAACACTACAGATCAGAGATTGTAGCTCAAGAAGAACGGGTGAGTTTTTTACTTTCTTCACGCTTCCTTGGAGATCTCCCCTCCAAGAGTTTCTTTGCACACTTAGGATCAGACACCTAAGATCCTGCCGAAAGAGGTTATTCGGAAACAAGATATATAACAGTAATAATATCTACGTATAAATTCTCCAACTAATAGCAGATGATATTTTGAGATAACCAACAACAGTATAATTGCACAGATAATTCACAGGAAATATCACAAGCAATTATAGCACAGATATCACAAAGGATAAAGTGGTGATCGTCCCCCTAAGATTCGGGTACACAACAAACCAACTCCACGCACATACATTACACATTCGAAACACATCAGATAAAGTGGCGACCATCGCCCTAGGATCCGAGTACTTGGCAAACCAACTCCATGCATATACATTCCACATTCAAAACATGTGATATAAAAACAAGCATGAGAAAATAGCATAAGAGGACTAGAATTTAAAAAATTCTTTCCATTCATAACATATCCATCATCATTACTTACAATCCATGTCCACCAAAATATTACATATATGCATCAAAAAGTGTATTCATACATACATTGTACATCTCATGTCTCAAAATGCTATGAGTAAAGTAAACAGTAAAACTACAAGTAAAAACTAGCTACGAGCACTATAACATAAGAAAATAGTGTTAGTGAGTAACTACACAAAATAGTAGCTCCAAGTCCTATCCGCTCATTGCATGCATCTGAATCTATGGAATCCAATGCAAAGGTATGCTATGAGCAAAGTTGTTCAGTACGATATTAAAGTAACAATAAGTAAGATACTAAAGAAGTGTGCAAAAGAAACAATTGGGTAAATCATTCTCACAAACAAAATAAAACTCTAGACATTCTCATTTCATATGAATAACCCAAGCTTTGTAGATAATTTGTGGTCTTGGTACGTGTGAGATCTCACACTATGACTCTATGGCAATAAGAAAACCTTAGGTGTCGTTCGGCTCCCAGGGTAAACCCCTCTTCGAGGGGTTTACCCCCCTTACCCCATATTTTCTCACTCCTACGTGGGCCCCACTTTTTATATTTTTAAAAAAATAAATAAATCAATCTCCATCATCAATTCCATAAAAAAATAATATATTATACCATCATATCATATAAAAATTATAAACTACTTCACTTCTACTCACTTTTTCAAACTCCAATACAATGACATCACAATAACTACTCGCTTTTTCAAACTCCAATACAATCATATCACAATAAACCCACTTCTAACCCACCCCCAGTTTAACTAAGTTATCTGCTACCAGGTTAACCCACCTAAACCCAAAAAATAGGTTATATGCTACCAGGTTAACCCACCTAAACCCACATACTAAACACACCCTTAGGGTTGGTGCACCTCCGTCGGCATGCGGTGGGATACATTCTAACTAAGTTCCCAACATGTCCACATGCCTTCACTTATCAGATCCTATCTCCAATACCCAAACAAACTCCAACCTGTGAATCGTAACGAACCGTACAAGTCCACTACCCACATGTAAGAGTCCACGGTGGCGTAGGGCGAGTAGTGGCATCAATTACTAAGATCATTCATACCATAGTCGAGAATTCCCGCAACTACCAAATCTTTCTTATGCACAGAAGACCGTATTTCATTCCCAACTTCATTAAACCTCGTTTCCCAGAACTCTCCTCTTAGGGCCTGTTTGGTTGCAGGGTTGGACAGGGTTGGCTTGGGCAGGGGTACCCATGTGAATAGTAAACTGTGAGGAGGAGAACCCTGTTTGGTTGGAGGGGTAACCCGGGTTGGGCCAAGCCAACCCTGCCCAACCCTGCAACCAAACAGGCCCTTAGTGCTCTCACCCAGAATACCAACCAATGTGGCCTACACCAACCATGACAACTTGGCCCGTCCTCAAAACATTGGCTAAAAGCACGTAAATACTGAGGTTGAACACCACATGGTGACTCCTCGGTGTGCTAAGCAACATGTCCTCCAACCAATGCAACGGTTGGGTCCGTGATACCTAAGTTTCTACCCAGGACCCCAAGGGTGCATGCACCATCCCTTGAGATACGAAACTACATCTACTCGATCATCGTAAAAATCTAATGCCCTACAAAATGATGTGTATAGTATGCAAGAGTAAGGGCCGAACCACTAAGGAGCAACGGGGATAGGCCACAGAAATTAACAAAAAAATCAATAAATATTTGTGTTTTTATAAGAATTTTATTTTTGTAGGTTTTTAAGGTGTCTTGTTTCGAAGTGTGCGGTATTACGTGGACAATATAATATTTTTGGCCAAATCTTTCGATTCTTTCCTCAAGTCTTGGCTTTCGTAAGTTTGTCGCTTTAATGAAATTTTTGGGTGGGCATCGGCAACGAGTGTTCTCCCTTTTCTTGATTCAAAAAAAAACTAAGTGTCTTCTAAAATAACTATAATTTAGCTAACCAAATCAAAAAATCCTAACATTTTTTAGATCCTAAATTGATCTCAATTTATTTAAAGAAAATAAAATCAACGATTGATGGGAAACCCTAATTCATATTTCCATCAATTGCACGTATTCATTTTACAGCGTTTGCTCATTTGATTTAAAAGTTTACATGATTTAACTGTTTTAACTTTCATATTGGCTAGCAGCATTCTTAATAAAGACCTTTCTTCATTAGAAGATCTAAAGCGATTTGTGTGTGTATTGTACTAAGGTTGAACTGCCCAAAAATAGTTCCGATGGTGAATGTCTTGTAAATCATACAGAGGTTGGAGGCCAAGCTCATATGCATTACAGTTAGATGATTGTACTTGTTTAAATAAAATTCCAAATGCACCAAGCGCTTTCTCAAGAACAAGTGACTAACAACAAAACAAAATCTCACGAGCAAACACATCCTACAACTTCCCAACGCTTGATCACTTCTATAATAATTTAGAACAGCCATCTCTTTTTTTGGAGAATGCCGATGCAGGAAGATGCAACTTGAGCCCACTCCCATCGAGCACTCAAAACACTAAGAATGTATATGCAACTCCTTTACATCACCAATGCAAGTATTCACTTCGAGTTCCACGTATTTTTAAAAAGCAATATCGATTTGTCCAGTATTTTAATAGCAATCGCAGGCAGGAATTCGCACCGAAAGGAGCAGATACCAACTACCATCCGCAAGCAATATACAATAATAGCAACAGGAATCATTTCCCCGGCACTCCGTCAATTCCCCGGTACTCAAAGCAAACATAAAAAACCTTAGAACAGGAGATCGAAAGAGAATCGGGAGCGGGGGTATACCAGATAGAGGGCGTGGCAACGGAGGAAAACGGACTTGCCGTCGGTGAGATCGCGCAGGACGTAGGCAGCCCTGCGGAACTCCCGGCAGTCGAAATAGGACCTGGCGAGCAGGTAGTAGTCCCCGCCGTCGGCGTCGTCCCCGGCGGGAACGGGGGTTGCGACGTAGGAGACGCCACCGAGGGGAGTGGCGGAGCCGGCGGCGCGGAGGGCCCTGCGCAGGAAGCTGGAGCCGCCGCCGTGGGAGCGGGAGGGGGTGGCCCTCGACGATGAGGGGGAGGAGGAGGAGGAGGAGGAGTGGGGGTGGGGATCGGGCTCGATCGCGAGGAGGAGCTCCGCGGCCCTGCGAGGAGGGAGAGTGAGGGGGGCAGGAAGGTTGTTGTCGAGAACAGGAGAGAAAATGGGAGGTTGTTGTCGTTACCATTTGGCGGCGGAGTGGAGGCAGCGGTCTGAGAGCTGGCGGGCGGCGGCGCGGAGCTCGCTGCGGTAGGCCTCCCTCGAAGGCGGAGGGGAAGGAGACGAAGACGCCATCGCCATTGGGGGAGTTTCTGCTGCTCGCTCTCTTCCCTTTTTGAAATGGGAGCAGGGGTTTTGGGAGGTACCGTTTAGGGGTGGTACCCACCCCGACCCAGTTATTTTGACCCTAAATATACGGGTACCCGTGAAAATAGTCCGGGGCGGGTACCCATACACAGTTGCTCCGTTAAACCATTGATACCCGGTGGAATATCCATGGGGGTGAACCGGGTACCCGGTTGGGTCGGAGCAGACTCGCCCATCAGTTCCGTCAGGAGATTCGATACCGTCGATCACGTTTTCGCTCCCAGCCATCCGCCACGTCAACCTCTCCCGCAACGCGTTCTCCGGCGAGGTCGGTGGGGGCGCCTGCGGCGCCGCGCTCGCGGATGGTGGTGTTCTACTCGTGGAACTGCCTCTCCTCGCCACCGGCGGACGCGAGGTTCCAGCACCCGGTGTAGTTCTGCGGCGAGAAGCCCCTGGCGGTCTTGCCGGCCATGACGGAAGCCGCTGGCGGAGATGGGTCGTGGGGGAAGAGCAAGGTGGGGATCGTTCTCGGCATCGCTGGCGGGGTCGTGGCGATGGTGGTTTTGGCCATAGCGGTGATCTTGAAGTGGAAGAGGAGGAGCTCGAACCCACATGGCAACATAGATTCTCCTGACGCGAGTAAGAAAAAGTTAGCTCTGTTCTTAGCTTCTTCTCATGCGATTTTGGAGGAACAGGACGTGATACGGAGGTACCCAACCGGGGATTTAATTTTTACAACATTGGTTTTGATTCGTGGATGGTTTCGTTGCAGAGAGGAAGATGGAGGAGGTGAAGACGGGTCTGTTCGGGGTGGTTCCTTACAGGTCGTTCGACGAGGAGGAGGTGGAGGAGATGACCGGCGGAAGAACACAGCACCGGGAAGAACGCAGCACTTGGGGGTGCCTGTATGCAATCTCGAGCTGACGAACCTCCTTCCAACCTCGACTGTATTGTTGTTTTTAACTTGCGTTGGAGAAATGTATCTTTTTTTGCAATGTAAATCTAACGGTTCCGATACGACGAGTGCAGGATTATAATATGATAACGCGGCTTTTGGGCATATGCATTGATCTCTCTTTATATATTTTGTGGGGTTTTAGAGTTGAGAGTATTTTTCTCATTATTGACTGCAAATGCAGCTGAGAATTTAAAAGTCGTGAGATTTCGAAACTTCCGAAATATACTGATTTTAAACGAGTGAAAGAAGGAAATTAGATCATTGTTATTCAACGGGTACCCGTATCCGCTCATTTAATATGGGTACCCGTTTGATCTGAGTACCCATTCAAACGGGTCGGGGCGACCCATGACCCAGTAGTGACGGGTTGGGGCGGGTCGTGATCGAACGGGTCGGGTACCCGCCCCGTGAACAGCCCTAAATAAATGCTTTGGACTTAATTTGTTTAATATCATAGTATCGACCATGAGCTCTTACATGATTAAGTAAAGAGAATTTGGTGAGAAAATAATGATTAACTTGTCATAATTAGGTACTAAATTGACAAACATATATATTAGAATATTTAGGAGTTTGAGTAATTAATGGTATTTCCTTGTTGCTCTCTTCAACTTTCTTTAATTCACACGTATACGTCAAGACGTTGTTGTGCGATAGGGATATATTCTTGTTTCTCAATCATGGCCATTAACATACCAATCTTCTTAGTACGACCACTACAAACATGCAGGTCTTGGAGGACGCCTAAAGGGGACGATCAAACCTGAATCGTCCCCTTTACATCCATAGGAGATGGTTGGTTTTTGCTCGTCCCACATAACGAACAAAGGAGACGGTCAAAGTCGATTGTCCCCTCCTCTAAATGTGTTGGATAGGGTCTCTTTCGGGACTGTCATGTCTGTCATTCGAGGGGACGGTTGTTGATCCCATCCCTACGTAAGGTTATAGACCTTCAATGAAGGGAACAGACCAAAAACCGTCCCTTCAATACCTCATTATTGTTTCATATTTCATGAGTTCAGACCCATAAGAAATGGTTATGATCGTTCCCTATGGTTTTCTCTTGGCGTCGCGGTTAGCAGATATGTCTTGAGATACAGGGTATTGGAAGGGACAGTTGCGACCACCTCCTCTTGTTTATTAGGTGAGACGGGTGTTTACAACCATCCTCCCGTTGACGTTGACAATAAACTGGGGAAATTGCAAGCTCGAATCGTCTTCAATGATGTTGCCAACACTTCCAAATCTCATCTGGCGACACCCCCCTCCTCTTCTTCGGTCATGCATTTCATCGAACCCCTCTACCCTTCTCCTTTGTGACGCGCGAATCAGATATCGTAGATACTCTGAGCTTTTTTTTCTAGTAGTTGATATTGTATTTAATATATGATTACATTTTTTATTGCTTCAATTAGATGTTTAGTGAAATAAAAATAACTATTGATGATGATCTTTTTGGGTATGCTACGCCTAAAGTTGTTCTAGTTGTTGTTGATCAAGAATATTATATAGCTTAGAGTATATAATGTTTATAGTAGTTGAATGAAGTTGATGATCTTTAGTTTGATAATTTTGGTTTAAATGTTCTACTTATTTATCCCTTAGTTCTAGATAGAAAATGCTTAGAGTATATAATGCTTAGAGTGTTTGAATATAGTTGATGTTCTTTATTTTGATGATTTTGGTTTAAATATTCTAGTTATTTGGTTGCTAGTTCTCGATAGGAAATGTTTAGAAATTATAATTCTTAGAGCGTATAATGCTTAGAGTATTTGAATATACTTATAATGCTTAGAGTGGATATAATGTATAATGGTTAGAAATTATAATTATAATGCCTATAAATTACAATTCTTAGACGGTATAATGCCTAGAGTATATAATGCTTAGAGTGCTTTAATATAGTTGATGATCTTTAGCTTGATGATTTTGTCTTAAATGTTCTAGATTTATGAAAAGACCAGAAGTTGGATAAAGAAAAATTTTTTTGATGATTGTAGGACATCTAACTAAGGTGTTATCGAAAAATTAGATTGGTTATTTCGGTACGAGTCACTATATTATATTGTAGGAGGTGAATGAGATAAGATTCTTTGTCCATGCGGTAGATACAAGAACACTCTAACTAACAATCAAATTGCAGTTTACATGCACCTTCTATTAAATTATTTTCAGCTTATTATACAAATCTGGTGTCCCATGGTGAAGGAATTTACAATATTTTGGATTACAATAATGAATCAGTTGGTCATGGAGGATATATATTGGAGACATGTGATCATGGTAATATGTTTGAAATGTTAGACAATATTCAACGGCCTATTTTAGATGTGAGAATTGAACCGATTCGCGATACTTTACATGAAAATATAAAAGATGTTGAAACTCCTCTATCCTCATGAATTGAAATGTCTCGTTTATGATTTCTATTGGAGATGTTTAAGATTAAAGTGAAGAACTGTTGTACAATAGTTATGATGGCTGATGTGTTGCATTTAATTAGGATGATTTTAAATAATCTTGACTAAAGCAAGATTTGTCTCTCTTGGATTAAATTATGAAAAAATTGATGCATATCCAAATGACTGTATTTTATATTGGAAGGAAAATAAAATTTAGATATTTATCTTCAATGCAAAGCTACCAGATATAAGAATGTGAGTCATCAGTAGAAGAGGAAAAACGAGAGAAGATTTTACGATTCTTTCCTCTGACACCTCGGTTACAATATCTGTATTCATCTGAAAGGACAGTTAATGGACGATATGACACAATAATATCAAGAGAAGGATACACACTATCTTATGCAGCACATGCTAAGGAGTGGATGAAGTTCAACGAAAAATATCTATCGTTCTCTGAAAAAGTCATAAATATAAGACTAGGCTCTACTTTTAATCCATTTGAAAATATGAGTAGAAGCTACTATATTTGGCATGTAACAGTTGTTACATTTAACATCCCCTCATGGATGTCGTTGGTTTCTTCTTTTATGATGATGTCTTTATTGATACTTGGTTTAAAAGGAGAAGGTGCAATAGAAACTTATCTGCAACCGTTAATTGAAAAACTTAAAATTATGTGCAATACTGGAGTTCAGACTTATGACATGGTTAAGAAGGTATTCTTTACAATACATGCTTCCTTATTATGGACCATCAATGATTTCCCAGCTTATGCTAATTCATCTGATGTAGTACGAAAGGTAGAGTCTAATGTTCAGTTTGTATGGAGTAAACACACTCCACATGGTTAACTACGAGCATGAACATTGTTATTTGGATCACCGCCATTTCTTATATGCGAATGAATGATAGAAAAAAGTGAAAATAATAATAAGTTCGACGGTCAGTCGTTTGAACGTCGAATTAATTTGGTTCGACAATATGGAAGTTTGGTGTGGAAAGGACAAGAGAAGTCAGGCAACTTTTCTCTAGGTCGATCATTTAAGAAGAAGTTATCTAGCAGATGGCAAAAATAAAGTATCTTCTTCCGAGAACTACCATGCCGGCATAACTTATGAATCTGTCATAAATTAGATGTAATGCATACAGGGAAGAATGTTTTGAAAAGTATTCTTGGAATACCAAATCTTTCAATTATTATGAAGGATAGCTTGCGAGCTAGACATGATTTGATATAGTTGGTATCCGAACCAAGTTACATCCGATAGAATCAGAAAGTAATTCTAGAGTTACACTTTCTGGAGCTATTTATACATTATCCAATGATGAGAAAGATAGAATAGTGGACTTCCTAATATGATTTAAGGATAGCATTCAAAAGTTAAAAGTAACAAACGATGAATGGCAGAGCAAGGATCTTGATATTCTCTAACTGAGTCAATTTTCACAAGTTGTATCTCATTATGGATATATCGTCAATGGATTTAGATTTAAGAAAAAGTCGATCGATGAGAATAATGCAAAACATCTTCCAATGTGATAGTGAAGGTCGAACTCTCTGCTATAATTGATGGATACTATGGGTGAAATAGTTGGTGTATCTGATATCAGTTTTACACAAACACATGACTTAAGGTGTGTTCTATTTCAATGTATTTAGTTTGATGTTGATCGTATCGGAGTGTGATTCACGAAAGACAAAAATTGTGCTCTCTCATTAAAGAAAACGGGACCGTTGGAAACCAAGAAGATGCTTGTTCTTACAAGTCAGGTATGGCATGTCTTTTATATACCAGTCAACTCTGTCAATGGATGAATACCTATTAGGACAATACCTAAAGTTTTCTTTGTTGTTAATGAAGATCAAGATGCAATGAACGATAATGTTGCATCCTAGAATGTTTCGCATTATATTATCCCTTATGTAATAGATAATGACATCACTTGTAACCGTGGAAGATTTTATGACAATATGGTAATAAAATAAGAGAAGGTATTTACATATTATTTTTTCCATCAAATTTTATAACATGATTTCTTGAGATCAAGATAATTGCATATACATTCGCATTTATACTGTCTTTATTTGCAGGTATGGCTCTTAGATCCAGTCACATTTGGGAAATTGTAAACTCGCTTCACAGCTACGTGATCCCGATAGTAGCGGTTCTCAGAGACTACGGGACTCGGTCAACATAGATTCCTAAATCGGCTCCCTCGTGGGTAGACATTACACATTCGTATTGTTGGTGGCAATGTTGTGGGTGAGAACTTTACTGAGTTCCAGAACTACATTGGACAAGTCACTCGTGTACGTGTCTCCACCACCATTGTAGACTTTCGACAGCTTCCTCGTGTTGTCAGGGTTGCCATCCTATTTGATATGGAGGTATTTTATTATACAAATATTGTGTACATAAAGTTGTTATATTGTGATTAAAGTTTACTTCTTATAGTCAACATTTACTTGGGATCAAGATGTGATGGTCGGTGCATAGATAGTCTAATGCGACGGAAATGTTGTGTCAATATAAGGGACACGTAAAGGTCACAGTAACAGTAGGTTGCATTTTTTATAAGATTCGATGGTCACTTAAGTAATTTTTATTCCTTTTTGTGGCATTATAACATACATATCTGCTATAAGAAACTGGTGTAAAAAGTCTCACTGAGTGTTACCCCAGATCAATGGTGGGAGTTAATCAAGTTCATGTCAAGTGAGGAATTCATGCTATGTAAATCAATACTTATTTTATATTTTCATCGATTATACTACTTGGAATAATATTAGGCGACATAAGCAAAAAATGCACGAATCGAGAGAAAGAATTTTGGTATACCCATAAGATAAGAAGTAAGAAAAGAATACAAACCAACCGAAGGATGAATTTGTAAGTTTCAACACCTTGATTTATATTAAAATTACACTAGATAAATACAATATGTGATATATATGTTTTTTTCAGTTTAAGAATAACGACCTAGACGTGACCCAAATAAAAGGTTTTTATGAGGTTAGAGAGCAGATATATGGGAGAAGTGCAGCGGATCGATTATGCCTACACGTCAATCCATGTATGTAATCTACGATATAAATTCTGATAATAAAATTTATTCTCTTTGTTGTTTCGAAATTAAATAATTAGGAATAAATAATCAGTCTCTCTACCACCACATCCCTAAATAGCAGGGGAACGAGACGGGGCCTTCATTTGAGGCACAAGTATAGAACATAATGGATGTATACGTCACAGGGGACGTGGAACGACAATCGGTACGGGGTACGCAACATGTCCTAGTGGGTCTCGATCATCGTCGCAAGTAAGCTAGAGGGAGAGAGAGATGCATGACATCAAAAAGAACATGTCTGTGCAGGATGAGAAGATGGTCAAGATGTGTGCGGATACGACAAACGTATTGACATGCATTAACCATCTCTAGAACGAGACCAATCGACCAATAGAACATGCACAACTCAACGACGATGGTGACATTGAGGAGGAGAGTGACGAGAGCGAAGATACCAGGTTAATTAGGATTTAGAATGCTTGTTTGAAGTTAAACTTAACTTGAACATCTGAAGTTTGTAGTGTAAAAAGTCTATTTAAGATCTCTTAAATTTATGCCTAAAGTGCTTTGATGGTTACTTGAGATGAGATATTTGGCTGATATTTGATTTATGCAGGAAGTCTGTCACAGCAACAAGGTATCGAAACCACGGCAACAATTCTTTTTTGGTTATGAAATTCAAAAGAGATGGTCGTGATCATCCCATCCGATCACCGTGGGTTTATTGAAGTCTTTTTTGGGCTTCAGAGACGGAAGGGGATGTTTTAGACCGTCCCCTTCATGCTCTTGTGTCCGTCTCAAGAAAACCGGTGCCTGGGAAGAACTGGACGACCGTCCCCACGTATTACCATGAGCTTACTGGTGCCTTTTGGGGCTTCAGGGACCAGAGGGGATGGTTTAGATCATTCCCTTCACGTTTCTGTGATCGTCTCGAGAAGCTCGATGCTTGAGGAGAACTGAAGGGGATGGTTGTGACCGTCCCCTCTAAGGAGGGGACGATCGTGACTGTCCCATCCGATAACATTGGGCTTATTTGTAACGACCCCGGATCCGAGCGGTCCAACGGAAGCATTTAAATACATTTTCAATTGCCACATCAGCTCCGGGTGTTACTTGATCGTATACATTGCACAATTCTCAAACAAGTCACATGAAAAGTCAACTTAATATTATAACAAAAGATAAGTATTACATGTAAGTGTTGTCCCTTAGATATAATGTAGCTCCAACAAAAAGGGTTCTTGTGCAAAAAGATCTTCTAGGTCAAGCTTTCCTTTCTGGCACCGCGTCTCCTCCTACTTTTACTCCTCTGCAGTATCTGTGGCAGGGCAACCACAGGAGCGTACAAAATGCTCGTAAGCAACATGCTTAATATGGTATAAATAGGAGGCAGAGAATTTATCAAATGCTTGCAATAACAATAAAATGACTAATGAAACATATCAGAATGTTATCTAATTTTATCAAATCTGTCATTGAAAAAAATCCATGGGCAACATACTAATCATAATATTCTTGGCAATCATTTTTCGTGGTAGTACATAAAAAAATGTTGACAATAATTCTGACTTCGTTGGGACTTAACAATAGCAATAAGTCAATAGTATAAATAACTATCAAATCATTAGTTAACCACTGGCACATGTGGTCCATATCAATCAATCAATCAAAGGTGACATCAGCTGATACATTTGTTCACTTAGGTTCATTCGAACCCTGACACCCCAGTAGGTGTTGCCCTCTTTGGCCAATATGCCTGTCAGGACCCGGCCATATGGACTCTAGAGGTGGCTCCCGCTTTAAATTACGTAGCACTTAGCTCCATTGGTCGTTAATGGTTCCCGCAGACCCGACACAGGGACTCTAGAGGTGGCTCCCGCTTATGCGTAACACTTAGCTCCAAGTGTCGTTACGGTGCCATTATATTTAATCAATTACAAACAAATCTTGGAAATCTTGCGATTCAATTATCACAGTAATATTAAATCAGACATTATTTTGACATAATTGTTTTAATACAGAATTCATTATACAAAATGCAATCTTAATAAATTTCAAATAAATTAAAATCTTAATGTACAGAACGATGATAAAATAACTAAGAAGTAATCAAAATGTGCAACCAGATGCCCTTCAAAAGGTGAAGTATAGAGGAATGCGAATATCTATTTTGGCAGCATAACGCTATATTTATTTGATAAAATGAGCCAATAGGAGAGTCATACTATATTTGTTTGATCAAAGACAGATTGATAAAAATAACCATGCTATAATTATTTGATCACAGGACAAAATGGTAACAAAACCATACCTAAAAATGTGTTGTATGTTGCTTTCCTTCTCTCTCTTCTTTCTCTCTCTTTATCTCTCTTCCCCTTCTCTCTCTCTTCCCTCTCTCTCTCCACGCCTCTCTCTCTCTCTCTCGCGCTCCCTTTCTTTCTCGCGCGCACACTCTGATTTCTCAATTTGAGTGTCCCTCCCGCTTGCTATTTATAGCAAGGGGAGGCGGTCACACCCTCTTCTCCTTTCCTCTACGCGCTGACACATACACCCCTACTTTTCCTATTTGCAACCGCGTACCCACCGCCCTTTTCCAGTGGGGGCCACGCACGCCTCTCCTTTGCGTGGTCCCTACGGCACCTCTGCCGACCCCATTATTATTACATTATTGGTGCTTTTTTTGGGCTTCTAGAACCAGAGGGGATGGTTTATATTGTACTGTGCCCGTCTCAAGAAACCAGATGCTTGAGGAGAACTGGAGGGGATGGTTGTGACCATCCCCTCTAAGCTTAGGAGGGGATGGCCTTGTTTATACCCTCCGACCACCATTGGCTTATTAGTGCCTTTTTGGGCTATGGGAACTGAAGGAGACGATTTAGACGGTCCCCTTCGTGTTTCCGTTCCTGACTCAAGAAGCTTGATGCATAGGGAGAAGTGGAAGGGGTTGCCGTGACCGTCCCTTATAAAATTAGTACTGACGGTACACGACCGTCCATTATAAATTCTCAAAGAGGCGGTCCACGATCGTTCCCTACGAGAAGATTTTCAGGAGTGTGCGTTGATCATCTCCTCTATGATGAGAGGAAGGGACAGTTATGACCATCTCCTACAGTCAAATGAGACGGTATTATTGGGGGAACTTCATTTTTGTGTCTCCTATGGTCAAACGAAATGATGCTTATGCGACCATATATGATCAAAAGAGACGATTTTAGTAGATTACAAGACGGTTGTTGACTGTCCCTAAAGTAGGGATGGGAAGCCCAGCCCGAAAAACCCGGCCCGGCCCAAGCCCAAATGGATAATGGGCCAGGCTTGGGCCAAAGTATTGGGCCCGAAATTTTTTGGGGTTGGGCTCTGTCTTGACTCGGCCCAGCCCGATACGGCCCGAGGGCCCGACCCGATATTAGCCCGCTGCCTAGCCCAAACCAATCCCCATGCGATACACCTAAGTTCATTTTGATTAGACGAAAAGGTTATTGTTGGCTGGCATTCTTACATATAGGTGGTATTTATATGGATTTTTTAGTTGGGTAAAGTGATGTCCGCATTCTAGTATGTGATTTTTTTCATAAGAAAGCTTATGCTTTTGCAACCTTCGGGATTAAGAAATGTAAAATTTGTATAAACAGGGAAGAAATCAAAAGGAAAACTTGAATTGTGTCACAAAAAAATTGCTAATAAAGGATTACAGAAATTGCTAAACTCCACCAATGAGTCTACCGAGGGCTCAAGTTGTCATCTAGCTTAAAGATGGGAGAGGTGGATGCATCGATGTTTCCTATAAGTTATATTTGTTAATGGACAAGCCTTTGGTGTCTAATTAAGCAGAAAATATGATGTTTTCAGTGAAGAAGGGAGCTTTTTTCCCCCTTTTTAGAGAGCTTAGCTGTAAGAGAACCGGTGATAAGAGTGTAGAAATATTGAAATTTCGTCTCTCGTAAGAAAAAATTGTGGTCAAATATGAAAATTGTGTATCAGCACGACCTAGCATCCATAGATGGGTCGGCCTGACCCAAGCCCGACCCAATGGAATTGGGCCGGACCTGGACTTGGGCCGAGCCAAAAAAAATTGCGGGCCTAGGACCGACCCAAGGCCCACAGTTTTTAAATGGACTTGGGCTTGGGCCCTTCAGGGTCCAGCCCGACCCATGCCCATCTCTACCCTAAAGATACGATCTGCTTGTAGTGGACATGGAGTGAGCTGCCCAATTTGTTATCACAAAATGATCCATATGCCCATCCCTTTGCTTATTGGGATTTTATCACTTGTGCCCCTCCGAGATATCGCAATATCAGTTATGCTCCTATCTTTTTGGTAATATCCGTTGTGCCCCTCACTTCTTGTTATTTTTTCACTTGTGCCCCTCGAGTTAGTTACCGTCCATTCACAGTGCAAACGGACGTTAACTCTGAGGACATAGACAGAATTAATTTAAAAAAAATGGTTACGAGGTCATTTTACACCCTCTTCATCATCATCTTCTTCTTCCTCTTCCCCATCCTCTTCCTCCTCCTCCACCTCCTCCTCCTCCCTCTCTGCCCCCGCCCCTGCCCCGCGCCGCCCAGCTCCGCCTCGAGCTCCCCGCACCTCCTCCCAGTCCGCAGCCCCCGCCCCTGCCCCGCGTCGCCCAATCCCGCACCCCCCCTCCCAGCCCAACCTCCCCCACCCCCTGCCGCCCCTCCGCCCCGACCTCCCTCCCAGCCCCGACCTCCCGCACCCCCCTCCCAGCCCCGACCTCCCGCACCCCCTCCCAGCCCGACCTCCCCCACCCCCTTCGCCCCGACCTCCCCCACCCCCTGCTGCCCCGACCTCCCCCACCCCCTGCCGCCCCTCCGCCCCGACCTCCCTCCCAGCCTCGACCTCCCGCACCCCCTCCCAGCCCCGACCTCCCGCACCCCCCTCTCAGCCCGACCTCCCCCACCCCCTGCCGCCCCAACCTCCCCCACCCCTGCCGCCCCTCCGCCCCGACCTCCCCCACCCCCTGTCGCCCCTCCGCCCGACCTCCCGCACCCCCTCCCAGCCCGACCACCCCCACCCCTGCCGCCCCTCCGCCCCCGCACTGCCCCCCCCCACCCCCGCATAATTTCCCTTCGCCCCCCGCGCAGCCCGCCTCCGCCCCCTGCACCTCCCCTTCCCCCCGCACATGGCAGTGACGATCTGACTCGCGACGGGCGGTGGTTGACTACTCTACAGTGGATGGGCTCGCACGATGCGGTGGATGGCATGATGCGGATGGGGCTGCACAACGGGCACGACTCGATGGAGGTTCTTCGTGCTCAAGTGGAGGAGGTTACGACGGCTCGAATTCGAGCAGCGATGGAGATTGGTGGAGCGGTTCCTGCTGCGTGGCGACGGTCGGAGTCGACGATTGGCAGTCAGCGATGGATTGGTCAGGATCGGTCCAGGAGGTGAAGAAAGTCCAGGCGGCTGAACGTGCCTCGGTCAAGAAGGTGTAGATGGACGTCGGTGTTGGTGCAGAGGAGGTAGCGGTGGGGGTCATTGGTGGGTGAACAGTGGTGAAGGGGGCGACATACACCCCCATTTCTCACGGCGATGCGGGTGGACGACAAGGCGAGCAGATGGTTTGGCAACGACGAGCAAGGCGGGTCGCGGGTCCAAGCGGAAGTGCATGGGCAACAACACGTGGCTCCCCGCTGCGCGCTGATGGCCCCCGCGACCTCGAAGGTCGTGGCAAGCTCGTACTCCGGCAAGGATGGTTCCAAGCAACCGAGGTCCAGTACCTCCTCCCAGATTAACCCCTAATTTTATTCTGACCATAATACCCTTCTTAACCACACTTTGGTTTGAATAAACTATGGTTATTTTAATTTTTTAACGGTTAATCTGACGGAATGGCACAACTGATGACGGAGAAAGAAGTGAGGGGCACAACTGCTATTACCAAAAAGATAGGGGTATAATTGATATTGCGATATCTCGGAGGGGCACAAGTGATAAAATCCCTTGCTTATTTTGTAATTGATTACTTGTTACGTATTATGAATTAAACATCTTTGCATTTTGCAATAATCTTTACCATCTTCCTCTAGATATACTCGATGAATATATTAGGATTGTTAATTTTGGGACAATTATCATTCACCTATAAGTCATCGATTTATTTTTAGCACTTCCAACCATTTCTCTTCTCATGTTTTCTTCACTTATGCGTTGATCAGCAAAGAAAAGGTTTGCTTCGTCAGTAGGTGTGTCCATGGACGGGTACTCGACTCATTTGATTGTGACCAGCTTCAACCCATTGTTATTAGATTATGAATCGATATGTTCCATTCCACTGGATGCCCGATAGTAACGGGTATCCAATTAGTATCAACGGATAATGGCTACCTGTAGGTACGCATGGAAATACGGCCTTTATTTACTTATTTATTGGATGAATATTAATCAATGGATGAAATTGAGCGCCTTATACACATCTACGGCTACGATCTGTATGCGCTAACGATCGGAGCTCGTTGATGAATCCATGATTCATCTTCGTCACTCTTTCATTTTGTATAAAATCCTTATTAAAATATATGTAAATAACAACTAATTCTCATTAATTAACACGTTAACATCATTTTTTTAATATTACATATTTAACATTTATTTATTCCAAAGAGAATAAAGAGAAAAATAAAAATAAAAAAGAAGTATATATGATGCCATATCCATATACATCTTGATTATATATATTGGATTTACAGTAAGGATAAAATCGAATACAAATATATCTGAATATCCGCTAATTGTATTTGAAAGATTGTATTCAAATATTTATTGAATATGGATCAAATACGAATACGAATAGTACATATTGTCTAATACGTGTGTACGGTTGCTAATTATATATATCGTACCCCAATTAACCACAGGTATCACTGATTTCAAAAACTACCTTTGTACAATGTGTATTCACAAGTCACGTCACTACAAAATAAATTTCTCGTGACTACAAATATGGCTAGCTTTAAGTAACAAAATTTGCGTAGCCAATCTTTCGGATAACAACGTATTCCACGATCTTGTCCGTATTTGACGAAAATTCGAATAGGAATACCCGTATTTGACAATTCGTATACGTATTCGACAATCTTTACGAATCCTTATATGTATTCAAAAATCCGGATATATATAAGTATTCTTCACTATAAATACGCATACGGATTGATCTGCATCATTCAAAATAGATACATATGCAGATATGTTGCTGCAAAGCCATCAAATGCATGTAGATTTAATCCATCTATATCATATTAATTGCTACTATTTTCCGTATCGTTATTTGTATCGATTTCACATCTTTATCTTTTTAATGATTCGATAATACATTTTTCATATTTACAATATCTGTATCCACATCCATATTTATATTTTAAATGAGATAAGAACAATGTTTATGTATCGATATTTGTACCTGATCATTTTTGTTTTAAATAAACTGGATAGTAAAAGCTTCTAAACGAGTACCCGCAAGTACCCACTAATTCAAGCGGATTTTTTGGATGAGACACTGATCATGTTATAATGGGTATCCGACTCATCATTTTCAAATGAATACCCAAATTTTAAGATCAAAATGAACAGATCAAATCGAATACCCACTAACTATGAAATATTTGAACACCCCTCCTCGTCACCAGGAAAAGGTGTTTGAGGTCCTTCAGGAGCTGCTTGAATTCCACCACTCGGACACGTGTTAGGTTTTAATTCATGTTCAGCAATGTTACGAAACAATATAAAACTAATATAAGAATATATAGATATATAAGTACATAAAACAAAAGTATAATAAAAAACTTATACAATATAAAAAAGAATTAGTTGAATTTCATCATGGTTATATTTAATATAAATATATATATATATATATATATGTGTGTGTGTGTGTGATTGGATCATTAGATTTTCTTCTCCTATCTCTATTTTTTCCCCTTAATTCTTATTTTTCGTAGTTGATTTGCTCCCTTGAATTGTGAGAAGTCATTGCATGTAAAAATAAAAACTCATAATTTCCATATAAGGTTTATCCATAAAATGTGTTTTATTTGCATTCAAATCTTTTAGAAAGAACATCTAAATTAGGTTCCAAATTAGGTGAAAGAAGTATGACTACTTTACCAATAGTTGAGGACTTGTATTCAATGTTATTTCCATTACATACCGACATTTTGGTGATGCCCTACTTTAAAACCTATGGCTCTGTTTGGTTACAGGATTGGGCATGGTTGGGTTGGCTCAACCCGGAGTACCCCTCCTTTTAAACATCCCAATCCTCCTCACAGTTTACTATTCACAAAGGTATCCCAACTCAACCCAATCATGTCCAACCCGAATCACAATTCATCTTTACTTTGCTTTGTTCTCAAACTTGTTCACCATAAATAAATTCATTGAGTTACACTTAGGTCTGTACGGTAACTGGCATTTATCAGAAGGTTCTTCAATTGCTTGCTATTGAATATAATACATATACTGTATTTTTTTGTGGATCTTCAATAGAATTAATACAGCGAAATCCAGAAAACGTAGGGGAGCACCACATCTCAACACCCATCACCATGAGTCCATGCCCCCCCTCTCTCTCTCTCTCCCGCTCTCTAGAAGTTGCACCTGTAGACGACTAAGTGAATACTAACTCGATCCGCCGCACAAGCCGCACGCACGCCGTAGAAGATGATCGTCCAGGCCGCCGCTTGCGGGGAGAGCTGGAGAGGGTTAGCCGCCACTCGCCAGTCGCCAGGCGCCAGGGGGATTTGGATTTTTCGAGCGGGGGATGGGAATGGCCGAATGGGAGGCCATTGGGTTTACGAAACCCTAAGGGCCTGTTTGGTTGCTGGGTTGGACTGGGTTGGGATGGGTGAATAGTAATCTGTGAGGAGAAAGTACCCTTGTGAATAGTAACCAGGGTTGGGCCAACCCTGCCCAACCCTGCAACCAAACAGGAAGTTATTGCGCTCGGATCGGGTCGCCCAAACTCAGCTCGGGCCCTAAATGCGGGCCGGGCTCGGGTCGGGCATATACGCGGGCTCGGGGCGGGCCTCTAATCGGGTCGGCCCACGGGCCTCGGGCTCGGGCCCACCTTGCCCAAGCCCGGCCCGAAATTCTGATTGGGCCAAAAAAAGAGCCCAGGCCCGCCCAGCTATTACTCGGGCTCGGGTCTGGGCTGGGCTTGATCGGGTCGGGCATTGGGCTGGGCCGGGCCGGCCCTACCCAATGCTCATCCCTAGGTGGGAGTGGATGATTTTGAACCTTTCTTTGGGTACGTAGAGTGCATCGGCTAAGGGTTTGATACAATGTCGGGAGAAGAAAATAAACCATATATCTATTTAATATACAATCTTAACATAAACTACATATCTATTTAGTATACAGTCTTAACGATATATCTATTAAAGAAGCACGTATGCGGTACGAACCAAACAAACTATATATTAAATAATAGGGGAGGAAATATAATTGAAATCACGTCATATACGGCTACCAATATATCCCATTTCTGATGAAATTAAGTGGATGATAGTAAGGCGTTCTCTATCATCCCAACATATGCTATGAATACCACCAATATCATACAAGATTAGGGAGTAACCTACCAAATCCTTCCTAAAGTTGCACTTTTAATTATCTAAAATATTATATTGTAAAATTCTCTATCTCATGTGATTATGTAGTTATTGAAAATAACCTGCACGTTTTTATTTACGAAAGTTGAATAAGAGATTTTTAAATACCAGTTTAAGTTTTTTTAATCCGTGAAAGGCAGGGTAAGCACTACTTCAACTCTACTCTACTCTACTTTAGATTTAGCTTTATGGCTCACTATATAACAACCCAGCCCAAAAATATTCTCTCCTCACAAAACGTGAGGGTAGGGGATTACTATTTGTCAATCGGGATTTAAGTAGTTTGGGTGGTTATCAGCGGGTTTATCATGAGCACGAAATCAACAAGTTGTCATGGTCAATTTGCCTCGATAATAGACCGTGGACTTAAGCTTAAGACGTTACACTTACACATTATCTTATATAATCTTTTTGCACCTTCCATCCCTTTCCGCAGCTCGGAAGGGCTTGTAAGACATTGTGAACATTCGCAAACTCGTCGCCCGCTTAAATTGAAGAGACCCTTGGCTTGCTGATATTTGTGGTGCTTCATTGATTGAGGAAATGAAAGTTTTTTTGCTCAACTAGTAGATATGGGTGAAACTCTTATCTGGTCAATTTTATGCTTATGGTGGGACAGCTACCTATTTTTGCACCCAAATGCATACCTCTAAATTTCAAGTTCGGTTCATTTTATTTTTGTACTCGATTTATATTTATTCTGTTGATTTAAATAATAAGAAGGTTAAGCTGCTAAAGACAGAGACATAATGGATGACGTAATCATCTATCTTGAATTAGTTTATCACGGGTTAAATTTGATTTATTTCGCAAATGTCCATTAATCTCATATAAAGTCCACATATCCCCAGACAAAATCCACTTATTACGAAATAAGATCCACATATCCCAAAGATAAGGATTTGTGGAACTTTCGACGAACCAAAACTGAACAAACCTATCATTTCATGTTTGATTAGTTTATATAATTGAATCTCAACCTATATTTAAGTTCGATCCGATTATTTTTCACTATGAACTGCATAGTACTTAAGCCCATCAAGCTTTTAATTTGACGAGGAATGGGATCGCTTTCCAAAGAAAAAAACTACTTTGACTTCGATACGAAGTATTCGGAAAAAAAACAAAAACTTTTTTTCATGTTACATGTAGCAATAATATTTCCGGTATATTACAAATAGGACCTCGACTATGCTTAGGATTGTTCAGTTCGGGAATAAGTAAAAATAAAGATGATGAATAAGGAGAATAAGGATCTTTTTTTCTGTTCGATTGGAAAGATAAGAATAAAGAGAATAACATGAAATAAGGGCAGGGCCGGCCCTGGGCATAGTTTTGAAGTGCAAATGCCCAGGGCCCATTAGCTTTAGGGGCCCAAAATATATGTGATATAGTTTTTAGCTTATGAATAAAATAACATCTTTCTTAGTGGGTCCTTATAAAATTGAATTTTCCGTGAAACAACTCACTAAAAAATGGGTCCTTACATATTTAAATTTTCGATGAACAACTCAATGTTAAAACTAGAAATTTAATGAGATTATATAAGGGTCGTTTGCTCTCCAAAAATATAATCTTTCATTTTATACTTGATGGTAAACACACTAGGGACAATTTGCTCTTGGTAAAAAAATTGTAAGGGCCCTTTTTTTTGCCTAAGGCCCATGAAAATCAAGGACGGTACTGAATAAGGGTATGTGAGATGGAATAAATATAAGAATAAGGTTTGAATAAGGAGAAATAATGAGATTGGATGGGAGTAGTCGTACCCTTGGAAACCACGTCATCAGGGGCGGAGCCAGGAATTTGTAATAGGTGGGATCGTTGTTCAGTCAATAATATATATACTTAAAAATTTATTGCTATTGAGTTACAATATTTAGTAAAAGATGGATAGAGTAGAAGAGAAAATATATAATGATTAGTTGACAATACTAAAAAAATTATCAATTCGAGCACGTACATACATACATATATATGGGGGCCTTTTCCAATAGGATGCATCCTTTCTTACTTAAGGAAGGCCATCATCTTTTTGTAGAAAACACATGCACTTTAGTAGAATGCGTATATAATTGTATTATAACTGCACATTATAAACACAAAGTTGCATACGGACTGCATATTATAATACAAATATTAAAACTGCACATTATAATACAATCTGCATATGTATTCTACTAAAGTCATCATGTTTGTACAAAAAAAGAGCTGGCCTTCCTGAACTCAGGAAGGACCAAGTCCTATTTGAAGGAAATCATATATATATATATATATATATATATATATATATATATATATATAAGGAAAAGGGAGTATACACCAAGGTGCATGTAATTTTACATGCACCGGTGTTTATATCTTCCACATTTTTTTACTTTTTTGAAAAATATCACCATATATATTCATCCATATATCCCTCCTATATGTCATTCCAGTTTCGTCAGAAATAGAGACTCTTATGGCTTCCATCTAGAACATGTAATTTTAACGGTCTTAGAATTGCTATAATCGACCTGTTCTAGATTGAGGGCATATGAGTCTCTGTTTTTGACGAAATTCG
Source organism: Ottelia alismoides (assembly GCA_037367405.1). NCBI lineage: Eukaryota > Viridiplantae > Streptophyta > Magnoliopsida > Alismatales > Hydrocharitaceae > Ottelia > Ottelia alismoides. Next base: position 898,268 of record JAZKJV010000773.1, read on the forward strand.
ATTAGCATAATGAAGGGATACGTAGATGAATATATATGGTGATATTTTCTAAAAAAGTAGAAAAATGTGTAAGATATAGGCCCCGGTGCATGTAAAATTACATGCACCTGGATGCATGCTCCCCAACCCCATATATATAGGGATATAGTGATGAATTTTCATGGAAGAAATTTTTCAAAAAAAATAAAAAATATGGAGAAAATGGGGCGGGGGTAGCTAAGTTAGCTACCCCTGGGGCAGCCCCATTTTACCCATAAATAAATAAATAAATAAATAAATATATGCTTCAAGTCAATGCAAACAATATTACTATTGACTTATTTTATTATTTATGCTAATATACACATTTTATTAGTGAAACTATTGCATATCATATAAAATATTGTTTCATATATAATCATATATATGCTAATGCAACTGCAATTAATATTCTAAATTGTGATAAAGGTATGTATAGATAACACACAATAGGAATTTATAAATTTTGATATCAAACTCATCATGATCAATTCAATATAAATTAAATTAAATACCATCATTAATCCTAATACCACAATATTCAAAAGTCAGATTTTACATCGAACAAATTTAAGAAAATTTAGCACATTTTTAATAAATTACCATCTAGTGTTGTGCAGATGATGGAAGCCTACAATCAGGACAACTCGATTCAAATATTTATTGGGGGTTTCTCGCAAAGATGAAATAGTTGATTCACAAAAATAATTGATTTATGTGCATATCATTAACACAAGTTTGCAAGACAATAATGATTTTCAATTTTTAATAAAACAGTTGCATGTTGCAACGTTAAAGAAGAATGAAACTTGAAAAAGGACAAGCATATGATAATCGGAGAATTAGAGAGATCATTGCTTAATTGACATCCCACGTTATTTGAATTTGAAAGAGGATTTACAATAAATGAGCATTTGGGGATCACACTACATGAAATTCCTATTTTGAAAGATGGGGGCACAACCCTTACCCATCCCCTTTTCCCTCGGAGTCATGCAGAGAGAATTAACTTCTTATTCGGTTGTATATTCTCCAAAAGAACATGACGTCAAAAGGTTTACATTCTATTTGTTACAATTGAAAAATAAAACCCTTGTTCATGAATCGAGATACTATTTCGATCCTTTTTTGTAGAGTTCAATGGGGCTGTCCCTGCACCATTTTCGGTGTTTTTTTTATTTTTTTCAAAAAATATCGTAATGTATATTCATCATATATCCCTCCTATATGGCATTTCGAATTTCGTAGAAACAGAGACTCTTATGACCTCCATCTAGACAGTCATTTTTTAACGGTAACATTATTTTTTAAATCGACATCATCTCGATGAAGGCCGCATAAGTCTCTGTTTCTGACGAAATTCGAATGACATGTAGGAGAAATATATGGATGAATATACATGGTGATATTTTTCGAAAAAAAATAAAAAAATTCACGAAAAATAGGACGGTGGCAGTCCCTTTTTTTGTAATTTGACTTAAAATTGAAGTATTCGGACTAGGACCCTTGTTTACAGCAATAACTTATCTTCTTGTGGAATTGTTTTTGCGGATATCTTCGTATCGCCCACAAGGGCTCCTTCCAGTTTGTCATGTTTTCATGAAAGAATGGAGACTCAATCCATGCAACACGGAAAGCACGTGCCGAACTGGAAGCATACGTCCTCCGAGAACAAACCTCTCTTCTTCCTTTTGGTCGTAGGAATAGAACACAGGAAGAACCAAAGGTAACAGCAGAAGTCTCCACCTTCCACCTCGTCCGCGAGGTCCAATGTCGCCACGGTCAACTTCTCCGTACCGACCCTCATGCATTAGCCCTGCACCCAAACTTTACCTCTGCTATTAAAATGGAACAAACGACAAGAACAGAGCCTCACCCACCTTCTCCATCGCTACCAAACCCCTTCCCTTCCGCAAACCTTCGCTGCCACTCATCAAAATAGCAACGAACCCATGGTTCTGCATGTGTGTGTGTACATGCGGGAACAGAATGGAGGAAAGAAGGAGATATGCTTTGGAAAGAGCCCCTTTCGACGGTGGGGGAAAGAGCGCAGGGGGCAGAGGTCTGCCTTGGGGTGACAACAGTCGCAGTCCCCATGAAAAAAACTGACATCTTCAGCTGAGGAGGAGGCGTATACTGTAGTGTGTACGGAAGGGGAAGAGGCAGATGCGGGAGATGTGTTTAGAAAATAACGGGAAAATGTGTAAACAGCATTGGGAGAATATCAGGAATTAAAATACTACTAATTACGTAGAAATGGTTGGGAGACGAACAACAAAATTTATTGTCAATTCCTTTTAGATGACAAATCTAATCTTTCGAAAACAACACGATGGAAGAAGTTCCCACAAAAATGACATGATTCGAAAATAATATAATCAGTCCAGGTTTACTTCCAGTTGGACTCAAATCTTGAAAGCTGGTTAAGCGGATTGGTCCAAATCTGGTTCACCTCCTTACCGGTCAGAGAGTAAGGAAAAAAAGAAGAGTAAATTACAATTTGAGTTCCCATCAATGGATCCGATCCTACAATGGGTCCCGATCTTTAAATTGTAACAATTTAAGTCCTAGAACTATTTAGGAAATAGAAATTTTAAGGTTCATGACGAATATGTCTTTGTTGAGAAAGGAATGGAAGTTGGGTTTCAACTTTTAAAAAAGAACATAGTCATCATTAGTCCCAAAAAGTTCATTACATTAATAGCATTTGAACATGAATCGTTACAATTTAAAGTTCAGAATCTATTTTAAGATCGGACCACCTAAATTATAAATTTACCCAAAAAAATAGATTAAGACGTGATCTTTCAGGTGGTGAGGATGCGGTGTGGGGTTTTTGTTGGGATGTGCATGGATGTAGATAAGTGGTATAGGTGATGGTGGTGACGTGATGGGTATGAGAATGTGAGGTGATGTTTGGCGTAGGGGGGCTTCGTGGAGATCTTGCCCATAATCATTACCGGATTTGGTAATCGGTAAGGGCCACTTCTCGGGTTTTGTCCTGATTCGGAAATGTAGATGTAGGGGAGATATGGCATGCGATGTGGGGGTGATGGCCCATGCATGCACATGCGGCATGCCTAGGTGAGAATGACGTCATCGGATCGCATGGAAAAGAAACATGCGAAAAAGAGGGTTTTACAACTATGTCCCTTGAATTATTGATAATGACAATATACGTGTTCTTTATTTTTTGGGGTTTTTTTATCAGTTGTGCCCTTCCGAGATATTTCAATAACAGTTATGTCTCTTCTTTTTTGGGAATACCAGTTGTGCCCCCCGATTTCTTACCAATCTATCACTTGTGCCTTTTGGGTTTTTCGTCGTTCATCCCCAATGCAAATGACCGTTAACTTAAGGGACATAACAAGAATTACTTTTTAAAAAAAAGACTAAAAAGTCATCCTCTTTCTCCTCCCCCTTCTCTTGCTCTCCCAACACCTAGCTCCTCCCCCTCAGCCCATCTCCTTCGTCGCGCTCCTCCCCCTCCGCCCCTGCTCACTCCCGTCCGCCCAGATCCTCCCCCTTCGCCCTGCTCCTCCTCTTTGTCGAGCTCCTCTTCCTCCGTCCTGCTCTGACCCCTCCTCCCCTTCCTCCTACCACCCCTCTCCTCCCAGCTTCTCCCCCTCTGTCCCTCTCCTCCCCCTCTGCCCCGCTCTTCCGCCACACTCCTCTTCTCTGTCGGGCTCCTCTCCCTCCATCCTATCCCTGCCCCTCCGCCTAGCTACTCCCCCTCCGCCACTTCTCTTCCCTTATGCTCAGTTCCTCCGCCCTGCTACCCTTGCCCCGCTCCTCTCCCTCCACCCAGCTCCTCCCCTTTGTCTAGCTCCTCTGCCACACTCCTCTCCCCCTGTCATGCTCCTCCCCCTTCGCCTAGCTCCTCCCTGTCCGCTACTGCTCCTTCCACTCTGGGCTTCTCCTTCGTCATGTTCTTTCCCCTCAGCCTCGCTCCTCCGTCTTCGCCACCAGCTCCTCCCCCCTGATCATGATGAGCTTGAGCATCAGTTGGAAGATGCCTCCTCTGCCTACACTACCAACCATCCCGAAGATCGACTCGAGGAACCCGATAGCCAGTCCAAGAAAGAAGATGACAGTTTCCTATTTTGCCCCTCCTAACCAAATCATGGTTTGAATAAATCATGGTTAAGTTCAACTTACTGATGGCTAAAGTAACAGAGGGACACAAGTGATGGATTGACAAGAAGTCGGGAGCACAACTGATATTCCCAAAAAGGGAGAGACATAACCGATATTGAAATGTCTCGAAGAAGCACAATTGATAAAAAAAAAAGCCCTTATTTTTTTTTACCAAAAACATGTATCAGTCTAACACTGTGCAATTAACCTTAACGATGGAGGATCCATCCATACTATCTCTTCCGTACACCATGGTGCGGAAGTGCTCAAGTTTGAGTTGATGTGCTTTATTGAATTGAAAAATATTCGAATTAGTTCATTGAGAAATTAATGTATTCATGTTTAATTAATATTTATTTGAATTTAATACCCTTCAAGACATTGATGTTAAAAAATCACAGCTGTCCATATGTCTATGAAATAAAACTTACACATAATACTAAAAAAGTCACAGTTGAAACGTTTCGAGCTTAGGTCATTGGTCAGTTACGGAAGAAAACAGACTTGATAACTTGTTGGGTTCATGCACACTGGATCCGTTGACAACCGCCTAAAATGCGTAAGCTCAAATTGATAAGTAGTAATCTCCACTGCTTATTACCACCCTCTCACTTTGTGAGTTTTGGATGTGGGACTATCTTTGGGGATTGGGGTTTTGCAACCTCCCCAACTTATATTCAGATGGCCTGTCACTTATTCCCAGTGATAATGGCGGTTGCGCACTTCGAGCTTAGGTTCCTTTGAATAGTCATTTCCACTATCAGAGAGAATCCGCTCTGATACCATTTATAACGTCCCAGGCTTATGTCCCCATTCCCCATTCTATTATTGAAGAAAACTGGTCTTAAGAACTTGTTGAGTTCAGACTCAAATGAATCCGTTGACAAGTAGTAATCCCCGCCATGTATAACCCACTCTCACGCTTTTTTTGTTTTAGATCTGGGACTATATTTGAGGGTATGGGTGTTACAACATCTATGGAATAAAAAATTAGAGCTAGACTTCCAAGTTTACCCAATGTGTCTTGTTCATAGACAACTCCATCTCTAAAGTCATGCCATACGAGGTGAGAGGATTGTTTGTTGTAGCATCCCCTGCTGCAACGCAAGGGGTGAGTCGGATGAGGAGCCGACTCTCGCCAGCCCCCTCATCCAGATCGTCCATATCTTCATCTGACGCATCCCATGTGTTATCGCAGGGAATGCAACAGTAGATGATCTGCCCCATCAAACGAGCACCACTCCTTGATTCTCTCTTCCATTTGAACATCATCAGATGAGCTAAAAGAGGTTAACCCGTCCGCAATACTATGAGCATGGGGATTACTAGATGGATAAAAAGTTAGCAAAAATGATAATCGGGAAGGTGGGATCTAGCATATGGGGAGGGTAATCATGAAGGTCATTGCCCTTGACAACGGGTCGGTTGACCATCTGTTGGTCGATGGAGGGCTTCTCGAAGTCGTAGGCGTAGATGTCTGTGAGGAGGTCGTCCTTAATGCCCATCTAGTCGAAGCTCGTGATCACCTCCATACACTGCAAGGTCTCGAACACCATGGTCGCATTGTCTGGCACGACTGAGGGTGCCCCACCAGTGCCATGGAGGCCATGGGAGAGTAGAGGCTCATTGGGTGTGCTCAAGACTCCAACCAGAAGCAGCACGTGCGCGACTTTCACCAGTGAATCCAATGAGGAAGGACCACCACCCAGAATCCCTTCATCGGACCAGTGTCGTTCCTCACATTTCATCGAACCCGTGTCGTTTCTAACATTTCATGTATCTCTATAAAAAATAATTTAATTTTCCAAATTTGTAAAATTCTTATAAAAAAGGTTCTTAATAAAATTTTACAATGAACTATGGATGTTTATGATCAACGATCATCAAACAATACGTCATTAATTAAAGATTTATAAAAAAAATGATTTCTACAAGTCTTTCAGGATGCAAATTATTAACAATAACACCCACATCAATGTTTTCTAATAAATCTTTCTTAATTGATAATATTGTCAGATCGTTCAGCCTTTCTTACGACATTGATGATCTCAAGTAGGTTTTTATTAATTTTAGTTTTGTAAAACTTCTTTCGACCAATGTCGCCATCACATACATACTAAAGAAATTTTGTATGAAATGAAAATATTTGGATAATAATCAACAGACTATAATAACTTAAGAATTTCAATAGCAGACATCGACTCATTTGGTAAAGTCATTTGCAACACTTTTAACTCGGAGTAAAAATCATTGAAATCAACATCGCAAGAATCATTATGAGAATTTTAGAGTAAAAACTTGTACAATATTCTCTTATCTCTTTATCATCCAATGGCTTTAACATATTTGAATCAAACAAAAGTCCAAAAATATTTTCAAATTCTTTTAATTGTACAACTATATTTTTTTAAAGATGTGACTGTCGTATATAGAACAACTAAAAAGTATTCAACTCTAAATAACTCATCAGCGGATTGGATTTATTTGTCATCATCATTCTCATCCACTTATTTTTTTCTAATAGTATGATGCTTTATAGGATGACTTGGATTTATATCCATCTCAAGTACAATACTCGTAGCAATTTCTAAACTGGTGGCAAAATCTTCTTCTCTATACTTAGCAAAAAATGATAAAATACCCCATACTTGTTTTATGCTAGAGTTAGTGCAAATAAATTTAGATTGTAATTTCTTGCTCATCATATTCACAGAAAATAAAATATCATACCAATTACGTTACTATGAAGAAACTCAAAATTAAGTGCATTAGCGCCTCAACTCCACTCTTCGATTTTGCATCGTTACACGATTCAAATAACTTTAATAAGATATCTCCAATTTGGAGAGTTTGAAATCTTTAATACTTTTGATCATACTCTCACAACATATATTATGTTGTATTAAAGATTGTATTTAGATTTTAATTGGAAAATCTATGAAATTACAATTGGAGTTAATCTGGTTTCAATTGGGAAATCAAATGGCTTGGAGGGAAAGTTGGGAATTCCAAATTTGAAACATGGTAAAGTTTGGGTGGAAGTTTAGTACCATACCTTGGAGCTCTAAACTTTTGGTGGACTTATATGTGCTCTTGTAGCCATAATAGAGAGGAGGAATGAAGGACCACACATGCGCGCGCGCGTTCTGCTCCGTCTCCGGCTCCAGCTCCGGCTCGGGGATCGGGAGAGTGGATCGGGATCGGGAGAGTCAATTTGGATCTTAATACTTTTGCTGGGGTTTCATTTGGTAAGTTGACTAAATTAATCACGCGATTAATTTGGTAATTCGACTAAAATGGGAATCCAACTCGCCATTACGGACACGTTTATGATCGCAACTTCGATATTCGAAATGGCGCCCGTTAAGGGGTGTTTTCAGAAACCGAAATGGTAACGCGCGTTAGAGCACGCGACTGTCTTTATATATCTCTTCCCTCATGTCGTGTTTTACACACTCGCAAGAAAACTCCTCACGCTGTCTGGCTCTGTTTCTTCCACTCATGGGTGAACGTCTCTCTCTCTCTCTCTCTCTCTCTCTCTCTCTCTCTCGCGCGCGCGCGCGCGCGCGCTCGGCTGCAAGTTCTCTGAGGTACAATCGAGGACGATCCCGTTGGTGTGCGTCTACGAAGATCGTGTGCCGTCGTATCCTGTGAGCGGATCATCAGTATCCTACGCACCGATATTGTGGGGGTGATATCCTCTCTAAGGACAGTCCATTTCATGGACGCTTCAGTGACTTCCAATCTAATCTCTCCTTTATTTTATTTGTGGCAATTTGTTTATTGCTTTATCCTTTCTGGATCACGCCCTGTTTTATGTTTCTATTTTTTAGTCGGTTCCTGCTTGCATGTCGTAATCAGATAATGGATTGGAAATGTATGACGTTAATGACGTTAATCTACAATATGTTTATTTCCGTTCATTTGGATCCGTTAATTAATGTGCATTATATGCGGTGGTAATCCTATTTACAACATATTACTGGTTAATCCATAATATTGTCAAGTAAAATTTTCAATTTTTTAATAGATCTGAAAAATAATGAATATATGCATTGGATAATTCCAAAAAATAGAGATAGCTTTAACATAAGAATGTGACATATCGCTAATAATAAGATTCAAACTATGACAAGCACAAGGCATATATAACGATCCCTTATTTGTTTTAAGAAATCAGCTTTGAAATTCTTATTTCAAATCAGAACCATTGCCATAACTTTGACCCCTCACATCATGCACACTAAGATCAAGAGATCCTAAAATATCTAAGAATAAAGTAAAAATTCCAAGTCCTGATTTATCATCCACATCTAAAATTTCTAAAAAGTAATCCTTAATCGTAAGTTTTGACAAACTCGCATATATTAATATTAGAGTTATTTCTTCTCAATGAATGATATCGAGAGTACAATTAAGAATTACATAATAATATTATACCCCTTTAACAATCTTAATTATAATATTTTTATTATTGCAGGACAAAAGTAAAATCAACTCATTTTGAAATCTAAGTCCAAGATAATGGCAATGAATTTGGTGATTTTGAATACACCTAACATGATCTTGCATCACGAAATCAAATTCAACTATGATTTCAATTAATCTCAATGAATTACCATTGATATCTTGATGTACTTTATCATTCGATCCTCGAAAAGCCAAGTTGTGTTTAACAATATATATTACAGTAGAGAATATCCTAAATAAAACACCTCTCTAACATTTTTTTAATCTCTTTTTGTATTTTTTTGTCAATCGTTTGATTTTCATTCATTCATTGTATGAATTCTCTCTATTGATTTATATTAATCACATGTTCTTTATTATTTTCATACTTTTGAAGACTCTTACTAACATTTCTCCAATCACATAAATCGTCATTGGCCAACAAACTTCGACTACTATGAAGTTTAAATAATTTACAACAAAAAATAAAATACCTTGTCAACACTTGTAGAATAAATCAATCATTTTCTATCAATAAGCTCATCATTACTCAACTTTCTAAAGGAATATGAATAAGAAAAATGCTTATTAGAATTATCCAAGGGAAAATCAAGATCTACTTCTCTTGTGGGTCTTTTTTCTAGCATAGTATCGCTTGATTGATTATCATGTTTCTCTCAATTTTAGGGATCAAATATGTCCAAAGAAGAAACAATTTGATGTTTATCAATGGCAATGTTTTCATTATCAGACACATCTTGCACAACAATAGCCTCATTTGCATTATTTATTTCATCACTTTCATTGACACAATTATGCAAGTTTTCGTTGTTAATCACACCTTTCTCAAATTTTCATTTTCATTTGTATGGACAATATCAGGCAAATTTTCATCAGCATTCAAACTTTTACTAGAATTTCCTTCCCTAAAAATAAATTTATCGAGAGCACCCTTGTTATATATTTCAACTCTTCATCGTATTTTTTCTTTTTAATTTTTCTCATCCAAATAAATACTATTTGGTAAGCCTGGTATAAACATTAAATAAAATTAAAAAGAAATTTAGAAAACAACAGCAACAACTGACAAAAGAATCAATTAGCGCGATACAATTGCATCTTCACGATCGTGACTCAGCAAACATAGTTGAGCCCTCATAGTTCGCCAATGAACAACTCCAAATAAGATATTTTGGGATATGGATGCCTTACTTCTGTCAAAGTAGAGTCAAATAGTAATTCTTAAATGTTGGAACTCAAAAATCCATGATAAGAAAAAACACATCATCCTGAGTCATACTAGGTGCAAAGCAAATCACATAATTCTATTTTATTCATCCATATCGAGCATACTAGATTACATAGAACATGTTTTTTCCAGAAATATGTCAAGAACAATGCTAAGATGTAGATTTATATTTGTAATTCTAACCAAATCAATAAGTTGGCAACATTTAAGGGATACTTGTGGGTAGTTGTGGTCCATTTAAGTATTTTGAATATCCATTGGAATGGATTGAGTACATGCCCAATGCATCTTTTTTACTTATCTCTCCCTCAAATTAACTCAAACGTGATCACTTGTCTGTCGTGATGGATTAATTCGAAGACCCTCTCAATAACAAATCATGTGATGGCAGAGTTTTTCCCTGACTGGGCATCCCCAATACTCAAATGCCCTGTCAGGGCATTTGACTTCAGTATTTCTCTGTCAGGGTATCAATCAGCAAACGGTTTGTCGATCGGCAAATCGTTTACCGATTGTGCATAAAAATAATATACAATATTATTTCAGAAATCTTTCTGAATTTTATATTATTAAAAATAATATATAAAAATATTTGGAATTGATAATTGGCAAATGGTTTGACGATTCTCATTCCAAATATTTATATATATTATTTTTAATGATATAAAATTCAAAAAAAATTCGGAATAAGCTTCGATCGGCAAACGATTTGTCGATCGGCGAATCATTTGTCGATTGATGGAATACCGAGGTCATATAATGTCTACTCATTAGACTACAATCCCAATGATTGTCTTTCAGTCTTTTGCTAAGCTCTCAAATAAGAAAATCATTCTTTAATTTCCTAAATCCTGGATTCTTGATCAATTGTTTCATCTTAATTTAGGCTTCATTCTTTTCTTGTTCTTCTTTTCTTTATTAGATGTACTCATAACAATTACTTCCGCCAAATGATTCGGAGAAATTTCTAGATTTCTATGCCTGAGTGGTATAATTTGCATATTATAGAGAGGATAATTATAACGCAAACTGTATAAAGCACTACCCAAAGTAATATATAAAAATATAAAGTTTGAGATGATTTACAAATATGGATAAGATCCATAATGTACCATTAATCAAACTTTATAGAGAAAACAAGATAAACATTTAAAGTGAAAATGATGTCATCGATGCATGGAAGGCTGACCTTCTTTGGAAACTATGACCCATGTATAAATTTCTAATGTAGCACTAAAAAAACCCATTAGAAAAATTAGTGCATTCGAGTCAAGCTCAAGCTGCTGAACTTCAAAAATCACATCAATGAATGCAATCGAATGAGTATTCCAATGACAACAAAACAATGAGGGGAATGTCACATAGAAGAATAGGAAATCATCCCTATCTTGGAAACTCTCTTTTTATTAGATACTAGGGAGCATACCCGCGCTTCGCGGCGGGATTGGCCAGCAATAGAGAAATTTAGTAAATTCTACGAAGTTTAATGGTAAATAAATTTAATAATACAATTAGTAAGAATGCGGGTTATAGGTGTTAATTTTTAAAATAGAACATTAATGAACTCATGTATAATTTGAGTAAAATTTTTGGGAAGTAAATAATGGATGCAAGAAAGTGTGAGTATGCATCAAGTCAAAAGGTGAACCTAACAATTTACATAGGAATTATCTGAGAGGGAAATAGTAAAACAACATAAAGAATGTAACTAAAAATAATATTATAAGAAAATTTCATATAATTGGTATATTTATAAATTACCATGTTGACATATTTATATATTTGATTAATAAATTTATATAGATTTTACAAAAAAATTAATGGATTAAATTATTATTTGAATTTATACTTTTATTAAAAATATTATGATAAAAATATTCATTCATTTTTTTCTTAATATATTTTACATATATCATATTAGTTTTAATTAACTTATTATTTATACAATAATTAATTGATCTATGATTGCTAAATTATACTTTATTATTCTATAGACATATAAAACGTATAAGAAATAATGTGAAAAGATTTCAAATCCTTCTGATTGATGGATATAATTAAAATGAAATCTAATATTTATATGTTACCTTAATTTAAAAAAGATGAAGAAAAATAAGTTGTGTGTATTACATTTCAGAAAAAATAATGTTATATAATTTTAGATTATTTTTTAAAAATTTTATTAATAAAATATTAATATAAGTATAATTCTATCATTATCTAATTCATAAGTTAATTTTTATTTTTATTATTTATTGAATTATTTGTTACATAATAATCTAAGCATGAATTTGAAATTATTTTCAAATTGTATTTTTATTGGTTTATTATAAGATTTATATCTGCAAATTTAAGTTTTTTAAATTATTTTTAATTAGTATTATATTGCATAATTAAGTTGTTTTAAATTATTTTTTAATCAGTATTGTATTTCACAATTTTAACATTACATATAATTATAATTTAATTTTACTATAATAATGAAATATCTAAATGGATTTTTACCCACACTGATTAAAATTCTAAAGTGTAACTTTGACATAATGGACAGAGAAAGAGGGGAATGTGGGTAAAAAAAGAGAGATAGAAAGTGACTATTTAATTTAGTACAATAATGAAATATCTACATGAGATTTTACCAATATTGATTATAAATTTTGAATTTAAATAAATTAATAAGTTTGGAAAAATGTAGCTTTTAAATAATGGAGATAGAGAGAGAGGAGAGAGTTGGTAAAAAAAGAGAGACAAAAAGTGACATATATTTTCTTAATATGATAATATTTATTTCTATAATTTTTTTAGTTTTACTAAAAATTAAAGTTTTTATTTTACTATGTTTATATAATATATTTAAAAATGAAACTCAATACATGCTTGCCACTCTTTTAAAAAACTTGTAAGAACAAATTCATATAACTTTTATATATTTGATTAAAAATTTTGAAAAGAGTATACTAAAAAACAATAGATTAAATTGTTGCTCGAATTTATACCTTTATTGAAATCATTATAATAAAAATATTCATTCATTTTTCCAACTAAAAAATTATTACATACGAATGATATGGAGAACAGTTTTAAAAAATTACATTTATTTTTTCCAAAGTAATTGATTCAAAAGGAAAATATCAGTTTTCTTAAAAAAAACTAACATATATTTCAAAATTTATAAAATCTATAAATAATATATGTTTTGCTTTTTTAATTAATACTAATATATTTCTAAATTTAGGAAAAAGAAATAAGATGCATAAAATGTGAATAGATAGAGAAAAGGAGGGAGTGAGAGAATATATATATATAGAGAGAGAGTGAGTGGGGAGGGAGGGAATATGGAGAGAGAGAGAGAGAGAGGGAGAGAAATGAGTCTGGAGAGAGAGGGAGAGAAATGAGTGTGGAGAGAGAAGGAGATATATCGTTTGAGAGAGGGAGAGAGGAGAGAAATGGGGAGAAAGAGAGAGATAAGGGGGGAGAGTAAGTGGAGAGAGAGAGAGAAGAAAAGAGGGAAAGGAAGAGAGAGATGATAGTGGTGGAGTTATTAGAGACAGAAAAGAGAGATGAGTGGAGAGTGTGAACGGAGTGAGTGGGGAGGGGGAAATAGAATAAAGGCTGCCACGTGGCAGAAGAATGGGAAAAACCCACTAATAGTAGGTACTAGGATGTATCCCGCGCTTCGCGGCGGAATAAAAATTGAGTTGATATGATTTTAAAATACCAAGTTTTACTATTTTCTTTAAACATTAAAAAATGATAAAAAAAATTATGTGTTATGAAAAGATTAGTTTATATTTTTTTCAAAAAATAAATAAATACTATGCATTTATGCTATGAATGGAATAAGTTCATATAAGACAACTGCAGATAACAAACACTATTTTAGTATAAAGGAATGTTGAATTCCTATAATTATACTGCACGAAAATCTTATTAAACTAACATAATTATACAGATACATGGAGTCAGTTTAATATTGACTTAAATTTTAACTGATATTTTCTTGTACCAAATATGTGAATAAGTTAATAAGAAAGCGTAAGTTGAACAATAGAAGTAAAAATAAATATATCTATAGAAATTATCTGTATTTTTTTCCTTCAATTGATGTATACAAAAATTAAACTGATTTAATCAGAAACAAATGTTAAACATCATAAATAAAAAAAATTAGGAAATAGATTAGAAAATTAAGTAAAGAAACTCGTCTTGAGGTTTACATATTCATAGGAATTATATATATGAAACTATTATGTTTTAACACATGGGTATATATATATATAGAGAGAGAGAGAGAGAGGAAATAGAGCCTATTTTATGAAGTAGTAACCTTACCTACTTCACACCCATTTTTTGTCACTTTTTTATTTTTTTTGGAAAATACCACCATTGATTTTCATCATTATATCCCTCTAATATGTCATTCCAATTCGTCAAAAACAGAGACCCGTATGCCCTCCATCTAGAACATGTAATTTTAACGGTTTCAAAATTGTTGTAATCGACATGTTCTGGATGGAGGACATAATAGTCTCTATTTCTGACGAATAACATGTTTGAGGGATATAATTATGAAACTTTATGGTGGTATTTTCCAAAAAAATAAAAAGTGATAAAAAATGAGCGTGAAGTAGGTAAAAGTAGGCGCCCTTTCCTCATAAACATATATAAGGGAATAAATTATGCTTATATATATAACAAAAACATGAAGTGAATGCCTCAGGGAAAGCGAAGTTGACTTTCAAGAACTATCATGTGTTTCCATGATAGGCAAAGGATTTCAAACCTGACCTCTATCGCTTTAACAGTTTCATATATATATATGTGTGTGTGTGTGTGTGTGTGTGTGTGCGCGCGTGCGTGCGTGCGCGCGCGCGCGCGCGCGCGTGTGTGTGTGTGTGTGTGTGAATATATACGAAACTATTAGGTTGTAACACATGGGTATAAGTGTTAATAGCAAGAAATATAAAGGGTGCATAAAAAATTTCAAAAATGCAGGACTAACCGTGTAATTTCCAATTATACCTTGTATGGTTTACATGAGCTTCATGTAGAGAAATTTTTTGTAAACAAAGATATTAGAGGGGCGTCCTATTCAAATATTCTACGGATCACATGGTAATCTATGTGAGGATCAATTGTCTTTCACATGTTTGTGATTGCACAAAAGCTCAGGGATAATATTGTAAAATTCTCAAAATAGAAGCTGGATTTTTAACCAGCCATTGCAAAAGCTCGGGGTAATATGGTAAAATTCCTAAAATAACATTGGAAAATAGGGTAAAAATCTGGGTTTTTAGCCGTGTAATTTCCAATAATACCTTGTGTGGTTTACATAAGCTTCATGTAGAGAAATTTTTTGTAAACAAAGATATTAGAGGGGTGTCCTATGCAAATATTCTACGGATCACACGGTAATCCATGTGAGGATCAATTGTCTTTCACATGTATGTGATTGCACAAAAGCTCAGGGATAATATTGTAAAATTCTCAAAATAGAAGCTGGATTTTTAACCAGCCATTGCAAAAGCTCAGGGTAATATGGTAAAATTCCTAAAATAACATTGGAAAATAGGGTAAAAATCTGGGTTGTAAGCCCATCCACGTGGCAGTGGCTGAATTATCAATGAAATGTTGAAAAGACATGTATTGTTAATTCCGATCACAATAAAACAAAAAGCTATCATGAATAAGAAAGAAAATCTAGGCTACATTGGGCTGAAAACACAACCTACGGGATGTACATAATGGTTGTCATGATTACTTGTATTATGTTGCAGTCAGAATTGGAAACTTAAGGTCAACCACTCTTTTCTCTTGATTAGAATAAAATTCTAGATGAATGATCTCGCGGTATAATTACAAAGATCACATGGGTTATGATGTGATTGCTAAACCACCAAACCATTTAAACATGTTCAATCTCTGTAAAGAGGTGACAATTTTTGACAACTAAAGAAGCTAGAACTGATGCTCTATAAGAATGTACTGCACATATAAGCAGCCAAAAAGAACTACAATTGCTTTCTGGAAAACTTACAAAGCTAGATATATGGTTTAATTTTAATCAAAGTGAGAGTTTATGCTATACGTGGAATCCAACAACCAGATGTTAACATAGTAATTAAGTGTGGAATGGGTGAAAATTTCTTAGTAATATCCGCAGATCTCAACTTCATAACAATGTCAAATTCATTAACAAAAAAGTTAACATTGATAACGATATATAATGTATGTCTCGCGCTTAATGAATGGAGTAACAGTAGTTGGGTTACGAATCTTCCTCTTCTACAGGTCCTCGACGCGATTGTCCTGCACCAGCACGATGAGTGCATTGGAGTTGGGGATGCTTAGAAGGATTCGAACAAATAAATATGATTGTAAAAAATGGATGGATAAATCACCATAAGCAACATGAGATTTTAAAAAAAAACTGCATGATAATCGCATTGCATACATATGGACCAAGCACAAATATACACAATATTATCCAAATGTCCATCGTGCGTACTTAGCTACAATCATAAAACTCCCTTTTTTATTTTTTTTCCCTCAACATCAAATACCTTGTATCATCAAAGCATCACTGCAAAATGGCAGGATCGTGTTGTTGTCATCGTGATCAAGAATCTACACACACGCCAAAAAACTAATATTCAAAACATTATTACCGTAAAAACGTCTCTAATTTCATCTTCACCAATAATTTTGCAATCAACATAATTTGATCATAGATATATTGTCTGCGGCGAGATAACTAACTCATGGCAATAGTAGACATAGCCCAGCTTGGCCATGGGATCGAACACATACTACACATAACACCATACTTCGTCACATTCTTGGTTTGACGATATGTTGTTGTTAGCCTGCATGCAGCTCCTGAAGGTGTCGTAGTTGAGCACCGACGACAACCCAATCTATACTGGAAATGAGCCAAATGGATGTGCACGGAAGTTGATGTTGATGATGTTGACAAAACCATGGTACTTGGGGCTCTAGAAGGGGTGGAGGTTGGGAATGGTGCCATTGGGATTAGGGATGCAAACAGACACGGATATATCCGTATCCATTTTATATAAATTTTGACATCCGTATCCGTATCCATTTTAAAATGGATACAGATATGGATATCGTTTTGATATCCGCAAACATCTGTATCCGTATCCGTCCGTTTTTGTATATAAATATAGTCATAGATTTATTTTTAACCCTATAAAACATAATTCTCTACCTTCTTTTACCATGTTTATATAATTTTTATGATACAAACACATTTAGTAAATTAATATCCTATTATCTCCATACAATTCTTATATATCTAAGTCGATTCTATAGAGTATTTCTAACATTACTCGTGTGCGATCAGTATCCGTTTTACATTCGTATCCGTTTTTAAGGATATGGTAAGATAGTTTTAAAATCCGTCAATATCCGTATCCGCATCCGTATTTGTATTAGAAAACAAATAAGGATACGGTAATACTTATATCCATATCCGTATCCGACCGTTTGCATCCCTAATTGGGATCCATGTAGAGGGAACCATCCAAGATGATGTTCCGATCGGGGATCATAAGGTGTTGGTCGAACGTATCCTTCGGGAGGTTGAAAGAGGCCCCCGTAATGTTGTTTTGAATGACGGGGGAAGCTTCCATGTTTGAGGATGGGATGGTTGTTCAATGTCAACACACAGGAATTAAACTATTGTGAAGGAAAGCACCATGTAGAGTAAGGAATTAAGTAACGTGTTGTCGAAGGAATAGTCCATGCAAAGTAACGTGTCAACACATAGGAAGTAATGTGCTGGCGAAGGAAGGAATCTATGCAGAGTAACGTCTTTCCCTCACCACTCTGAGAGCAAACCAAGGCAAATGGAAAGGACATGTGTCAGCACAAGAAGAAAACCGGAGATGGGAGGAGAAATGCTATTTAGCAGTCCACGTGTCCTAAAGCTGGGTGAAAACCCAACTTTAGTATATGTAATAGATATCTCAGCACCACCAGCATTGACATCGAGACAACCCCTTGTACTTAACACTTAACTTTTGATAAGATAAATCGAACCATTCAAAATATGAGCTATGGTTAAGGTATATATAAAATATATACGGTACACTCCCCATACTTAACTTTTGTTATGTCCTCATAGCACAAAACGATATGAAACCATAGATCAAGCTAAAATATAGAAGAGCATACAGAAACTAACTCGAGGCATCACCCTATACTTAGGTTATAAATAACCTAAGTACTGGAGGAAGGGATCAAATGAGTGGAGAAGAAGACAGGGGCTCGAGTCTCCCCTATACTTAGGCTGAGAATAGCCTAAGCATAAAGACATGCAATGAAGATGGAGAGACCCGAGGTGAACAATCGGATGGAACATGGTTCCCCCTGTACTTAGGTTGAAGTGTAGTCTAAGTATTTGGATATGGAACTGAGAGTACAGAGCCATGTTGCCGTTAAGGTTAGATGGGAATGGATATACAAGATGATTGAATCTCCGAAGATGACTGAATCTATGGAGATAGGAGATGGAGTAATTAGGATTACAAGAATGTTGGATGAAATAAACAATCAAGCTCAACCAAGCGAGAAATGTACCCTTAGTTCACCAACTCAAACACGGCGATCAAGAAATGTCGGTCATTTATCATGTCAGTTTTATTGGTGATCATAAAATTTTTGAGTCCATTATGCATGGCTTAATGTATTTTGAGCATTATCCCAGGGATACATCCTCACCTCTCAACATGCAATCAAACTCTATGTGCAATGCGGGTATTGCTCTCCCATAATCTAAGTTGATAATTTTTACTCCATTTTATTTTTCTCGACTTGCATTATCAGTCCCAATTTTATGTTTTATGTTATCGCTAAATTAATTGAGAAAGGTCAAGCATTCATCATGTAACAATCATTCTCAATTCCATATATATCCTAAGTGATAAATCAAGAGAGACTATGGGAAAAGTCGATGCATATGAGAAAATCATGATGCATGCTTGAGAAAGAAACTTGCAGTGCCTCCAGCATTCTCCTTGCATGTGCACGACCGAATTTGAAATCATTTCTATGTGCATGCAAGTCCAAGAAATCGTGTCTAAATATGCCACTATTAGCAGAGAGAATTGAATCTAAATTTGGCTAAATAGATCAATGTTTACGTATGTCTCAATGAATAAGAGGAGATGAAGTGAATCTCCTCAATTCTTAATGGTGAGTCCTAACCTACGATCAAGCACATGTGATATAAAATGAAATAAGCTCGGAGAGCCACGTACCTAACCCTGAGTCCGAACACTTGGGTGGATCCCCATCTGGACTAGCGTGAAACTGGCTCCACACAGCACATGCAATGTCCTTGTTACACACGCGAGCTTTCAAACGAGTACCGTTAGAAAAATAATTATTACAATAATATACAAAAATAAAATGCATAAATTGCTAAGTAAAATACTCGATGTCTTCATAATTCATCTTGTGTCTCCTTGCAGCGAGAGCTCCCAACTCTATGGCTCCATGTCGACGGGCATCCTCCATATCCACGAGTCCTACAACAAAAGAATTTTAGCAGATATATATCAAAAAATGTAATTGACAACAATAATACAAAAACAACATGAATAAGGAGATCTAAGTGTTGAAAAATAATCAACTCAAAATAATACATTAAAATCCAAAGAAACCAACGACGACGAGCCATTTCCCTGGCAACGATGTCATCTGATGAACCGTATTTTTGCCTCTTTAATATCATCATATTATCATGGCACATAAGGAAAAAATGGATCTATGCAAAGATACCACACGTTTGAATATGTGACGAATATTTTACATGGAAAGCACAACAAGGTCGAACGTAGGGACACATGCCTCCTCGAGTAGTCAGAAATTAAATATTCAAATTGAGTGATCGATTATCTTAACCTAGGTATCTAGGTAGACAGATGCACATGACAAACAATGCATATAATGGTCACAAAATGATGCAAACACTATGCAAGGCAATGATGCATCCTACTAATGATGAATGAATACTATGCAATTTTTTGGTTATTTTATGCCAATTAAACTGAGAAATGCAACATTATGCAAACCAATGCAAAATAGAATGATATACATGAATATACTCCAAATTAGTCAATTAATTGAGCAAGAAGAAGAGGTCTGATTTCAATAGCATTTGATGCACAAAAATAAGGTAGAGATCGATTAATGGTATTTAAATAAAGAGCAATTCACATGTTAATTATTTTAAACTCGCATGCTATATAGTGCGCACAATCAAGGAATAAATTAAATCCATTAGGAAGAACATAAAGTTAGCAACAAAATAAAATTGAAATCATTCACATAAGAGTTCGGATGCTCAAGATATTAACAATATGGTACGGGGGCATAAATGCAAAGGAATCATGAAAATAAATAGCCAAAATATGCAAACAGGTCCTTGTAGGGACATTTATGTAATTTGCAGAAGTCGGCGAGGCCCTTTTCTGATTTGACCAGACGCAACACGTGAGACACGTGCGTCTAGAGAGACCTATTTGCAATATATAACTCTTACAGTGGATTGCATGCAATTTTCCCAGTCCACACGTGCTAGGCACATGCATGGGAGAGGCTCGGGTGGAGGGTTGGCGCCGCTGCAGGTGCCTCGGGCCACCTAGCAACATGAGGTGCTTTAGGTGGGGCTCAGACCCACCGATCATCCATGCTTTGGAGAGGGCTGACGTAGCTACTCCTTAACCGTTGGATGGCCGTCGGAGGGGCTCCATCCGATGGTAATTGTATTTCATGGAGGTCCTCCCTCCGTCGCATGGTGGTGGCATGTTTGGAGCTCCGACGAGGGTGCTCGTGCTCTACCGCCTTCTTCCGTGCGTGTTGATGACCTTGGGAGGTTCCGGGGCTCCTAGTGATGAAGCTCGAAGAGAGGAGGATGAGAGAAGCTAACTGGAGATGGCCGACGATGAACCCGCGTTGGAGGCGGGGCTCTAGAACGGAGCTCCGCCCAAAGTTCGGTGATTGAACGAGACATGCAAAATGGTTAGGGGGGGGTAATAGTTGAAGCATGGTGGACAATATGTTGGGCTATCGAACGAAGATGGTGTTGCCCGAAGTGGGATCTCCTCCACCTCCAATGGAGAGGAAGGTTAGGGGTAAAGAGGTGATGGAGGACCGGTAAAAGTGATCGGACCCTCCCGCGAAGGAGAAGGATGTTCGATGGTGTGATTGGAATCCTCAATTGCAGGAAGGTGGTGGTGTTCGTGCAATAAAAGCAGAGAAAACAAAGGAAAATGAGAGAGAGAAAGAGACTTACCTGGAAATTTGAAAGGCAAAGCTGGAGGTATTGGCCTTGGTTGAGGACCTTGAAGGTCCTTCGATCTTTGTTGAACTCTGGCGACCGCTCGGAGCAACTCGACAATCGGGTACATGCAGTGACATGGTCGGAGTCCCATGGGTCACACAAGGGCTGAAGGCCCATCATCACATCAACGACCCTTCCTCCCCTTGTCACGGAGAGGAGGGACAATGCTGGGACTAAGCCCGCTTGAAGTTGGACATGCAGATAAGCGGTCAGAAGTGAAGGTTTTAAAGGGGGTTGGACAACGGTTGCAGCAGTAAAGTTTGTGGTTTCTAACCGATGTCATTAGACACTTGAAGATAAGAGTTGAGGTTTTAGGGCATGCGTGCGATGAAGATGCAGTAGTGCATCGATAGAATAAAGTTAGGTCATGGAGAGGAGTAGTGGACGCGCGGGAGAAATGCGAGAAGATAGGAGTGTGATGAGGCGGTGGCCGTTGCAGGAGGTAGAAGGTTACCCACAATGAGCATATATCGGCTAACTATTTACCGCTTCGTGTTCCGTACGTGACAAACAGTTTATCGTGCTACAAGGACGGAAGGAGGGGGTTGTAAATACTGATTTTGAATGTTGATGCAACTTTTCACCTCTCTATGTGGCACGGCAAATCTTTTACCGTACACGAAACACGAAGCGGTAAACGATTTATAGATATATATACCAAATGTGAAAAATATTTTCAATCTGTCTCCATTTCGAGAATATTTTGCAAAGTCCCCACCCCAATAGGGA
Organism: Ottelia alismoides; assembly: GCA_037367405.1. Taxonomy (NCBI): domain Eukaryota; kingdom Viridiplantae; phylum Streptophyta; class Magnoliopsida; order Alismatales; family Hydrocharitaceae; genus Ottelia; species Ottelia alismoides. The sequence goes on from JAZKJV010000773.1 coordinate 920,221, forward strand.
TTCTCTTTGAGAGATATAAGCACAACAGCAAAGCTGCGGACCCCCAAAGTCTGCGATGCACTGTCGTCTTCCAAACGGAGAAGAACATTGACAGAGGTGGTGTGATGGCGATGACCGCAAATACAGAAAGGCCGTATGTATACACTCGTAAAGCAGCGGTACACTGCTGCAGCGAAAAGGGCCCCGAATTTCTCTTCTTGCGGTTCCATCAAAGGATCCGCTGCACCCTCTCCTTTGTTTCCAATGCAATCTCCATCATTTCAGGCTCTTTTAGCTTTCCAACATCAAATCCGCCCCCCATTTCACTCCCCGATGGCATCCCAGGAAAATGGAATAAATGCCCATAAAATATCGTGAGATATTTGCATAATGACCCCTCAACTCTTGTCCAACTGCGCCGTGCGACTATTAATGTTGTAATTACACCATGATTAGTTTAATATATAATTTAGATATAAGTTCGAACAATCTTAATATGAACAGTGCTCTCTTTTCTAAAGCTTATGATACAATATTATTATACTTTATCATCATATTGTTGACATGGTATTATGATTAGTACTATTTAATATATAGGGAAAATTTAATGGTATTTAATGTAAATTGTAATGATAAACTAATGAGGATTTTCTTAGTTTTTTCAATATAACAAAACATTTAATTTCAAGACTTACAATACATTGTTTTAATCAAGAGGCAATATTCTTCTAAACACACAGATATATATGAGAAACTTCAAATGAAACCATATATTACCTTGGATTAGGGAAATTTCTACCGCATCCATTTATGTTTAATATGATGGTTGAGATTAAAGGCATATTAATATTTATTAAATTTTATTAAAAAATCATTTTGATTATTTTTAACCTTTTTTAAGTATAGAGTGTAACAATCCTCTTCCACAATACCCTAGCTACCATCTCATTGCATATTCAAAATTCAAGCCCATCGTCCGAGAAGGAAATGACTTTCGTTTGATTGCAGGGTTGGGCAGAGTTGGATTGGGTTGGGGTACACCTGTGAATAGTAAACTGTGAGGAGAATTGGGAGGGTTGGAAGGAGAGGTACCCGAGTTGGATCAACCCAACCCTGCTCAACCCTGCAACCAAACGGAGCTTAGGGCATGCTTGGTTGCTGGGTTGTCTGGGTTGGGTTGGGTTGGGATATCCCTGTGCAGTGTTGCAGAAGACGGTATTCGGTATTCAGTCGGAGGGGTCACTGAACAAAGAATAATCGGTATTCGGGCGACTATTCAGAATTATTTGGTTTTGTATTTTTAATATAAAAATTATTTATAATACATATATTCTTATATTTTTATACATATATGGTCATTATTTAACATGAATCCAAGATAAAAGTACCAATCAATATAATAGACATATAGAATTTGACATTTGTGGCGATACCATGGTAAAATGTAACCCATAAATATTGGAAATTTAAAATAAAAAAATAAAGAGTCAAACTCCAGTCGGCCTCATAATCGGGCCAGTCGGCCGAATAATCGGTCGACTATTCGGTTGGACCGACTATTGCCCGATTGGAGCTTTGTTCAGTCGGGTACCCCACCGCACCTCATAGTCGGACCGACTATTCGGGATAGTCGGCCGACTATTGCAACACTGTCCCTGTGAATAGTAAACTGTACCCCTGTGAATAGTAAACTGTGAGGAGGATTGAGAGGGTTGGAAGGGGGTTGGAATGAGGGGTACACCGGTGTACCCCAACCCAACCCAGTCCAATCCAGCAACCAAACAGACCCTTAGTGGGCGTATGCAAAGATGGTAGCTGATAGTGGAGGAGAAGGACGACTTTGTGGGTGGTGGTGTGATGATGGTTGCACATAGGCATCGCGATGGTTGTGCATGTGTGGAGGGACGTAGGCAGAGGAATGACAAAGATTGCGCATTGGAGGGGTGGAGATGGTGCATGCGGGTGAAGGGGCATGGAGGGGTGGCAATATTTGCGTTGGAGATCGGGAGGGAGGTGTGGAGGTGCGCGTTGGCGAAGGTGGATGAAGGGGGGAGTTGAGTGACAAATAGAGAAGCCACTATCCCATGTATTGCAAATACAATTTCTAGTATTTTCTTTTCATAATTGATCAATATATTACATAAGAGGAGAAGAGAGCGACGGAGAGGGAGGCACGCAACAGATGACGCGTGGTGTGCCCCTCCACAAGCTCCCCTCGCTCCTTACTCGCCACCAATAATACTCCACCAACACCTATACACTCTCCATTGCCATCGCCACAATTGTTCCATTTTTCGCATCCATCCACTACTCTGATGTTGCAACCATTAGGCATAGAGTCATCACCTCCCCATGTGTATAGAGCCGTCACCGTCACTTTTCTATTCACTATGCGTCGAGCATATAGTTGGCGCATTTTTCACATAACAGAATACATATTTAAACCGTTATTACCGATATACCATTTTAATTATTTTATACATGCTATCTTTTGCTGAAAAAATAATATACATATCAGCAATTGTCTCTTAATTTTACAAATCACCGTACAAATTTTTAAAAGAGAGTGCAAATTTTACATAAATCATCGATATTTATTCATGATTTTCCGGACAACATCATAAAATAAATAAATAAATAATATATTGTTAACAGCTTCTCATTTCACAAAGAACCACACAAACATCATCAAAAGAGATTTTTTATTAAAAAAACCCACATTTTATATACTAACATGATGAATATGGTAGCGGAAAAACATCATGAAATGCCAAAGTAATAATAATAAAATATTAAAAAATGTTGAAGTTGGATGGACGAAAAATAGTAATTTGAAATATTAAATGAAAAAAGGTAATTGAATATTTTAAAAAAAGAAAACGACATTTTTACATTCATCTATGCATGATTCCCATAAATCACACTTTAATTGAATGACATGATTCCTATAAATCACAGTTTGATCGAATGAGGAGTCATAAATATTGTGCGATAGTTAGTGAGGTATATTTCTCGTCCTTTTTCATTTGGTTTGAAAAATCAGAAAGTGATAAATACCATCATAGACAGAGATATAATGTAAAATCGATGTTACCACTTATACATAGATATCTTATTTTGAAATATAGTAATTTTTTTCTCATAGATAAATATAGACAATGCCCTAGTGTAAAAAGAAAAGTGCATTGTGCATACAAGAAGAAACATGTCCCTACACAACAGAAGCAAATACGTGCTTGCATATAATTACACCAAAAAGAACCATATGGTCCATATCCCGACATGGCATGTATCCACATGTCTTACCATCCATCCATGCATGCAGCATGCATCCACCGTCCATCACCAACATCCTCCCACCTTTGCTGCTCCTCTCTTATATATTCCCACACATACCCCAACACCACGGCCCCTCCACAGTAGCCGACCTCCACCGCCGCATTCTCCCCACCTCCCTCCACACAACATGATGCTCAACCCACAAGCTCCTCCCTTCTATCTCCACCATCCTTCCTCTCCCGACTACCCGCTTCCAATCTCTCCTTACCCATCTCCATACTTCGGCCTCCTTCCAGAGACCCATTACTGCTTCCCATATGCACCACCATCTCCTCCTCAGATCCCCTACTTCCCTTCCTCCACTTTCAGCTTCGTGCCGACGAAGTACGTGCGCCATCCCCTTTACCCTATCTACGTCACAGGTACCGCAGCAAGCCCTTATGGGTACCCCTGCAACGAGGCCCCTCTGAAGGTTATAGACGAGAAACTGTCCCAAGATCCCGTTTTGATGACTGCCATCATCGAGAAATCCAAGGACATCCAGAAAGATGTCGTTCTTGATAAGAGATCAGGCGAAGTTCGTGGTCGGGTTGGGGTCGTGAACTACTTTCGGGGTGTGAAAGGTCGGTGCAGGAGGAAGGTCGTTTGGTTGCCTAAGGGTTCAGCTGATCAAACCGTGGCGTGCATACCATCCTCCAAAACAGCCTCCTTCCTCGAGTTCGAAGGAGCGGATGCGAACAAGACGGGTGAGTTCACGGTGATAATCAGGAACATTCCCAACAAATACAGGTATCAAAAGAGAAGGTCTATCACCATTTCCCTTTCATTTCAAAAACCCACTTAATCGGTGTCTTCTAATCATATAAATGACGCTTGTTTGATTGGGTTGCAAGAACAGCAGGAAGATGCTGATCGACGTTCTCGACGAGCACTGCCGTGAAGAGAACTCGAAGCTCCAGAGCCAAAGCGACAACACTGACGCTCTTTCCCAATACGACTTCCTCTACCTCCCGATCGATTTCAGGTTAATCATTTGCCTACCGCTTTCTTTATTACACACGTTGGAATTAATTACACTTATTGTCGCATTGATTCCGAAGGTGAAGAGGCTCATCTTTACCTTTTGCTCTCCCTCTCGATGTACTAAACAGGCACAAAGGGAATTTAGGTTATGCCTTCGTGAACTTCACAACCGTAGAAGCTGCGAAGAGGTTCTATCGCTACATCCACGGGCAGAAGTGGAAGTCCTTCCAGTCCAAGAAGATCTGCTGCGTCGGCAACGCTAGGATTCAGGTATATACGTATGATATAAACATATGTCCAACGTTCTTATCCACGTTCGCTACGAACATATCCTGTCCACCGAAGGGTGTAACTTTTTGTTCCCTGCAGGGAAAACAGCATTTGGTGGCCAACTTCACGTCATCAAAGTTCCCGTGCGAATCCGAGGAATTTCTTCCGGTTGTGTTCGTGCCTCCGAGAGATGGAAGCGCACAGACCAGCCCTGTTATCGTCGGACATCGTGTTGGTCGGAGGATTTGAGTTGTCTTGGTCCTTTTAGATGGTGTCGGCGTCTGCTGTGTACGGGGTAGGGATTGGGTAGTGTTTAGCATGGTGGTTCTGCTAATGCTGGTTGCTGCTGTCGTGTGGATGCGGATTAGAGGTTGGTAACCAGCTTTAGCAGTTCGAGGAACCAAGGCAGTGGTAAGATCATGTTGTGTCCTATGTACAGTATTGCCATTGGGTGTTTTAGTGTTCAAGTTGCTGTTGTAATCTGCAAAAGTATGCCTATCTGAATGTTGTTGTAATCCCTGTTTACTAGACGAGAGGATCTGTTACTTTAATTATGGCATGGGATAATGTACCGTCGTTGCTTATGATCTAGGTTTAAGCTAAGTTGGTAAGTGGTATAAATGATCAAGAACTCTATTTTCTTCAGATATGTTTCAGGTCCTATCTGCTCGAGGTGGAGATGCAGTGCGATTGAAGAGATTGTTGTGTATGAGTCGAAAATATCATACATTGTGTACGTTGCACTTGATTGCTTCATTAATTCTTTGTACGTTGTCCTCCTTAAAAATGGTTATAAAACTAAGCTATATGTTGTAGTTCGTACCAAGTTATTTTTTCCGAGTAATTCGAAACCTTTCAAATAAGGCACGGGGCGACGTCTGCTTTTATTTGAACAGGATGTATCTTTGCATGGATCTGTACGCCTGCAATTTGTATCTGACATGCATATCATGTCGCAAACAAGAAATTTCTTTAGCGGGTTTGTGATTATCATCTTATCCTATCATATGCTGGAAGAGAGATGCTATTGACAATGTCGAAAATTTTCACATAAAACTTGATTACGAACGGGAGCCTGTAGATAGACCCACCCTTGTGTTTTGTCTTCTCCCTTTCACTAGCTCCGCCTCATTTGGTCGCTGCTGGTCTTCCTGTGCTCCCTCCTCGTCCACCTCTCCTCCGCGGGCAACACCTCATTCTCCACATTAACCTCTACATCCTCCACATTTACTCCTAACATCATCCATATCTTCCATCCAGCACTACTTCCCTCAACCCTCGTCTGCGGCCAACAACAATCCCTGCTTGGTATATCTCCTCTCTATTCATTTGTATTATGTGTTTATTTTGTCTGTTGGTTGATGTTATTTCTTTATGCATTGTATGTGTTTGGTGAAATGCTTAAGGTTCTGTTTGGTAGGAGAATAAGCCCTGGAATAAGGGGTCAATTCTTCTTCCGACACGGTCTCCAGTGGTACGATTATTTCCAATTATTTCATCTTATTTTACTTTTATTCTTATCTTTATTCCACCTTATCTACCTTTATTTTCCTTATTCCTATGATGTATTATATGGGTTTTTTTGCACTTGGGTTTTTTTCCATTTATGTTAGTAAACTTCATATTGTCCACTGTTTTATTTAATATATTGATGAGTGCTTGTGTGCTAAATATGTTTGTGTTAAGTGTTTATGTGATTTGTGGTATAGATAATGATATTATTGTTTATGTGGATGATATTGTTATGCTTATCATTCTAAATGTGTAATGTACATGGCATTGTTTTTTTTTTGAGTCAAAAAAGGGGGAAACACGCCTTGGTGTCCGCCCCAATAAATTGATTAAAAATAAATTATAACAATCAGGACTCGAGTAGAGTCCGAGTATGGTGGACTACATTTTCGACATAAAATCTCTCTGAACGGAAGAATACACCATTCCTAGCAAGCCAAAGTGCCCATAAACCCGCAATCGGCATTAGTCTCTCCCTATTTGGACGGAATCAAGAATTGATTAGGGATTCCCAGAAAGATGTCATGTTGTTTTGATCAATCCAAGCCACATCCATCGCCTGCCAGTATTCTTGCACCTTCTCACAACGAAGAAACAGATGCTCAATGGATTCCACCAACGATCTGCAAAGAATACATGAGTTATCCTCTGCACGTAAGATGCATGCACACCGTTCCCTTGTGAGAAATCTCCCATGTCTTAGGAGCCATAGAAATACTTTGATGCACGATGGAATCTTAAGCTCCCATATCATCCTGCATCCCTTAACCAGGTTCTCTTCAAGTTGATCTGTTTCCCTAACCAACATGCTGTAGGCCTTCTTTACAGAGAAGACACCTTCTCTCCACACCCAATGGTCACTACCAGTAGAGGGACCATCGGTCCTTGATAGAGATTCCATCAAGCGTAGAAAATCCTGCATACGCCGCTCAGAAATACCACCTCTGAAGGCAGGCATCCAGACATTATTAACCCAATAATCAGCAACTCGAGCATTTTTGTCCTCCGCCAAAGCAAATAAACGTGGAAAACGGGCAGCCAGGGGTCCATCTTGAAGGATATTGTGAATCCTTAAGCGCATCACGGAAGCGTGTCGATCGCATCGTATGCAATCGGAGCAACTAGTCGCACTAGTCGCTAGATGCAGCGGAAATTAAAATTTTAACTTTAAAGATGAAACCACATGATCACGAGAACACTTCTCGGATCGTTTCATCAAACCACAAAGTATTAGGAATACCTCTTGAAGCGTGGTTGTGATCGCGAGATCCCAAAGTAGAGATCCTCCTATCTTAAGTCCGACCCACGGAGAATGCGCTTGCGGGCACGATGATGAGTCGCGTCCTTCCCGCAATCCTTGATGAAGATCCAAGCGTCGAAGGCGAAGCAAGATCCTCTCTTCTTCAATAATCAAAGTGGACGGCCACTTGGAGATTGAGAGAGAGAGAGACCACACACGAGAATAAGAGAGAGAGAGAGAGAGAAGTTGTCTTTCACAACTCTAGATCATGTACCTTGGAGAGGCTACCCTAGCCCTCCTTTTATACTAGCTTAGGATCCAATGGATCTCAATCCACGGGACACATGGATCCAAGGGATATGCTTGGTCCATGATAAATCAATGGCTAGGATTTGTTGTTCAATAACAACAATTTAAAGTTAATTAATCAAGAGATAATATAACAAATGAAGTGGAGATAACCAACCCCTAAAAAGGGGGGGGGCGTCACCCATGAACTCTTCATGGGTGACGCCACCCATGAGGGTGGTTGTTTTCTCCATTTTATTTATTATATTATTCCTTAATTAATTACAATAAATATCCACCAAAATAATTCCAAAATTAATTTGTGAATATTTCAATCTTGCCATTGAAAATTATGTGAATCATATTCACAACCCAAACTAGTTAGTAAATTACATTTCCAATTAATTAACAAATGTGAATCCAATTCACATTATTAATTAACAAATGCTATTTACATAAATTCTCTCTCTTATATATATGTATATTATAAATCATATTTATAACATACATATATCATGGATAGTGCTATCCACATTCTCTTAATCCTTGATAATTAAATCTCATTTAATTATCTTAGATAATCATTTTCTCAATATGAATCATATTCATATTTAAGCTTGATGACTAAATCATATTCAATCATCAAGTCCTTGCTTGGATATTTCATCAAAAGAATTATTCTTGAACCCTTTCAAGAATAATGTGCTTTCTCCGCAGATGCTTGGAGATAAGGACAGGGCGATTGTATTTTTCCACGTATAGTGACTTGGATGTTGAGATCTCGTCTCAAATCCAGATCGTACGAACCTCCCACAGATGCTTGATTAAATCAAGACCGCAAATCCAATCTTCTCATTGAATCCGAATCTCATTCAGATCAATGTCCAACACTTGGACTAAGATCGGATTGCTTCTCTACTGAAAGGAGTCACTAAAATCCAGACCTGTTTCATCACTCCCTCGGAATGGAAGCGTCATGGATATACAATCGTTTATGATCACATCACCCTTCAGGTATTCCCAATACCTGTACATCCTGCATACTGGAAGACCCATGGTCAACCCGAAGATCAAGATCTATTTTACACTGTCTTCTTTAGGGTTTGATCACCAAGTTTCTCATTTGATCATTGGGATTTGGTATCGATCATATACTTTCCAAAAGCATATATTATACCTAGGTCTTGATCATATACTTTCCAAAAGTATATATCAAACCTACAAATTCAGTCAAGCTTCCAAAGCAAGACGACCGTGCACGGAATTTGATTCTTCCCAATATCTCATGAGTGAGCTCATGTCTTCCGGTTCAGTAGTGAACCTGTATGATCCCTTTGAGAGATCGTATTACTCATATGCCCTTATATGCACACCAACGCGCCGGTGTATAGACCTTGGTTAGGTCATCAACCTATAGGTCTGTCAAATGTACATACTCAGACATATAGCAATACATCTGTCTCCGGTCAGAGGATGCGTGCCTATGCTGTGACAGCATTCAACATAGGACTTTGGTTATCTCGATCTCATTAAGTCAACTCTTTGACCTAACTAATCTGACACCTCCGAATCTCTATTCCTATGCAGAGGACCTGCATCAAGAGGTCGGTCAGATATCAGCCTATGTGAGAAAAGGATTGCCATCTCCTACTCAGGCTGGAGATCACATCTTAATAATCATTTGACGGTGCTTGATGAGTCCTCAATCTAACTCTTTAGATATTCATCCAAGCACCAGCCTCTATGATTCAATAATTGAATCAACAGCTGTATGATCATTAAGACAGCCATGGTACATAACCCTAATTGTACAGAGGGACCTATTATGCAAATTATTTATTCTTCATTTCAGATCAGGGAATGATATATGCAATAACATTTATTGCAAAATGGCTCGCCGTGGGCTCACATGTCCAACAATCTCCCACTAGCCCAAAGAGCCATTAATGGGCTAATCATTTAAACCCACACTCATGTGACAATCATAAGCTATTTAGAAATAGCTAGGTAAGCTGATCAGTCACTCTGTTCCCAAAAGACTATGCCAAGTCCTTTTACGGTACTTGCATATCCCTAGGTAACAGTGCTCGCATCCAATGCGAATGTTGCATCTAATGCAACCTATACTCAATCTAGTCAAAGTAGTTATAGTGTTCTTGACACTATTGCTCAATATTTATTATAACCAGTATATCCATAATCCTTATCAGAATACCCTTATTCCGGGAGATCACTATCTCTCAAGGTATCCACAGTTAAGACTTTTTAGATCTCTATCTATAAAGTCTTAAGCTTTTGAAGATATGACTTTGAGATCACTATCTCAAAAATCTTGTCATCTATGAAGATTTTGTTATTACTGCAATCAAGTGTTTTTCTCTCCATAGTAGGATTAGTAACAGTTTACTACTCCCACTGCATGGAAGATATTTGGCTTTTGTACACATCTAGCAAATACTTAGCTTTCCGTAACTGATGCACAAGTGCAAGCAGTTCTAGCATTCACTTCCTCAACTCTTTGAGGTGCTATCCCTTTAGATAGGTCAGTACCAAATCTTAAGGTAAGAAAGCCTTTCTTGGAATTTCCAAGAATGGAATATGTCCAAGGTGTACTACAAATGTGACAGTCCCAATACCCCCTTTTCTTTGATTCTGAACAACTTCAGAACTAAGATCTAAGAGGTATTCTTGAGATCATATCTCAAGGTATGGAATAGCCAGTCTATAAAACACTTATTATCATCCTTATATCATTCCAAATGATTAGGATATTATCTACATTTAGCACGATGAACACAATGGCACTCCCACTAAGCTTCACATGGTTCATCAAGATTCTATTTGAAATCATAACACTTATGATTTATCAAATATGATGTTCCAACAAGAAGAAGCTTATTTGAGTCCATAGATGGATTTCTTTAGCTTGCACACCTTGCTTTCCTCAATCATGAAGCCCTGGGGTTACTTCATGTAAATATCCTCCGAGAGATATTCTTAGAGGAATGCAATCTTGAATTACATCCTGAAGATGCAATAGTCAAGTTGTGTAGCTAAGGTTAGCAATATTCTGATGATTTAAGCATGGTCACTAAAGAGCAAGTCTCATTGCAAGCAATGTCTTCTCTTCCGATGTGTAGCTTATGGCTACGAACCGAGCTTTGAAGGTCTCTACCTTCTCATCAGGTTCCCTCTTCTCTTGAAGATCCATTTACACCTTAATGGGTCTAACCCTTGTAGGTGGATCCTCTAGGGTCCATATACAACACTTGTATATGAAGTCTACTTTAGACTTTATTGCTAATATCCATCTTTCCATGTCACGATCCTCAGGAGCTTCATCACATGAAGTCTGATCATTGTCAGACTCAACTGACACATGGAATACATCCTCAAACTCATTTGAAGAGGTATTAATGTTTCATCTTTAATTATCCTTTTAGTTTCATATTGTAGGGGCCTCATCATCTTTTCAAGATTAGATGAGTTCCTATACTTCATTTCATCTTGATTCTCAAGATTCTCAATCCTCCAAGAATCACATTCTCAGAGATGAGATCTTTTAAGAATCTCAAGGTCATAAAGTAGGTATCCAATACCATACTTTATTTTCCTAATGAAGTAGCACTCTCAAGTGCTAGATTCCAACTTACATGCATGGAACTTTATTAAGTATATATATTGTAGTCTCTACTACACATATATACCTGGAAACTAAGAGGATAATTATGCTAAAATTCATCATTGATCTAATCATGTCACACATGATCCAATTGTATCTTCCTACAACTCTATTGAGTTCAGGTTTATTAGGAGGAGTGAGATAGAAATGATATTCACATCTCCATAAGGTATTCTTTTTGAATTTTATCTAATAGGTACAAGCTACCTAGGTTAGATCAAATTCATTTCATCTTTCTTCAAACTTTGGTTCTAAACCAAAATTGTGAAATCTTTGAACATTTCAAAGGTTTCTCAGGTGAAGAGAAGAAATCTCATATCATACGTAATCATCAATAGATATTACATATCCATAATGTTTACTATGATATAGATGATCCACATACATCAACATGTATGAGATCTTGAATACCTCTACATCTAACACCATTCCCAAAGAAGGGTGTATTGGACATTTTACTTTGAATACAATATTCACAAGTATGTAAGATTTGAAATTTTAGACATTCTAAAGTTTCGTATCTTACTAGTCTATTGATCACATCAGCAGACATATGTCCAAGACTTGATGCCAGATCATTGTCAAATGATCTTCATCCTCCTATTGATCTTATAAGGTTTGATTTTCAGTATTAGAAATCTTAATGAACCATTCATTAATTTTCTAATTTTGTGGAGTCCACTAGATGTTAGATTACTATCTGAAATATTTCCATCATAACTCTTTATGATAGTTCTATCTCAGAATTCATGTTTATTTCCAACATTTAGGAACAAACAATGAGGGTATTCTAATATCTAGGTCATAGAGACATTCTCTAAGACTAAGGGCTCTCCCACTGAGAATATGAAGTCCATCTATCCAATAGAGATTGTTGTCACAACTACATCAATATCCATGTAGATGACTTTTAAACCTTAAGATCAAATTTCTAATCTTCTAATATATACATGCAACCAATTGCAAATGTTATTAAAAGATTGGGATACAATTGTTAGACTCTATCTTATGAAATAAGAAAGTCAGAGTCAATGATTATATGTAGATTATTCTGATGCTCTATCTGAATCCTTCACTAAGGATTTTAGACAGATTTGATAGTCATACTATCAACACATCAACTTATTGCAGTATTGGCATTCATCCAACTCTTTGGATGTCATATGGAAGTCACAGAAGTAGGTCAACTCTTTGACTTTCCTTCTCACATGGGTCCAACCCATGCTTCCACTGTGCTCTCTTCATCTATAAACAACCTTTGTTCAAGACAAAGAATCTCTTATGTTGAATTCAAAAGATTTCAATATAAGAGTATTTCAACATTTATACATGCTTCATTAAATTCATACAATATGAATATCATGAAGCTTCATGAATGACTTGAGTATAGATAGTAGAATGATGACACTCATCATATCTACATTCATCTTAACTCTTGGAGACTTAGGTTCAGGTAGGTATTCAAACATTTTGAATACATCATCTCTTTCGAGCCACCATTCTGCATAATGCAGAGAACCATGTCATTCATGATTAAATGTCTAGAGCACATATGTATGCCAAAATATCTTCTTTTATTTTATAAGGATTATTCGACAATTACGATCACCATCGACATGTCACTTCCAAAGTACACTCGATGAAGGATCAAGACTACAGAGACATACAGACCCTAAGGCGATGTCTTATTGTCTTATTTAATTGTCCTTCCTCATTATGTTGAGGGAGCTTGCACACTGCAACCACATACAATATGTGTCCAATTGCAAGTACAATATCTGGATCATGAGTCCAATCCAAGATATTTTTACTGGTTATTATTGAGTATAACATTGAGTGGGTTTAATGAAGAATTATCTGAAATAAGAAATTTGCATAAGTGTATATATAATATATATACTTGTTTTACTTTGATTTAGGAATTTTTATATCAAAGTTGTCTTGCCTTGTCAACACTGAAAGTTCATTCCCTTAATCACTTTCAATGTAAGAGATATTCTTACCATTATATCTCTAGCAAGATCTGGGATCTCCTTTCCTATCTTTGTCGTATCCCAATAATATGAGAACTTACGACTCCAATAAAAAGAAGCGGGAACTCATTCCGCCTTGCAAGTCCAACTTGCATTCCCAATTCGGTCTTTAACACCCGGGCCCACCACCCCTAAGATGATGTTGACCCGTTGCTAATTGAACCAACCGTCAACAGGATTAGAACTCGCTATGCGCAATCCAATATCGCCCCAATAATATGAGGACTCGATATTGGGGTCACTACGCATACGGCCTTACTCTTTCGAGAAGCAAAGAGCCCGATCCAGATGCGCTTGCATATAGGATCTGTCACTTCGGACAGGCGTCTCCTACATACAATCCCTGGCGACGGAACCCTTCGCCTTGACGAGAGACCATGGATGTCACTTATGTGATCCTCCACCTCATATTCAAATTGTAATTAATTACCGTGAATCATATTCACATAATTAATTCTTCCAAGGGAAACACACATCTATTCATAATAGAGTGCTTATTGGATATAATTAATTTAATCATATTAAATTAATCATCAATCCAAACATCAATCAACAAACATATCTTTTACTTGAATAGTAGGTATTATCTCAAAATACGTATTATTCGAATTTTAATAATTAGAAAAATACACATTGTCTGTCTCCGGTATTATACAGTCCCTACCCGCTGTCATGGCCAGTACCGACGAGAGTGGGACGGACCACATATGTTGCAACCCGCGACCCCAATGCTCTCCGACTAGGCACCACATCCGCCTCGGGAAAGGATAATACTAGATAGACCATCATGTACTTTGAGATGTTCATCGGTTTTTCAACCGAAAAATTATACCATATAATATAAATCAAAACATTTTTGATTATAAGGAGATTTGCTAGACAAATCCCCAATCCTATTCAAGCAAAAAAAGGGTTTTTCATGTAAAAGTTGTCCTACAACAATTGTAGGATAAACTACGGTTTTCATGAAAGCAATGTTTGTTGATGAACCGATGATCAAGATCTAATATCTCATCATTGTGGTTTAGGCAAGTGTCATTCAATGAAATAATTATCTCTTTAAATATTTCACAAATATTTATCACTAATTATTCCAGAAAATTAACAATTAATTTTCATCATGATAATTGAATGACATATCACAAGGTTCAAGATCAAAATTGTTAATTTCCAGCAGTGACCCCCAATCACTAAAATTAACTTATCTTGATCAATTTAAATCCAAAAAATGCAAACTCAGTTTCCAAAGATTGCCTATTTGATTTATTAAAGAACCCAAGTGATAATTCACGCATTTCAAGGCAGATTAAAACCGTAATTATCTCATTAATCACGTTCAAATCCGCAGTTCCCGCAACAGTGAATATAGTCATATTCAAAAGGCCATATCTTGAGCAAATAAAGTCCAAATTTAGTAAACTCAAGTCCTATGGTTTCCTTGTTTAATGGGGAACAAAATCCAATTGAAAATTTCGTGTTTAAACATTTTAAACAGTACCGAAAAAATCAATTAGACAGAGGTGCGAAAATTGAAATGCAGTAAAAATTTCGCAACCCTTTCAAGAACCAAATCGTCTAAGGTGTATGGATCATATCCAAAACCTTATTCGACCTATGGCTCTGATACCACTTGAAGGATATTGTGAATCCTTAAGCGCATCACGGAAGCGTGTCGATCGCATCGTATGCAATCGGAGCAACTAGTCGCACTAGTCGCTAGATGCAGCGGAAATTAAAATTTTAACTTTAAAGATGAAACCACATGATCACGAGAACACTTCTCGGATCGTTTCATCAAACCACAAAGTATTAGGAATACCTCTTGAAGCGTGGTTGTGATCGCGAGATCCCAAAGTAGAGATCCTCCTATCTTAAGTCCGACCCACGGAGAATGCGCTTGCGGGCACGATGATGAGTCGCGTCCTTCCCGCAATCCTTGATGAAGATCCAAGCGTCGAAGGCGAAGCAAGATCCTCTCTTCTTCAATAATCAAAGTGGACGGCCACTTGGAGATTGAGAGAGAGAGACCACACACGAGAATAAGAGAGAGAGAGAGAGAAGTTGTCTTTCACAACTCTAGATCATGTACCTTGGAGAGGCTACCCTAGCCCTCCTTTTATACTAGTTTAGGATCCAATGGATCTCAATCCATGGGACACATGGATCCAAGGGATATGCTTGGTCCATGATAAATCAATGGCTAGGATTTGTTGTTCAATAACAACAATTTAAAGTTCATTAATCAAGAGATAATATAACAAATGAAGTGGAGATAACCAACCCCTAAAAAGGGGGGGGCGGGGCGTCACCCATGAACTCTTCATGGGTGACGCCACCCATGAGGGTGGTTGTTTTCTCCATTTTATTTATTATATTATTCCTTAATTAATTACAATAAATATCCACCAAAATAATTCCAAAATTAATTTGTGAATATTTCAATCTTGCCATTGAAAATTATGTGAATCATATTCACAACCCAAACTAGTTAGTAAATTACATTTCCAATTAATTAACAAATGTGAATCCAATTCACATTATTAATTAACAAATGCTATTTACATAAATTCTCTCTCTTATATATATGTATATTATAAATCATATTTATAACATACATATATCATGGATAGTGCTATCCACATTCTCTTAATCCTTGATAATTAAATCTCATTTAATTATCTTAGATAATCATTTTCTCAATATGAATCATATTCATATTTAAGCTTGATGACTAAATCATATTCAATCATCAAGTCCTTGCTTGGATATTTCATCAAAAGAATTATTCTTGAACCCTTTCAAGAATAATGTGCTTTCTCCGCAGATGCTTGGAGATAAGGACAGGGCGATTGTATTTTTCCACGTATAGTGACTTGGATGTTGAGATCTCGTCTCAAATCCAGATCGTACGAACCTCCCACAGATGCTTGATTAAATCAAGACCGCAAATCCAATCTTCTCATTGAATCCGAATCTCATTCAGATCAATGTCCAACACTTGGACTAAGATCGGATTGCTTCTCTACTGAAAGGAGTCACTAAAATCCAGACCTGTTTCATCACTCCCTCGGAATGGAAGCGTCATGGATATACAATCGTTTATGATCACATCACCCTTCAGGTATTCCCAATACCTGTACATCCTGCATACTGGAAGACCCATGGTCAACCCGAAGATCAAGATCTATTTTACACTGTCTTCTTCAGGGTTTGATCACCAAGTTTCTCATTTGATCATTGGGATTTGGTATCGATCATATACTTTCTAAAAGCATATATTATACCTAGGTCTTGATCATATACTTTCCAAAAGTATATATCAAACCTACAAATTCAGTCAAGCTTCCAAAGCAAGACGACCGTGCACGGAATTTGATTCTTCCCAATATCTCATGAGTGAGCTCATGTCTTCCGGTTCAGTAGTGAACCTGTATGATCCCTTTGAGAGATCGTATTACTCATATGCCCTTATATGCACACCAACGCGCCGGTGTATAGACCTTGGTTAGGTCATCAACCTATTGGTCTGTCAAATGTACATACTCAGACATATAGCAATACATCTGTCTCCGGTCAGAGGATGCGTGCCTATGCTGTGACAGCATTCAACATAGGACTTTGGTTATCTCGATCTCGTTAAGTCAACTCTTTGACCTAACTAATCTGACACCTCCGAATCTCTATTCCTATGCAGAGGACCTGCATCAAGAGGTCGGTCAGATATCAGCCTATGTGAGAAAAGGATTGCCATCTCCTACTCAGGCTGGAGATCACATCTTAATAATCATTTGACGGTGCTTGATGAGTCCTCAATCTAACTCTTTAGATATTCATCCAAGCACCAGCCTCTATGATTCAATAATTGAATCAACAGCTGTATGATCATTAAGACAGCCATGGTACATAACCCTAATTGTACAGAGGGACCTATTATGCAAATTATTTATTCTTCATTTCAGATCAGGGAATGATATATGCAATAACATTTATTGCAAAATGGCTCGCCGTGGGCTCACATGTCCAACACATCTCTCATCCAGCCATCAGTCCAGAAGTAAAACTTCCATCCATCACCCAGACACGGACGAAAAGATGTGGCAGATCCGGTAGAATCATACGAATACCCTTCCACATAGCCGACTCAAACCGCATGGGACGAAAACCACTAACAGTGTGAGCATCGACCCTATATATATTGCGTATCAACTTACAACATAGGTCCTCCTTATCACCCCAAATTCTCGCAGCCCACTTGATTATAAGTGCACGGTTCATCAACTCCAATCTCGGTACACCGAGTCCCCCAACTTCCTTGGGCAAAGTAACCGTCCCCCAATCAATAAGATGCATAGAGCGTCCATCCCTACCATTCCCACCCCAAAAGAACCTCCTCATAATCTTCTCAAGCCGATTGCGAACACCCACTGGAAGAATTCTCGTTGACATAAAGAAAGTTGGGATTGCTGCCAAGACTGCCTTCACCAGAACCAATCGGCCACCACGTGAAAGTAAAGAACCCTTCCATCCCGCCAACTTCCTCTCTAATTTCTCCACAACCGGGAGCCAGTCCGAAATACGAAGACGACCACGACCCAACGGTAGTCCCAAATACTTAATAGGCCTCGGACTGCAAGAGCACCCCAACTCCAAACTGCACATTTCCACCTCCTCAGTCAATAGGCCAAAGGGAATCATGCTTGACTTTTCTCTATTGAGCTTTAGACCAGAAAGCTCACCAAAGATCTCTAAAACTAGCGCCATACCCCTCATCTCAGTAGCCCCGCCCTCGACAAAATGGATAGTATCATCTGCATATTGTAGAACTGGAAGGGAGATGTCACCGAAGGAAAAACCTGCTGTTAGACCATGTGCCACCACTTCATTCACCATACGAGGCAGGACATCTACCGCCAACACGAAGAGGAGCGGCGCTAGAGGGCAACCTTGGCGAACCCCCCGCTGTGGCTGAAAGAACCCACCCTCAGGACGACCGTTCACCAGAACTGAGTAAGAAGCAGTGGTCACACACCTCTTCATCCAGGAGATCCAAAGATCTGGGAACCCCCTCCTAGCCAGGACAGACCATAAGAAGCGCCAATCAATACTATCATATGCCTTGGAGAAGTCTACTTTCCACATCACCCCTCGAACCTGTCGTCGCTGCCAGTCTGCTATGATCTCAGAGGCCATCACCAGGCTGTCTCCAATTTGTCTTCCAGATATCTATTTGCATTCTACATGCACGTTATAGATATGTTAGATGGGTCATAGGCCCAATATCTACAATGCATTTAGGGTATCGAATGAAATCACACAAAATCTCATTTACATACTTGCGTCCTTCCACACTAGGTTAAGTGTGACCTTACACAACGAGTGTGCAATACATTTTGGGAAGTGATGCCTCCATCATGCTAATTTTCACAATTACCGCAGTCTTAGCTTCACAAGCTAGGAAATGCATTCACGATACTGTTCGACTCTTGATGTTTGTTTTGCAGGTATCGAGGTACGTGTAGCACAAGTTAAATCAATATACAATTGACCCTTATCGAAACTAACTTAATTTAGATGTTGTTACATTTGAGCCGTCTCGCTCACTCTTCTTCCAATATCTTAAAGAACTTCCAAAATAATTAAAGAATTTAATAAATGCAATAAAAAAGTGAAAACATATTCAAACCACATCTTGTTAAGTGTGTACGTGGGTTTTCGAGGAATGGAGGTGAGTGATGGTACATGGGTGTCGAATATACCATGCATGTGGGAGGTATGTAGGCATGTAAGTGTATGAGGTATATGTGTATGCATGAGGATTTGTAAGGGTGTATATAGGTATGTGTGCATGTCTAAAAGCATATGCTTATATGGATAGTTAAGTACAAATGAATCACTCTTGCGAGTATTTGTGTGGGCATTCATGTAAGCATGAATGTGAGTGTGTTTGGGTATGTATAAGCATGAATGTAGGTATGGTAGCGTGAATGCGAGTATCTATGTGGATGAGTTTTATGCATGCATGAGTATATGGATATGTAAAGGTATCCATGTGGGTATGTAGTAACTTTTTTTTACAATTGAAAGCTAATAATTCAACCAATGGAGTTTCCTTCAATGTAGATGGAGTCGTTATTGTGATCTATTTGCTTCCGATGACTTTAGGAGGTGTTCAATGGAAGGAAGGATCAATAGAGGGAAGCATGAGATTAAATCCAATAATGATGCCAAGAGCTTTGGGGTTGAGAGGGTTAAATTGATACACATATATAACCTATTCAAAATAGAATAAATTATTATGACATTGTTAATTACTTTCAATATTATTGCAACATGCGACTTCGTAATGTGAGCCGAGACTTAGGGAATGATGGGTGAAGATCCACATGCGAGGGAACGAGCGATAGACGATTGAAGCTCAGACAATGGTGGTGAGTTCCTTACGCATGTTGTTTATGAAGCTCTATGTCTCATTCATATGGAGAAGTATTTTATATTTATTTTCTGAATTTTGACAATTAAAGAATTGCTGTGATGCCCTTTTTGACGAGAAGTACGAGTCGTTCCTACCGAAGAGCGTAGACAGTTTGACGCTAAGCTATGGTGGTAGGTCATTGATCAACGACAAGTAGGCATGAATCGAAGGCAAGCAATGGGAGGGCTCCGCCTTCCAAATTCTCATCGAAGTCTAGCTGCGGAACTCCGGAGTCATCAAGTATTTATGGACCACCCTTATCACAGTATACTTAGTCATCTGTAGGTGGTATAGACCTGACCCAGATGAGATGTTTGATGAGTAAGCTTGATTATCTTTTAAACGTGATGAGCACTATGCTGTCCAGACTCGACAACATGGAGACATTGTTGACTACTCGGCAATATACATTAGTAAATGCGATTTTCTTATATTAGACAGATTTTCTTACGTGCTTGAATGTATACGTTTGCTAAGAAGGATGTCGAGGATGATGGTGGAAGTGATGACGATAGTGGGGAAGAATAAGAGGAGTATGTCCAGGACAACGTGGTGCAACGTACCATTTGTCACGGGGTCGTTATCCGATAAGGATAATGAGGTTGAACAAAGAGAGAGAGAGTAAGAAGATCTTGCAGCAGTGGAAGAAGTGAAATAGTTTTGTTCAACTTGTTTTCGTGATATTTACACGATTTTATTTGAAATCACTATTTTATATATAATACTTTTTGATCGTATAACATTAGTTTGATTTTAATATTAGCTCATCAATTTATACTTTATGATATCTCAATGTGAACGGATGGTTGGTTAAATCATTTATAGATGTTTGAATGGTTCAATATGGTTGAATGATTGTCATTTGGTTGAATCATCGGAGTCTATCTCCACAATTTGCAGTGTTTGCGAATTGGATATGAAGGTGTTTTGTAGCTTCACAGGTTGGTATGGTGATATACTGTAAAAACCCTGAAAATTGAACAGGGACTAAAATGCAAAACCCAGCTGGATCTGGATTTAATTGCAAATCTGCTTTTATTGTAGTGTCCAAAAAATTTATTTGATTGGTCCATTACGTAGGGCTCGTCGATATCTTTCCAACGAGTCCAAGAATGCGAAAATCTGAGTTCGGGAGCCTGAGTTATGACCATTTTAGGGAGGAGGGGTACATGTCACATTCGGATCCGAACCCGGATCCGAATCCGGGTCGGACCCATATACCCATCCCTTTCCCCTTCGTGAACCACGCCTAAAACACCCCCAAATCCCCTTCCTTCGACCTCCAGCAGTTTCCTCCTCCCTTCCCCTCGCCATAGTGCCTCCCATGCTCGTCGGAGTTCGTCGGATCAGTGATCCGAGTCTGTCCTCATTAGGAGAATGTTGAGGTCACCCCTGTGTGTGATTCTCAACGTCAACAACGTGCCGAGCGTGTCGTTTCTCTGCAGGTGGAGATTCCAAAGTTGCGAAATTTTGTTGAGGTACGATACCCCCTTCCTCTTGCTGCGGATCACACACGATTTGCGTCCCACATGGAACATCGTTAAAGCCCTAGACAATTTGTACCCCGCATTTTTGGGTTTAGTTGGAAATTCCCTTTGTTGTTTATCCATAATATGTCCATATCCATTACATAAGCAGTGGATGCCTGTGTTTTCCCGTAATGCAAAGCTCAAAATGCTGCAAATATACTTCTTACAGGGATTAGTTTGATTAGAGCTATTAGATACTGAAATCTCTCAAGAAGGCTTCTTCGTCAGTAATCTTGTGCATTGTACCTTTATAATAGGAGCATCTGTAACATCTCTCAAAAATAATGAATAGTCCCACACCGTGGAATACAAAATTCCCGGGTGGGATATATAGTGAAGAGCTTACTACTTGTCAACCCGGTTTAAGCATTTTGGGGGTGGTTAATCGGGTCCGCATGGGCCCGATCCCAAGAGGTTGTTAGGACCAGTAATGCTCCGATAACGGACCGGGGACCTAAGCCCGGGACGTTACAGCATCAACTTCATGCATTGCTAGTTGCTAAATATCTCAACAACTAGGGAAGTCGTCTCCCAAAAGTTATAGCCATGTCAGTTGGTGTTAATTGTTATGCATCGAACATGGAGCAGGCTTCATGGTTGGCGATTTCAACCATCTTTATATTTGGTTGTTTTCTGTCCAATTTAATTGGTTGTCAGCTGGACATTAGAGGACTGGTGTTGATCTTAGTGATTGGATCATCCATTCCATAGATGAAATCAAGTGACCAATAGAATCGAAGGACTGTGGCTGTTGATAATCACTAAGGCCAACATTGAGCATTCTTATTTGGAGCTGGAAACGGAAAAAGCATGAATTATAGATGTGAACTACAGAAATCATGCCATCATGAGTCAATGCTTGTCTTTCCATTTTCTTTGAAGTTAGTCAATTAGTTTGACTTGCTAAACAAAACAACCTGTACGAATCTCTCTCCCATCACTAGCATTCTGCTCCACCCTCTTCTTCTTTTTTGACAAGATTTGTTTGTGCTTTTAATGATGTTTAATTGAATGCCTTACTGGGATTAGCTCTAAATATGGTGGTGACCGAATGTTCTGAAATGATATGGTATTGTGACCAATGCAGTACCTCATGATTTCATGAGTGCTCTAAATAATGATGGCATTCAATAGTAAGTTATCCCTGTGGATCAACTGCCTCTACCATCTGGTTACATAACATCAGAAATTTGTTTCTGAATTGCTATCTGTTGGGTAACATATGATCCCTTCTAAATTTGCTTCTGATCTCATGCCTTATGGGGGGTGTATGGCATTCGATTATTTGCATTAAGGTCACAATTTTTCCCATTGACTAATACAAGTATATCACATTCTTGATATTGCCCTTCAGATAAACCATTGTTTATACAAGTATTAGAATGTGGTGTTGGGTTTGATATCCTTTTCCTTTTACATCTTTATCAGGGCCAAGTTATACTGTATCTTCCCTTGTATAAATATATCTATATAGCCTCATGAGGTTTGTGCTTTGATAAGGTATAGTTATATGGAAGAGCAGCCTGTTTTGCCTCGAGCATGCCACTTTCAAATATATATTTGCAGGTTATATCTAAGAGCCCAAGCGCCGCCATTATATTTGGATAGTCCAATGAGAAAGAGCTCTTTTTTTTTTATCACGTGGAATGGGAAGGCTATCGTGATGGGTATAATATCCTTGAGATATTTTATGGTGAATGATTAGTGGAGTAGTTGCCGCCAGGGTAGGGGCATGCATCCTTGGGGGTCCAGGATAGAAGCCTAGATGACCGCGATCCCAACTGCTATTGTAGCTGCGATGGTTGGGGGACATGTTGCTTGGCACACCGAGGTGCTGATCTGACGGTGTTGGCCTCGGCACTTGCGTGCTTTAGCCCGGTGCTCGAGCGCGGGCCAAGTAGTCATGATTGGTCGGCTAGTGTTTCGCTTGTCACTTAGAGTTAACCCTCGTGTACGAACTAGTGTACGCCACATTGGTCAGTATTCCGAGTGGGAGCGCTAAGAGGGGAGTTCCGGGAAATGTGGTTAATGAAGTTGGGGATGGGATGTTAATCTCCTGTGCATAAGGAGGATTGGGCTAGTCGCGAAGATTCGCGGGTTGGAATATATTTTGGGAATCAGAAGTACAATAGTGAAGTGGAGCTAAGTGGACGTGTTGGGAACTTAGTTAGGATGCATTGTACCCCACCGCATGCCTACGGAGGCACCCAAACCCTAAGGTATCCTTTTGGCCTTAGAGTCATAGTGTGAGGTCTCATCCAGACCAAGACCACAGACTATCCACGAAGCTTGGTTACTTATATCCATATCTAATAACCATAATAAAAAATGTGATTCTTGTGAGATTGATTACCTAGTTTCGTTCTCTTTTGCACACATTTAAATTATATCTTGTTTGTTGTTGTATAGTTTTATCTAATTCGTATTGGGCAACTTTGCTCATAACGTACCTACGTGTGGATCCGTAGGTTCTCAACAGTGAGCAGTTTGGAGACATCACTTTTTAGCGCAGCTTCACTACACTTCTTTTATCACAGTTGGTAGTAGTTTTTACGGTCTTCTTTACTTGTAGTTTCTTTTTGAGAGACATGGCATGTAATGTATAATGGTGGACATCTATATTTATGCTTACATGTAATTTTTGTGGACATGGAAATGGATAATAGATTGTAATGGAATTGATGAATGGAAATACACGTGCCTGTGAACAGGTTGAATGCAATGAAAAAAAATTTCCTTTGCATGTTGCTTTTCTCCTGCTTTTGTGAATGTCAACTATTCGAATGTGGAATTATGTGCGTGGATTGGTTTGCCGAGTACCCGGATCCTAGGGGCGTCACATATACATGCTACCGATGATTTAAATGTCGCATGAGTTATATGCAGGATACATGTAATCCAACAAGTTTACACGACTACAACACTTTCAACTACCACCATACGACTATGCCATGGTCGTAGGCCCATTTGCAGCCCAGTTTATACGACTACAACACTTTCAACTACATGTAGTCGCAAGACCTTATTTCGATCACAATGGATTATATTACGAGCACATACACTATTGAAATCTCTCGACAAGATATATAATTGCGAATATAAAGCTATCTCTATTTTCATCCACTAAATTTGTCCTTCTATATTTCCTTATTTGGAAAAAACGATATAAAATAACACAACTAGATAATATAAGAAACAATCATCTTCAATTAGATTATAGTTTGAATTGAAATTAATGACTGCAACTATGCTCGTAATTCAGTAGATTTCTTGTAGTTGTTGTTTCTTATCTTGAGAAGATTAAGTTTTATCTCAGGGTAAGGGAATTGTGATGTTTGTATGCAAAAGATATAACAATGTACATTCTTTGTCCTATAATTATTTTTTGTTGTAATTTTCATATAACAATTATTATTGAATTAAATAATGAATAATATTTATTTGTAAATTCAACAGCGTAAGATACGCCGATGAATAATAAATTATTTGTTGCAATATGTCAATTTTGTTATAGTGACTCCTTAGGAAAGATGGCTATTGGTTTTACTAGGGTGAGCCATCGTCAAGCATGTGGGGGATATGCCGTACATTTAAGAGAAGTTTCTGAGGCAAACATAAAGCACCAAACATTACAAAGGTTAAACCATTAAGCAAAAGAACATAAGAACTCTCTAATGGTCGGATGGTAGAAGCAGTGACTCTCACTAAAAGGAGCATGATTCAAATCCTCCTACTAGTAAAAATAAGTAGAAGAACATAAATTTTTTTGTGAATCATAGCCAACTCGATAAGCCCTCCGAGCGATGCCAAAGGACGGTTTAATTGCCAGGCATGCTTAGCCTCCTTGCTCCTCTTTTCGGATGTAGCACTAAATTGGTGAGGTTGCAAATGTCGGTTGTCGGTACTCGAT
Organism: Ottelia alismoides; assembly: GCA_037367405.1. Classification (NCBI taxonomy): domain Eukaryota; kingdom Viridiplantae; phylum Streptophyta; class Magnoliopsida; order Alismatales; family Hydrocharitaceae; genus Ottelia; species Ottelia alismoides. The sequence goes on from JAZKJV010000773.1 coordinate 945,438, forward strand.
CGGTTGGGTCACTGACTAAGGATTAATCGACAGTCGGGTGACTAATCGAATTTAGTTGGGCTTTACTCGGCTTTGAATTTTTTGATTATTTTAAATATACAGTATACTATCATAATGAATAAAAGAAGTAATTGAATTTAAATAAAACATTAGACGTATTATAATAAGTTTGCTTTTAGAAAGAGCAAAAAATTAAAAAATATGTTCTCTCCAAGCAAAAATCGATCGACTAGTATTCTTAGTTGGAATTAGTCAGTACTCGATCAGTCACCCCACTTATTAGACTGGTCGGATCTACTAATCGGAACTATCAGACGTCTTTACAACACCGATGTCACCTTTGCTTTTTTTATAGTACGAATCGTTTCCAGATATCTCATCTGGAATCATAAATATTTTGTGTGGCGTTGGAAGATCTTCTACGTGCAACTTATCGAAGATTAGAAAACATTCATTACAAATCAACAATCACACAAAAAGATGTTCTGTTGACTTTGAGTCGCGTAGATGTAGATAGTATCTATTTACTGTGCTACTATTCAAACTTGCAAAGGATATCTTGGATTATTAGTTTTAAAAAAAGAGATTCGAACGTGAAAAAAATTTAGACTCTAAGTTGCGAATATTTGAGATCGTGTTAAGAGGGACTCGTTGTTCTCTAAAAAGTTTTTATGATTTTTTGCCCCATGCATACATCTTTTATAAGTCTTAATCATCTCGACTTTGTCATCATTGAATTATAAAAGCTTTCTAAATTAATGATCGCCCATCTGTAATTTTCCCAAACTACCACTTGTTTATTCTTAGTTTGAGTATTTCCTTTCCAAAGAAGATCTTTTATTTTTAGCGATTTTTAAAAGGTTTTCATTGAAAGCTTAAGGGTCTGTTCGTTTGGAGAATAGGCTCCGGAATAAGTGGCCTATTCTCCTTCCGATACAGTTTCTCATGGTACGATTATTCATCCTTATTCCGCCTTATTTCAGTATTATTCCTATCTTTATCTCACTTTACCTATCTTTATTTCACCTTATTCTCTTTATTCCTATCCTCCAGCCGAACAAAGAATAGACCCTTATTCTCCTTATTCTCCATCCTTATTCCTGCTTATTCCCGAACCGAACGGGCCCTAAGAGAAGACATGATGTGTGTAGCGAGAAGATGAGTGACGAGCTTACAAAAGTGACCATGGATGGAAGGGGAAGTATTTGATGTAAACTTATAAATCAACGCTTGCCAATTATATAGTTTCAAGAATTTAGGGGATAAGGAAAAACCAAATATTGGAAGTTCAAAAGGTATTTGGATAGAACTCCAAGGAAATATTGGAAGTTGTAGAAAATTTTGAAAACATCGTGCCCTGGTCCTCTCTAACAGTAATAAATAATGTGATTGCTAATTATCCAAATTTAGGTCAAATATTTGTTCCTTTTTTATTCAATTAGAGTTGTAAATAAATATGAATCATAATTCAAATATTCATTTCCTTGATATTCTATTTACCACGTCCATGCTCGAGGAGAAATTTTGTATTTCTACCTCCTTCCTTGTCCTATCTAATTCTATCTATTTGATTCTACATTTCAAACTCATTTTGCAAGAATTCTTCTAATACCCCTTGCATAGATTTTATTATAGATACAATAATCTTCTTGAAGAAATTAGGAACTTAAACCCCTCATAGATTTTAGTGTGTGAACGGGATTCTAAATTTTTTTATGACTTAAAGGTGGAATATTATCGATTTGTTGAAATAAATAATGCCGAAGCAGAATTATAACGAGAACATAAAAATACAGAAAAAAGAGCGCTCTGGATTTTCATGGAACTCTACTTCATTGGGAGCAGGATGAAACCACGGAAAAAAGGTCTCAAAGGGTGGAATGTTCTATTGTAATCTCTCAATGAATACATGGGTTTTGGTGCTTCTTATATAGCCCACTAGACGGTCTGGAATCCTACTTATATAAGATGTGAGACTAAACACGAGAGAATGCTAATTGAACCTTGAAGGGATCCAATTACTCATTTATTATAGAAGTGTGGGTTAAGGGGGGTAAACAATGCAGAACTTGCAAGTTTGTTAGGACAAAGCGATTATGAGTGCTAAAGAACAAGAGATATTAAACGTATGAATATCATGATTAGGATCAAAAGTTAATATATCTAGAATGAGGAGAATGCACATCCTTGTATAAGAATTCAAAGAGAAGTTGTTACCATTTACAAAAGAATGCTAAAAATCAAGAGGTGCCTTCCGACCATATTAAAGAGAGATTCATCACACCGAAGAGTTGCAAACCGAAGACAGGAGAAGGGTAGCTGGTCGATTTGTGATGGGATAGCTGAGCTCGAGAGTTCAGCTAAGCTCCAATGTGCAGAGTGCCTCAGATCTTTTGAATGTAGCGGATAACAACGGGACTAGAGAATTGACGTGTATTCGAATATTAAGAGCTAGTAATCGTCAATATGCTCGTATTGGTGATGTTATATTTCCTGTAATGAAGGCCAATTTTGGACGAAGCTCGTAAATATTCTACTGTGGTAGTTTCGTGCTTGTTTGTTTTGTGTTTTATCCGGTCTCTACCCCCACTACGTGCAACTTTTTCACACTTTATTGATTAAAATGTACATAAGACTGATGACACCCTTTAGAATGATGAAACTTGCAAATAACGAAACTTGTTCCTTCACATAACGTAGCAGAAATCGTCGGATTTTCAAGACTTATATTTCAAGATTTGTTAGATTTATATTTTCATGATTTGCAAGATTTAGGATAAGCAATATTTTCAACCGTCAAGAATTAGTGAGCCACAAGCAGTAGTCCCAAGGAAGCATTACGAAGGACTCACGATTGAAAATCTTGATTATCTAAAATCTTGCAAATCTGGAAAATATAGAAATCTTGAAAATCTGAAAAATTTTAGACATCAGGATGTTTTATTGCACTATGTGCACTTTCATTGGAGTGTTTGTTGGGAAGTGGATCGTCTATTGTGCCCCTTGCTGCAACAGAGTCTGCAATAGGGGATCTTAATCGAGAGGTTCCCACGAATTCTCAAGATCTAGGCCCACAAAAAGTGATAATTAGTGAAAATCGCTCGATCAAGATCGAGCGGCTCCAGCCCTCCTGCTGACTCTGCTGCAGCAAGGGACACAACAGACGGTCCACTTGCTGTTTGTTGTCCTTGCTTTGACCATGACTAGTTATGTAAGCTCATCGAAAATGGAGTTTTTGTATTTATTCATGTTGCTAATTTTTTTCTAAAAGAAAAACATAAATACGTAAAGTAATCGACGCAGCAGAAATGCTCATTGATTTCGTGAGTTAGATGTCTTTTTGATTTCCCTGCCCACGAAAATCATCAATCCCCTAACAGCATTAACAAGTAATTACTTGACAGCTATTACTAACTAAATCTCGAAATGGAAAGCCAAAATAAACTAGCACAATACTATGTATGCTAAATTATGTAAAACTACGTATAGTTAAAAAGAGATTAGTAAAAATAAACTAGCACAATACCATGTATGCTAAATCTTTTCAACATGGTTTGTCAATATTATTCTTGGTTCAAACCCTAGGTTTCATGAATAAATGTCTCTTGTGATTAGATCCAGCTAATGGGCCGAGATCCGCCCGACCAGCCCGCTTAGCCCGCTCATGGGTCGGGTTTGGAGTAGGAATTGAGGTATGGGTTGGCCCAGTCCGACCCACAAAAAAAATAGAACACACACACACACACATGTGTGTGTAAAAGTTAGATAAGATATATATTAATATGATATACTTCATATATGATACTAGTTTGACAATAAGCTTCTAATAATTTGCATCTAAAGTAACATGTAAACTGCTTATATTAGTTATATACAATATAAATGGTGACAATAAAATCATTTATATTTATTAAATAATTTTTAAAGATCAAGGAAAAGATATAGTTGGCCCATCGGTCGGCCTATAGTGGGCTTTGGACAGAAGTTTTAGAACCTCGACCCTTTCGACCAGGCCATAGGCCGGTCCAGCCTGCATTTTGGACAAGTGTACTTGCGATCCATATAACAAGGACATAAAATGATTTAAATTCAATCAAATTCAGCAAACTTGCTCCATTTCAAGACTATCCAATTTATTTGTCACATCCATCATATGATTTATAATTTAGTAAATTGCATAAAATTCCCTGAACTATATAAATCGGATTTTTATTTTGTACACGGGCTTCAAAGATAATAATTTGGCATCCAATTTTAATATTATAATATTTTTTGAATTGTTGTGATTTATGGTTAGAAAGACAAAATGATCAATTAAATTTCAGTAGTCAAGGATCAAATTAAGGCAAATCTTAAATATCGGACGCCACAATATTATATTTTAAAGTTTACATATGACATTTAAATCATGTGTATAATTCAAGGACTTTTGGTGTAACTTACTTGTTATAAGCCTTCAAATACTTGGTCCCATATAATTCAATTTAGTTTTGGTTGGGCTTCTATTTCTCAGGCCATATATTAATGGGCTCCAATCTATATTTTCTTGGACCAAATCTTAACTTAGGAGTGGTCGGCCCAATCCATTTGATGTGCCTTTCCTTTACTATCAAATATTAATTATATCAAATGTGAAACCTTCTGTAATAGAACTAAAAGTATCTATACGCATTGTCACCACTCTTGTTTGTAGTCGTAACGCCAACACTTTATGAAATGTTTATGGATGCTTTTAAAAATTGTCTTTTATCTTCTCGAGGAGATAGGCTCGACAGTAGAAAGGACTACACGGGGGACTTAAGATTGGGCCATGCAGCCTTCACTATTACGGGGAATAACTGATAGATCATATCGCGACAAGGACTTGCGAATATAGTGGTGGAAGTTGTAACACATCGAAACACAAGCTCACGTCTAAATCTCTCAAAATGTGAGTGACTTATAACAATTGGGAATTGCTATTGGACAACTTGAGCTTACGTATTTTGGTGGCTGCCAACAGGTCTGTTTGGGCATAAGCTCAATAAGTTGTCTAGGCCATGTTCCTTCAATAATGATCCGGACATCTAAGCCTAGTATGTTACAAATCATATCGGAGAGAGCGGGTTTTCTTCGATGGTGCAAAGGGCTGCGCGAGGGAGGTAAGCTCGAAGCACGAAGCCAATGAAACTCTTGGGAATAAGGGACAAACTATAAGCTGGGTAGGTTGTATCACTCCAAACATAGTCACACATCTAAAACTCACAAATTGTAATAGTGCTTTTAAGTAGTGGGGATCAATACTTGATAACTTGAATTTAAGTATTTTGGATGGTTGTCAATGAGTTCACTTGGATTCGAACCTAACAAATTATCTTGACCAATTTTCCCCAATAATATTCCACAGATCTCAATACGGGATGCTACTAAATACACATTATATACACAATACAATATGAAGGCCTGTATACTTAAGCCCCATCTTCTCAACACTTAGTTAAGTTAATTGTGTTATTCCTATTTCTCATGTTTTATTTCCTTCTTTTATCTTTTTATATAGTAGTTAGTACACTTGCTTTCTTTTAATTTTTTAAATAACGTTTATTGTCCAAACTTTTTCGCAATTGTATTTATATGTCTATATTCTCACAAATTCCGCACTATAACCCTACTATTAGTTCCTAAGAAAGTAGGGGTATGAGTATATTAGTAAAAACACACGCACACACATGCTTGCACGCAGACGCACGTTGGTGCACACTTTAATGGCTTTTGTTAATCCTTTGATTACATATTTAGTTACTCTTCCTCTAAATTAGAGCTACTGTGGTTTAAGTTCTTAATAATAAATTTATTACTCTATTATTATTATTATTGCCACTAATGCCATTCATAAATACTCATAGCAACAAATATATTATTTGTTGTAAAATTCAAATATAAAAGGTATGTATGCAAAGAATAGTGTTCGTTCTCTTATGTTTAATACTGAAAAATCTAACAACACTATTCAAAATAATATACATATATAGAGAGAGACTAATAGACCCATTATGTTTATATAGAAATAATGATTACTGAAAAATCTAACGATACTATCCGAAATTATAATCGATATATATATATATATATATATATATATAAAGAGAGAGAGAAAGGAAAATGCACCCGTTAGCACAATGTTAACAAACAATAAATTGGATAAGTTTAAAATTAAAAATATAAATCAAAGTCGTTGTTCTTGATTCATCTATAAAACACATTCTATTAAAATTTTAGGTCATTTGGAGTTTTGTAACCCATCCACGAGTGATGATCATCAGAGCCGTCGATTGTTTATTAATGTTGGATTGCCTTCACACTAGAACTTGGGCACTTAAAACTTAGTGAGCACATGATGTTGTGCATGCCTATGAGCACATACTCCTTGTCATCACACACACACACACACACACACAAACACATATAGGGTTTATCCAATGGACTGCATGTCCATTAGATATGAGATAATCTCCTAATCTCAATCATTAGATCTTAATATGACGATCAATAACTTCATTAACTTTCGTATTGTCATCAGTAACTGAACGCATCAATAACTTTCGTATTGCCATCAGTAACACTTTATATCAGTAATACCGAACGCATCTGTTTGCCATCAGTAACATTTTATATCCGTAATCCTAAATGCATCAGTATTCATATTGTCATCAATAACTTTAAATCAATTGTAAGTAAATGGAGTAATTTAATCAGTAACTTTGATTCCCACTTACTTGTAACTTTTTATAAATTAGTAGAGCTATGATATTACTTACTGAAACTTCGATATATATTCTTAAAGCATGGATATATATTACTTAGTAGAGCTTGCATTTTTATTATTGAAGCTGTTGGAGATGAAGCGGGTTCATCTCATTTCTAATGGGCACATGAATCAATGAATCACTCGATAGAAGTCTTATATATATATATATAGAGAGAGAGAGAGAGAGAGAGAGATTATTTTTATCTAATGGGCTCTGTGCCCATTAGAGATGAGATGAGTCCGCTTCATCTCCAGCAACTTCAGTAATAAAAATACGAGCTTCAGTAAGTAATATATATATATATATCAAAGCTTTAGTAAATAATATCATAGATGTAGTAACTTATATAACGTTACAAGTAAGTGCAAACCAAAGTTACTGATTAAATTACCTCCTTTACTTACAATTGATTCAAAGTTATTGATGCATTTAGTATTACTAATATAAATTACTGATGGCAATACGAAAGTTATTGATGCGTTCAGTATTACTGATATAAAGTGTTACTGATGGCAATACGGAAATTATCGATGCATTCAGTTGTTGATGACAATACGAAAGTTACCGATCCTCGGATTAAGACATAACAGTTGAGATTAGAGGTCCATCTCATCTCTAATAGGCACGGCTCATTTGATAAGTCCCGTTTATATATATGGTTCGATAGGGTGGCTCTTGAGGTAGCCAACATGGTTTCTCCCCATCCCATTTTTGACATTTTTTTATTTTTGTTCAAAAATATCACCATATATATCCCTCATATATGTTATTCGAATTTGTCAGAAACAAATTCCTATGCCCTCCATCTAAGAACACGTCGATTACAATAATGTTTATACCATTAAAATTACCTATTTTAGATGGAGGGCATAGGAGTCTTTGTTTCTGCCGAAATGCGAATGACGTATTCGAAGGATATGTAGATAAATATACATGGTGATATTTTTCAAAAAAAATTACGGAAAATAGGGGCATGGGTAGCCTTATTTCTCTCTCTCTATATATATAGAAAGAGACTAATAGACCCATTATGTTTCTATGTAGAAAATGATTTTTACTATTTCCAGAAAAACAAAAATGGATCTATAATGACATTTTTTAAATCGGTCGCTTTATCGTATGATGTTAAATATAAAATGATGATATTATTCATTGTAAAAGTATTTTTTATATTTAAAATTAACAACGAATGTCATAGTAATTGATATTTCATCAAAGATGATCTACATCGCAATATTTATCCTTTGCTATTTTTAATTTTAAAATTTGAATAAAAAACGATTAGGTAACTATAGCAACAATAACCATTTCCCATAAGAATCGATTATGTAAAATTTTGAAAAATAATAATAGAAAATATTTGCTATAATAAAATTAGCATGAGAAAATGAATAATTTAATATTCACGTTAACACCTTCTATAGTGAAATATATAAAAATAAATCATATATGTCGCTTCATTCGTTAAATTTGTAAAGAATATCATATTCGTTACTATAGTCTTCGCAATGAATCAAGTAACAACATTTATTCTCTGACGTTTCGTCTATATAATCATCTTTAAATTTAGCAATTATTTGTATAAATTTAATGAATTAGTTAGCAGAAAAATTATCGTTATATGAACCTCTAACAACGAATCTGGCATTCTTTGCTAACTGCAAGAATAAAATATAATCTCGTAAAAAATAATAATCGTTGTTATATCTTTAACATTGCAAAATATGACAATGAATTTTCAAATTATTCATTGCCTTAAATCAATTTTTTGTAGTGGTTGATATATACATCGATATAACAACTGATAAGATATTCGTGGTAATTTTAAGTATAACAACAATAACAAAGCCTTTTCCCACATTAAGCAGGGTTGGCTACATGAATTCTTTATGTCCATTAAGATCTATCTTAGGTCATTCTCTGGCTTAGATGCAAATTAGTAAGATCCATTCGGATAAACTCCTTTCCACACTTTTTGGAAATCCTCGTCCTTTCTTAGCTGGTTCAACATTTCAAATCTAGCATCTTCTAATTTGTGCATAAGGCAGCCTTCTTAACCTTTGCAATTGGTAAAACCATCTTAAACGATTTTATCTCATCTTATTCTCTATTGGAGCTATACCAACTTTCCACCTGATTATATTGTTCCAAACCTAGACTTTTCGTGTATAACCATATATCCATTGTAGCATTATCATTTCTGCGACTGTCACTCTCTGCACTTGCCTATGGTTGACAGGTCAACATTCTGATCTATAGAGAATCACGGGTCTCACGATTGCATTGTGATACTTTCCTTTATTTTTCAAAGAAATTTTCTTATCACATATAACTATAGATGCCCCTCTCCGCTTTAGCCAACATGCATTTATTCTATTAGTACCATCTCCATCGATTCCCATCATGTTGTAAAATAGGTCCCAAGTATCTAAAAGAATCTTTCTTATAATTTTTATATTTTCCAATCATCTATGTTTTGTTAATTAGTCAATTGGAAAGCAATACCATTTCATTTCCGTTGGTTGTAAAAGTTCACTCCAAATTGCAAGTAAGTCCACGCTAAAGCCCACCAAAACATAGCATTCTCAGTAAAATCCAGAAGACAAATCCAACGCTAGAGTCAACTCCATGCCTCTAGTACCCATAACAATACAGTCCAATAGGTCGAATTCTAAACCCTAGAAAACTACCAGCACCTTCCCATGCATGGAAAGACCCAAGAACAAATAGAGAAAAGGAGGCCAACCTTCCACCCTTCTAATTTGTTATTTGTCCATTTAGAATAACTATTGCAAATGAGCTAACGAGCATGTGGGCCTAAAGTCCTTCACTCAAAAATTTATCAAGAGAGAGACCAAATGGTGGGCTCGGACGAGACGACGAACGGGCGGATATGTGATGAATGTTAAATTTTCCTCTTAATAAAGTCGTGTTATCGTAGTACATGAGGCAAATTTGGTTCAGTAAAGACCACACCTTCGAATATGTGGACATTATTTTACTTGGCAAGTTTACCAAGGTCGAACTCAGGAAACGAGTCTCTTCGTCTATTTATCAAAATTTTATCATTTTATTGTTGTGTGATTATTTCCAATTCTTTTAGGTCTTCATGCAGATTCACAACAAAATGCAGGAAAAACAATGCAAGTAACGATGCACGAAAGAGATGCAATTTTTATTTTATTTTTGAATGCAATTATAAGATGCATGAACTTAATGCATGAATAATGGAATGCAAGATACAATGCACAAGATTAGTTAAAAATGCCCTATAGAATATAGAAGCAATGAGCATAAATTGATTTAATTCCAGAGTCAAATTGAGCATAAAAATCAAGATCAAGCATCTGATAATGGCAAGAGTTATCAAGCAAGAGGTACCATGTAACATTAACATTCGTCATCTTTGAATTTAAACATGCTATTAGATAGATAATTAAATAAGCCTCAAAATGACATTGAAATCATTCGAATAGGGCTTATGATGCTCAAGATATGAAAGAAACAATGCCGGGGAAAAAATGTAATAAAAATACGACGAACAGAAAGATAAATAATCATAAATAGGCCCCTAGAGGGACTTATTTGTAATTTGGCAAAACTGACGGGGGTCAATGCAATTTATCCTTTTCCACGCATGGGCCTCTTTGTAATTTCATAAAATTGCAAGGTCCTCCCTGTAAAATGCCCAAGCACGCACGTGAGACATGCTTTGGGTACCAAAATGTAATAACCAAAAATCCCCGAGGTCTTCAATGCAATCCCAACATAGTTACTCAGATTCGAAGCTTCCTTGGGTTAGCGGGTTACAGACACTTCGTCAGTGGATTTTTACACATTGTTCGCCCTCTGACACGATTGACATAGAAGGGAGTTCCATTCATTTGAGATGATTCATGCGATGCCAATGAATGTAATAGTGTGAAATGTGTGTAAACGGGTACTCGGATCCGAGGGGGATCACAGATAATTTCCCAGCCCCTCTCGTGCCATGCACGCGTGGGGCTAGGTTCGGGAGGCATTAGAGCTTTAGGCCATGCAGTTGGATCTGGTGGCTTTTTTCATCCGAGCCTATCGATCTGGACGAGTCGCCCTAGCATGACCAAGGTCATTGGATGGCCGCCGCGAGGCGCCATCCAATGGCGCATGTACTTCTTCTTCCGCTGGGAGCGGTGGCGTACTTGGGGCTCTGACATCGCAACCACATCTCCTCCATGATCCCCCATCGTCGTCGAAGGTCCGTGGTCCTTCATGCCCACCTGGAGAGGATAGCTGGCGGTCGGAGAAGCGCCAGGGTAGCCGTAGGAGTCAATCGACATTGCCTCACCGGTTATGGAGGTCGAGACCAAAGAGGAGGCGCACATTCCGACCATTGAAGGATTCTACATTGTTAGTATAGCCGAAGAAGGTGTTGTGTGTGCGCAGTGAGTGAGATGAAGGTCCAAAGGGGTGGAGAAGGTGGGGACCTAATAAGTCTTCTCCGTCATGCTGGAGAAGAAATGGGTTTGTGCGAAGGTGGTTCTGGAGAGGGAAGGATGTGAGTGGAGGGGTCGGCATGAATGACTGATGGGTGGTGAAGCTCATAGGATGGTTGATGAATGGGGAAGGTGGCGGAGTATTGCAGGATAATTTTGAGAAAACAAGGGAAAAAAAATAAAAACACGAACCTGTAGGATTGAGGAGGAAGAAGGCTGAGTGGATGCTTGGGATGAGCTTCTCACGAAGCTCGGGGTTATTGCTCGAGCTAGCCAGCAATGCCAGCGAGCTTGAAGGCACCAAGGCAATCGTGATATGGTTGGGTTTAACCATGGGTCAACATCTGGCCGAAGGACCATGATGGTCCCTCGTCCACCTATGTCTGTCATAGGGAGGTGGAGAGGAGCTAGGTTTTAGGCCGTAATTTGGTGGATGAAGGTGTCGGGGGTCATCGTAGGTGTTTTTATAGGTGGAAGAGATGGGGGTTACAGGTGGTGGTGGTGAGTTTTTGAACGACCAATTAAAGGCCCGTGAAGCTTGGAAGTGGTGGATGGAGGGCGCGAGGATGAAGGAGGTAAAGGCTATGCGGGGTGGCCATGAGGATGAGGAGGGGTGTACTGATGGCGATGCGAAAATGGAAAGGGAGTGGCTTGGGTGCAAGGTGTAACAGACGGAGGAGGAGGCATTGTAGGATAACAGTGAAGGATGATCATTGGATCTTTCGATCCAACTGTCCAGATGAAAGCGTTGATGGAAGGCACGGATCTGATCAAGGATTTGATCAACCAACATGGGGGTAATGTGCGAGGGAGCGGTTGGATCTGATCATAAGTTTGATCCTACGGTGGAGAGAGAAGGTATCAGTAGACGGCCAGATGAAAAGGGAGAAATGATCTTATGGTAGAAAATGGAGGGATGACGTGGAGAAAGAAGGGCCGATTGATGGAGGAACATCATGTGGTCTAGGTGAGAGGCAGAAAGGAATGGATATGACTTGATCTGAGATGAGATATAATGGTGAGGTAAGAAGCGGGAGTGGACGATCGAGATTGAGGTGGGAAAATGTGTTCCAACAATGGACGGGGGTGTCGGGTGGCGAGAGAGGAGGCGACCACATGTGCGGCCCAGAGGGTGTCGCGTGGCCGCTCCAGAAATTTTAGAAAATACAAAAATAAAGATAAATCTAAAAGAAACAGTTAGAGGCAAAATTAGGAAAAAGTAAAAACATTAAAGTTGTAGATCTCGACGAGATCTATAAGTTTCATGTTGGTTAAAATGGTAAAAGAGGTCATTTGTATAAAAGTGTATTTTTAATGTTGTTTTAATGAAATAAAAACACTGCTTTTCGTTTTGATTTTTTTATATTTTTTATTTCTTTTAAAGGTCAAGAAAATTATAGACAATTAATTAATCTAATTTTTAGGAGTTTTAAATAAAATATATAAAAATAAAAAATGGTTAGTAATTAAATACAATAAATATAATTAGCCTTTTGAAGTTATTTATAGGTTAGTTATACATAGTTTATGTACAATATAAAACAAGTCAATAACGATGAATTAATTGTGTTTTTATTGAAATGTTTAAGCTTTGAGATAAATAATTTTGTTTTAGCATAGTGAATCTGAGATTCATCATACCCCTATACTTAAACTATGCTCATTCTCGAGCATCTATAGAATGAAGGAGTCGGATTTTTCGAGTCTCAATTCTTCGAAGATCCTTAATTTAGGTGATCCTAAAATTCTGGGCTCAACCATGATCTAGTCAAAAGGAATCCAACTTATCTAATTATCAGACTCTCTGTTTATACATAAAATATCAAGATATGGAGATTAGTGTACTGCAATCATGAGAGTCGAGTCGAGACATCACCCGAAGAGTCAGTCTAGGTGACTCTCCTCTAGACCTAATCCTCAACACTAGGGAATAAGTCTATTCTTGCTTCAGTCAACTGTTTCATTAACTCGTCAGACTTGAAGTGTAGATGGACGATCAGATGATGGAGGGCATAGGATTGTGTCTATTTTTCTCTCCCTCACATTGGAACAAGGAGCCTCTCGAGTGCCTTATTACTCAACACATGTATATTTATTTTGTTGATCAATGTGTCCGTCAAGAGAATTCGAAGTTGTTTGCACTTGTTTTTTCTGGGAGTGCACAGGGGTGTGTCTTTTTTAAGTATCTAAGATGCCTTCGACACCCAAAATTGTATCACTATACGATGCAGAGCCCTTTTATGGTGTTGCCCTGATTCCTTGATCCTAATAGCATTTGGTCCAAGTGGACACTTTGAAAAGTTTGGTAGCGCTTGCCTTTGACGGAAGTTCTTATGAATTTGACTTTGAAGGATAGAGATTTTATTTGAATATTTCTTTTCTTTTCTTTTCTTTTTTAGCTAGCTCCATTGCTTTTACCAAAAGTTGGTGCACATTGATCAATAATTAATATATTTCATCACACCTTGGCACATAGATAAATTACAAGAGATAGTACGCGAACTTTTTCACATATTGGCTAGGGTTTTTGTTGACACTCGGATTTCTTGAAGTCTTCATTAACTTTATCCCATCCTTGAGCATCATTAAATCAGGCCAATACTCAAATCATCAATCCTAGTTCCTCAAGTGATAACTCAACTCATCTCATCAATCATGCAGTTGTGAATGTGTTGTACTGATCATATTCTTTAGAAGGTAGAGGTCAAGAGTGCAATATAGTGTTTAAATTTTTTAAACTAGGGAAATGTGGATTATTAAATTTCAAAAACCTAATGACTATGGTTGGTTAACTCAAACTTTCAAAATCTCAGAAATCCAGTGTCTTCAAATCCTCAAGCCTTGAGTGATAGTAAAAGTGTCAGGAATACACCAACTCCTCGGTTAGTGAAATTTTGTGATTTTTATCTTTTTGTAATTTTTTTATGAATTTTATTTTTTATTTTGTTTAAAAACCTTTGAGAGACAATGACTGACTCAGGATCATATGAATAGTTGCGTCTACTTCCAGCCATTATGGGTGTAAGTAGGGACTGTTAGATGGTCCCGTGTTACTTAAGGACGGAGCCATAGAGAGTGTCCTCTAAACAACCACTATGCTAAGGGAGATCGATGTTCCCGTAGTGAAGAGTAGCTACTCATTTTAAGCCTGATAGTTAGAGTCTTTACTAAAGAAAATTTTTAAATTTTCAGATTTTTATGGAGTTTTTGAAAAAGGTTTATTTTATTTACAAAAAGTTAATCCCTCAATTTAAGAAGATTTTTACAGACTTTTTATCAAAATCTATTCGCATGTCAACTTAAATCAAGCTCAAAAAAATTTTCAAAAATTTTAAAACACCGGCTATGGCTAAAGTATATATACAGAAATATACGGTGTACCACCATATACTTAACTTTTGCTATGTCCTCATAGCACAAGTAATATGAAGCTATAGCTTTGTTTAAAGACAAGGTGATATAACATAACTGAGGAGGGTCCCCCTATACTTAGGTCAAAATTGACCTAAGTATAAGAAGACATAGCGAGGGAAGAATGATTTAGTCGGATCCCTCCTATACTTAGGCTGAGAATAGCCTAAGTAACGGATTCGGAGTTTGGACTGGGCGATCCAATTAGGGTTAGAGGGTGATTTATACAGATGAATGGAGAGAGGAGGGAGGGGTGAATTTTTACATATTAAGAATGTGGATGCGAGAGGGGGTAGATGATTGTGGGAGGTGTGTACATTGTGTGTTTGTACAGAGATGGTGCGGTGTGGGAGGGGTGTATACAGAGATGGATGCGTGTATGTGCTTTTTGTATGTGTGTGGGGGGGGAGTGGTAGATCATCTAGTGATATACTTTTCCTTTTTTTTGTTTACACACGTGGGCCCTCGAACAAGGGCCGCTAGACATGTACACGTTACATTTTTTACAACATGATGCATGAAATGTTGATTAAAAAAATTCATGAGTTTTCCTTTATTTTCTTTTGTGACTCCTCGTAGTGGGAGCTCTCAACTCCACGCCTCCATGTAGATCAAGTGTCCTCGATCTTCATGGACCCTACCATAAAAGAACAATGTTAGAAAAGTAGTAGGAAAAGTAATAAAAAATGATGCAAAAATAATATGATGAGAAGACCTGCAAATTTTGAAAATATTCACAACAAAAAAATTTCAACAAAATTCAATAAAATGATAAAGGTGAGTCATGTCCCCAACAACGACGCCATTTGATGAATGTCAAATTTAGCTCTTAATAAAGTCGTGTTATCGTAGTACATGAGGTAAATTTGATCCAGCAAAGACCACACCTTGGAATATGTGGACATTATTTTACTTGACAGGTTTACCAATGTCAAACTCAGGGATACAAGCCTCTTCATTTAGTTTTTGTCATTTAATTGATGTGTGATTATTTGCATGTCTTTTAGGTCTTCATGCAGATTCACAACAAAATGCAAGAAAAACAATGCATGTAATGATGCATGAAAGAGATGCCATTTTTATTTTATTTTTTAATACAGTTATAAAATTATGCATGAGCTTAATGCATGAATAATGGAATGCAAGATAAAATACAGAAGATTTGCTACAAATATGCCCTATAGAATATAGAAGCAATGGGCATAAATTGATTTAATTCCAGAGTCAAATTGAGCATAAAAATCAAGATCAAGCCTCCAATAATGGCAAGAGTTATCAAGCAAGAGACACTATATAATATTAAAACTAATCATATTTTATTTAGTTCCAAATTAAGAATTTAAATATGTCATTAGATAGATAATTAAATAAGCTTCGAAACGACATTGAAGTCATGTAAATTGGACTTAAGATGCTTAAGATATGAAAGAAACAATTCATGAGCATAAATGTAATAAAAATACGAGGAGAAGTATTATTGAGGGAGAATTTCTTGAAGAGACCTTACCGATTGATCAGATCTCCAATTGATTAACTCTGGTGATATCCCCAATTTTTGTCATTCCCAATTAGAGCATATTGTTATTTACATCATATTTTTTAGAAGCTAAATATATTGACTTAGATGAAAATATGATGTCTGAATGTTGGGACTATGAAGAGAATGTTTTAGACATTGATTTTGTGGATGCTTGATAATAGATTAAATTTTGAAAAAGAAGAAAGTGAAATAATTTCAGCATTCTTGACTCAAATAAATCACAATGAATTTTACAAGTCAAGGGATGCACATTCTGAACACGAGATAATTGATGACTTTGTAGATCGTCTTGAGAAAGATTTAAATTAGGAAAGAAAGGAAAATGGTGGAATATGATTTTATGGTTGGATTGACATTTAAATGCAGTGATGATGATGAATCCGGATCTGACAAAATTTTTAATAATGGATTGAAAAGAGTGATTGATAGAGCAGTTGATGAGGCCTTCTTCCCAACAAGCGACGACCAAGTGTCAGAATCTTCCTCAATGACTCTCTCGAGGATGAGAAAACTATATCTACCTCAATTTCCTTCCCACCATGGGAAGAAGAGCTACATCGCTTAGTGTATGAATCTTAGTACATATCCTTTATCACCAAATCTATTTCAGATCAGGATGACCTTATGTCCCATTATCCTTTGTGTATCGAAATCGGGGAATATCTACAAGCAATTGAGGATGACCGACTTACCAACTCAGAGGATCCACCTTGGTTGGACCCATCATATGTGGTCACGTCCTCATTGATAGCTAACATAGAGGAAGATCAACTGATTACACACACAATTTCTCTGAACCCTCCCTCCCTCTTGTACTCCATATAATTGAACATATTGAGGTTGATCATGATGGCAAGATCTTAGTTTTAATAAAAAATCTATACATGATGCCATCCAAGAAAATTACAGTGATATCTTGGATGGAGATGATTAGGAATCACAATTGATGTTCGAGGATTTTGTTCCCAACTCTATCAGCCTTCTGACTCCATCTGCCAATTCTACACAATGATGCAATCCTACCATACTATCTCCAGCCACTAGCCTCACCGCAGTTTTTCAAACACAAATACCGCACAATCAAGTGACATGATTATTCCTAACTCTGGAACTCGGCTAGAGGCATTAAAACCAGCAAACATTGCGGTATACGTCCCATAATTATCTCTCAGGTACTTTCATCTCACATTTTTTCTTTCTCCTTTTGTTTCGAATAAGTATGAGAGAGCCTCTATAAAAACAAATAATAAAAAGTATCATTCTGTTATTGCATCTTTCACCCTCTTTCTTCTATTATCCTACATTTTATTCCACTCTGCTATCACCATGAGGGCACGGCTCAATCTTAGCATTGGGGGGGGGGCATGCATCACATTTCGTGAATTTTGTTTCTATTTTATCACATTTAAAAAAAATCAATTTCATTTCATGCATTCATTTTTTACATTGATTTTATTTAAATCCAATTTTTTTCATTACAATATCTTCAAAAAAATTGTTAAATTTCCCAAAAAATAACATATTCAAAAAAAGTTGCATCATTTTTTTGTATTTTTCAAAAATTCCATTTTTTACGTATACCCATGATCCCATAGAAATTACAAAAATTCCTGAAATCTTTTTTGTTAAAAACCAAGTTTTTCAAAATAAAAAATATTTCCCTTATTTTCCCATAATTTTTTCAGATGTAAATCCTGGGTTTTACAAGTTTTCAAATTTAGACAAGGAAGATCACAATCCACTTAATTTCAGATGATCTTTAGGCTTGAGTATTCCGGTTCTTCAAGTCTATTTTAGACTATATTCCTCGAGCTCCACTAATTTTATGCGGTGACCAAAAGTTGTGTCTAAATAGATCATCTTGACAACTATATCACTCTTTTACTCTTCATTGATGCACAAATTGCACCTTACACCCTCGTTCAACTTAGTTTGCTTGTACGAGGGATCGTTTCAATCTCTATTAAGGGAAGGGAGTGACTTTGAATCTCGGGTTAAGCAAAATTCAGTTATTTAAGTTCAGGAACCACTTATTCTCTATAAGTATGGGTCTGTCAACAAACTTACATTGTATATGTATCTGAAAGTCACATTTTACACATGTACACTCTTGATACGGACTGCCGGATGTCTATTCCAAAATGCAAATGAAAAGCAAAGATCTACCGAAAAAATTTCTCCTCAATCAGCCTAGCTCTACTAAACAAGCCAAGTAGCATACCATTGTTGCTAGTGATCTAAAAGAGGCTAAAGAGACCCGGGGTTAGGCTTCCCAAAAAGGAAAAAAATGAGAGCAACCAACCAAAGTGGTCCGTAAAAAACCCCATAAAATCCAAGTTCTACCTAGGGTTAGACTCCACAAAAAGAAAAAAAACGAGAGCAACGAACCAAAGCGGTCTGCAAAAAACCCCATAAAATTCAAGTTCTCTACAATTTACACCCATCTTCTTTTGCTAATATATTTAGCTGAAATGAGAATAAGCCTAGAGAATTGAGGCTTTAATTTTGAGAATCTCTTGATACCCAGGTTAAGGTTGTATGGTATACTTGTCTTACAAATTGGGAAGAGCTATAACTTTTCAAACACAATTCAAATTCAACTCAAGGTTAAATAGAATATATATTGATCGGGATGATCTAACTTGACCTAAGGTGGATCCGACTAATGATGACAGAACTCGAGGACCGTTGAATTGGATACTCGAATCTAAGGGGAGCCCAAACACATTATTAATCTAAAGGTCGACTTAGTCTATGTTTGTTATTTGTTCAAACTGAGTTAAAATCTCATGACTTTATGGGTATGTTTGCTGCAAACTCTCTTTACGCATTCCTTAATTGTTTTCTGTTTCTCTTTGCCTAGCATTGTCTTGCTTGGGACTAGCAAGATTTAAACATGAGTTTATGATGAATCACCAATATAGCATATTAATATGCCAAAAATAAGCAAATTTTGAGCTGATATCATTACCTCTTCACCCCATTTTGTGCATAATGTACTTTTCATTGTTCATATAATTTGCATTCAAAAACTACTAAGAAATAAAAATAATCAAAATTGGAAATAATAATAATAATAATAAATAAAAGTACTCTATTCGAAGGTCTTCAATTCATCATATTCTCTTTATAAATCAAGGTATTTGGTTACTAAGAAGTTTTTTTTATTTATTTTGTTAAGTTTTAATTACATTCAACGTTTTTACATTTTTTAATTTTATTTGCACGTCAAAATGGGCAAAATCACATGCCATTTTTTTGCTCGAAATAAAAGAAAAAAATTAAAAAAATAAAACAAGGGTGCTGACGTCAGCACCCAGGGGAATGGTGTCAGTCCCTTTTCTTCCTCACGCCTCCTGCAATGCATGAATGGGGCACCACCCATTCCTTTTCCTCAAAGCCAACAACAATGCCTCCTCCCCTTTTGCCTCCGCCCCCGCCCTTCCCTATCCGTTGTTGTGCATCGACGACCCCTCATATCCTCCATCTCCAACTATAAAAAGGAGAGGGATTGGAGAAGAATCCATCGGGGTTCACTGTGCCTGAGACCGATCCCAGGGGCCTCTAGCCCTAGATTGAAGCTCCGGCTCCTAAAGCTCCTCCTCTCCAGCGAGTTCAACCCCTCTCCCCTGTCGTCGTACCTCGCGCACTGCCTCCACCATCAGCCTCCTCCAGTCATCGCCCACCGCTCGAGGAAGAAGGGCCTCCAAGGACCCCGTAATTTCACCTTTTGTCGTTTTTCCTTAGGGACGTCAGCGGGTCGGGTTTGGGGCGGGTATTACTATTCCCAAACCCATACCCATTTATAATATCACTACCCATACTCGCCCATTTATTAAACGGGTAATTTCTAGCGGGTATCCATATACCCGTCGGTACCCATGTACCCAATGGGTACCCATATCTTCGACATGGTAAATCTTAAGTTGTTTGTAAATGTATAAAAGATTTTCACAGATAGACGAAATAGAGTGAGATTGTTTAATATGGTGATTCATAAAAATGTGCAATATATAGAGAATATTAAATGTTTTATATATGTTAAGTGTTTAACTTTTTGTATTGATAGTTTTTATTTATTAAAGATGCAAAAAGTTAGTTAAATAAGAAAAAATAGATGGAGAGGAGAAAATTGAGTTCGATATTTATACATGTAGATCGATACATATTAGATATGAAATGAATTTGGGTCTAGTTTGATTAAAATGCGACATACACATCTATCTTTATATATATTTTTATTCGGGTTTGGGGCGGGTTCGGGTTCGGGTACCCACAAGGCAATCCCAAACCCGTACCCATACCCGCATGGGTAGTCAATTCAAAACCCAAACCCGTCCAAAAGTAAATGGGACGGGTTTCGGATCCTTAAATGGGGCGGGTTCGGGTCGGGTACCCAATGGGTAGACCCAAATTGACATTTTAGAAAATATTTGATATTTTCTATAATTTATCCAATTTCATATTTATACTTGTCGCATTTGAAATTATTTTATTCAAGTTCTAACTATTTACATTTTAATCATTCATGGACGTTTCTACAATTTCTTAAGATTTCTTATTATCTCTGCAATTTACCCATTAAGCGCATATATATATGATAAATTTCACTTACGTCTGGTCACTTTTATATTTGTAATTCTGCCATTGGATTTAGTTTTTATTTACATCCATCCCTTTAGCTTTCTTGAGAATTACACTCATACCCCTGAACTCACCAAAAATAGCAGAAAAATTTGAAAAATCCCTATAAAATTCATGTGCGGTCCTAATGATATTTATAATCTAATTACAAAGATTTTGAATACAATTTAGGGTCCCAAAAATAAAGAAATTTTGGATTTACTTTGAAAGAATATTGTCGAAAATGCATTTATGAATACAATAAAAATTTGTATAAAATATCCAAGTCCTTGTGGATCGATCTTCTACTTCCACTATACATTATTGGATTTATCTCAACTTGTATTTGAAAAAAAATTATATGAATCTCTCGAATTTCATGTGCACGTGCAATGACACTAAAAATGACCTTTTAGCACATGTAAAATCTCGATTTTACCTCATACTAGAAGTAATGCACAAAAAATTGCTAACTTCTGTTATGCATACTTCCTTTAACTCTACTGTTCTTTCAAACTTTTATCTTTAAGAAAGACATATGCCTAACTTTGAGGAACGAGATAGAGTAATTTTGGGATAATCATTTCAGATAGAAAAAAAGTTAGGATAATCATTTCCTATTATAAAATGAAGAAAGAATATATTTAAAATATGATCTTTCAAAAGGGTTCATCTATAAAGCGAGTTCTTGTATGTCCTGGCTATGGCTTCCTAACTAATAGCTATATTTCTTATCGTGCAATTAGAAAGAGAAGCATGATATTCTGGAAGTAATGTGGCGTATGTGAAGCTCATTTGATCTTGTTTGAGCCCCCTAAAAATCTTGGTAGATGAACATCCCAAGTGGTCTCTTAGGGTGTGTTTGGTACGCGGGTTAGGGTGCGTTAAACTGGTAGAGGTAATCTGTTTTTGTGTTTTGATGCTTGGATAGGGGGTTAAACTGTGGTTGTGTTAGAAGTGGGTTTGTGGTGATATGATTGTAGGAGTTTGAAAAAGTGAGTAGTTATTGTGATATGATTGTATTGAAGTTTGGAAAAGTGAGTAGAAGTGAAGTAGTTTATAATTTTTATATAATATGATGGTATAGTACATATTATTTTTTGATGGAATTGATGATGGAGATTTGATTTATTTATTTTTTTAAAAAAGAAATAAAGTGGTGCCCACATGAGAGAGAGGGAGGGTGGGTTAAGGGGGTAAAGTCCCCAAAGGAGAGTTTAACCCCTCTACCGAACGGTGCCTTAGTTGTCCAAATCTCGCATGCGAGGTAGATTATGGTAAAGATGAAGGCTAATCGAAGAAGAAAGACGAAGGTCGAGATGCTTGCTAGGTCTCGCAGTTGTCCTAAAATCCAAAGCACATGCATCCTCTATCACAAAGTGATGGAATATATAAAAATCTTGAGATCGAATAAAGCTTTAACATTGTGAACAAGGTAATTAAGGATTTCCATCTTGCTAAGGCTTTGTATTTTGACATACTTAAGCCGTGAGCTCACCATGTCCACCAAACGACAGCCTAGTAGACAATCTAATCTCTAGGCAATTTAGTCCACTACCATACTAGAATGGTATAGAATCTAGAAAGTAACCAAAATATAACCTAGCAAGCAATTAAGTAATCAGACTTGACCCTTGGGAAGTGGATCCTGTGTTGTGGCATGGGCTGCACCAGACTCTGTTGCATGCTCGGGAGCCACTCGATCTTGATCGAACGGTTCTCCCATGAATTCGCATGAACCCATAAAAAGTACGAATTCGTAGAAACCGCTCGATCAAGATCGAGGGCTCCCGAACGTGCAGCAGAGTCTGCTGCAACCCACGCCACAACAGAGGGAACATCTTAAACATCACTTGGGCATCTTAGTTTTGGTTGGTTGAAGGAATATGGTATGATTATGTCAATCGATGAAGCAGTTTAATTAGTTCGCAGTTAATCTCCAGATTTGGGTTGGGATTAAAGGTGAAGTGCCCTCATTCTGTCCGCGCCGCTTGTGGGTAAAAAGGCCGACCGAGGCGTTTCATCGTACGGACGACGTATATGGAAAGTGCCACCCCTCTTCTTCCCCCGTTCACAAGTGGTCAATAACACGAAGCTTCTCCCTCCCCCCTCATCCTTTACCCAACAGCCACTCCCCACCCCCGTCTCTCTCACATCTCTTTCACTGCAACTGCAAGGTACGTACCCCAATAAATATCTCACCTCATTAAGTTGCACTTAAGGCCCCGCCTCCCTTCTCGGAAGTAGCGGCCAAGGAAGCAAAGAAAAGGCAAGTCCCTGTCATTCCCAAGAGATCTGGATTTGATAGTCCCATTCATCCCCTTCCCAAAAAGATGGATTGCATGTCTCATGCCATGCTTAGCACCGTCATTATTCCCAAATGATGGCCGTGCTTCCATGCAAAGCAAGGCAGAGCACCAGCAATCCTCCAAGTGGTAAAAGACATCACATGGGAGAAGTCACTGCATCCCTTTCACCGATGTGGAAACTCTTGCCAGCAAAGGAAACATTACTTTTGCTCAACACTTCCGCAATTGGCTTTTCCACCTCTCCTCCACTACCACCCACTACCACCACCACCTTTACCATCCCAACCCCCCCGGCTGGAGAGGAGAGGAGAGATGGGGAGGGGGAAGATCGAGATCAAGATGATAGAGAACCCAACCAACAGGCAGGTGACCTACTCCAAGAGGAGAGGCGGGATCAAGAAGAAGGCCGAGGAGCTCACTGTTCTCTGCGATGCACAGGTCTGCCTCGTCATGATCTCCAACACCAACAAGCTCTTTGAGTACTGCAGCCCTTCCACCGAGTATGAATGATCCAATAATTTTTATCACACCTTCTTCTATATACATACATATTAACTCGAGTTCTGTTCTTTCTCCACAAAAGCGTCAAGACCATAGTTGACAGGTACCAGCAAACCACTGGGATCGACGTCTGGAAGCCCCAGTATGAGGTTTTAGAACATACACATATATATACCCACTCTTGCTCCTCTCTATTTACATATCATGTATCTTCTGAGCTGCACGTATATGTGCAGATGATGCAGAAGAAACTAAGCCACTTGAAGGACGTCAACAGTAAGCTACGGAGGGAAATTAGGTCAGGAAATTAGCACTGTAATATGCAGATTTGATTTTATGGTAACATGAGAACTGCATATGTTGGTCTCTCCTCAGGCAACGGATGGGGGAAGATCTGGAAGGGTGCGACTTCAAGGATCTGCGCGGTCTTGAGCAAGAAATGGACTCCTCTCTGAAGGGTGTTCGCGACAGGAAGGTGAGTTCCTAGTACGACCGTGATCCGTACGTACCACTTGGCTCCTAGATCCGGTCCGGAGACATGGATATCGAGTGTGTTCTCAACGGTCACTTCCAATATCTATATATGCCCTCTATTACTTTATGGTTCTTTTGCTAACATTGAGCTGGGGAGCTATGCTCCAAGCTTGGTGTGTAGATCTAAGTTGATCAGATGTCAAAAAATTTTCTGACGGGTGGATTGTTCCTGTTTTTTGTTTTGTTGCAGTATCATGTGATCAGTACGCAGACAGAAACCTACAAGAAGAAGGTGAGCAAAGGAAATGCTTCCACAAGCAAAAAGAGCTTTTTGCTTTTATTTTTCCCCTCGACATGATGCAGGTTTTCACCTCTGTGAATAAAAATATATCACCATGAAATCACGATCTCATCTGCACGGCCGAGGCATCCACCATATAGTTTTGAAAATGATCAAAGAACTCAAAACAACTTATCATGAAGAAAGAAGATGCCTATTAAGAACAAAGATCCAAAATGACCATTATCTATGATATACCTAAACTCGTATAGGAAGATAGACTTATTATTTGGCATATACGTATAGAAGCTCATCAGTTTACTTTGTATATCATCTTGTTCTCCAAGTTGGGTTTATCTTTTGAAATTGTATCTATCTGAACTTATGTGGCTAATTTATTTAAATCTGTTCATAGACTGTGACTGATGGATCTTTTCTGGAATAACCAATCAGCAACCATCAAAAAATATTGTTAACATCTGGAAGAGATGTGACTGTGAAGATGCTATTTGTTTTAGGATTTGAAATAACTGCTGGAACTTCTGAATTTTATTCGTTGATGTGTTTCCTTTATAAAAGGATTTTTATACTCCATCCTTTGTAAAAACCAAAGGAGTTGCGTGTTCAATGTAATACCTCTGATCTCTGGGATTTTTTTTATTTGGATTAGAGATTTTCATCTACCTTGAGTTTTCTCCAGAACTTGTAGAGAAGTTCTGTTTTATTTCAGCAACTACTGCGAATCTTCTCGAATAACACTCGCAGATAATGTCTGAAATGCTTGCCATATATAACAGTTGCATAACTTCATGAACACCTCGTACCTTCTAAATATACAAATAATCCATTTAGACCCTTGTATCATTTACTATTACCATCTTTGGTTGTTGGGTTTACTACTTGCGATATCTCCTAAATGCAATACAGTACTCACAAGTTACGTTAGGGTAAAGTCCTGCAACCAAACTTTAGGGTTTATATTCCTCTTCATCTTTAAATGCTTTTAGGGCTTTTTATTTTCATATTGAAAAGCATGCATGATATAGCTGCTTTTAAAAAGGACAATATATGTCCATGAGTTAATATAATAAAATCCAAAGATAAAAATTTAATAACATATAATAGTTGTATATTATTGAGTAAGCCTGCTAATTGATCCGAATATATGTGCTTTCGATTTGAGTTGATTTAATAATAATTGTAAAATATCTGTTCATTTCAGACTGAACTAAACATGAATATCAGAATCTGAGTCTCATTTAATAACTTTTTTGCTTTGATGAGACATACGTACATACGATGGATTTTCGATTTTGTTGACTGATACTTCTGCAATTTTATATTAATTCGATTTATATGCAATTACGCAATTTATAATTTATGCTTCTGCAATTTTATATTAATTCGATTTATTTACACCGCACTGATTGCGATCTATGCCAGACATATGCAACGCTTTAGCTTTAGCTAGTATCCGATATGCATACATTGATTTTTCTGTCCATCGATAATTTCTTTGTTGTTCGCATGCACAAACTAAAAACCATTTTAAAGGTCAACGAATCATCCATACATGGGGTAGGATGGTTGTATTTCTAGATAGAATCTAAAGTTTCTTTCATATTAATATACTTCTAATTTCGAAAGCATATAAATCAAAAACCAACTATGTACATCTTAATGCATTTGCATCTAATTATCAAGCATAGTATTCCATTATTGAATAGGTGTGATTGCTTTCCTTCATCTAAGCTAGTATCTAAGATGAGGACACTCGCATTAATCTAATAGAATCCATATTGCATGGTTTGCAAAAAATATATTCTTTTCAATGTTGGTTTCACGGATTTTATCATATGAATCTAGGAGAGGTCTTTAAGAAAACTCTATGGTAAGTGGAGATTAGACTGCTGAAAATATGATCTAGAATGATTCCTATAAAAAAATTATTTTACTGTGATTTTTTCCATAGATAATTATATTTTCTCTTCAACATTGCATTGTTGGACTCCTGCATCTGAAATGGTTCTTAAGCAGGTAAATCTATTATTCTTTTTTTTTCTTTCTGAAAAGACCGAACCCCCATCGCATCCAATCCCAGTATGTACTGCAGTGTTATCAAACCGGTTTGCAATGATTTTTTGCGCAGAAAGTTTCCATTAATCCTTAAAAAGTGCCAAGAGTGATTCTAATAGGTCGACATGGTTTTAAGATGACTAAGCAGCTTCTCAGTTAAAACAAGGAAGAAGAAAGAGAAGAAGAAGAAGTGTAAAAACCCTAATTAGGGTTTAGACATGCAGGTTAGAGGTCCTATTCGCTTGTCTAACAGGCCCATGCTGCCACTTTCAATCAGGAAACCCAACTAAGTCAAATCCAGTTTACTAACATCGTATGATTATTCTTCCATTTTACTTTCTTTGTATGTATATCCAGCAACCCTCATCCGTGGATATCAGGAAGCCGTTTGGGTTAATTTTTCAAGATTGTTATTTGAATTTACAGTCATGTATTGGTGAACCTTAATGCTTAAGGAGATCACGAACACATAAGAGCAAACAAGAAATTTTGGTACCAGCTATCTGGCTTGATATCTTTATGACTCGTTCCATGTTTGCAGCTGAGGAACTCCGAGGAGGCGCACCGCAAATTGCTGCAGGATCTTGTAGAAATGGTAAATGGCTTCCTATCGCTTTGCCTAGTTGAAATGATAGAATGTGTCATCAAAGTGGAATGCTCCCATTTGCTTCAAAGTGTGCTCTTTTTCCATCTCATCTCATTGTAAAATCCACAGGCTGCTATTTGGCCAGTTCATTTGGACGTTAAGCCAACCCTTATATTTGATACTTGTTTGAATGTGTTCTGATTTATTCAGAATCTTGTTCATGGAAATGCAGGAAGGACCTGAAGTGCTAGACTACACCTTCATGGATCAGCACCAGGCGGAGTACGAGGCGGCGGCCCTTGGCCTGGCGAACCGCGCGGCGCTGGCATTCAGGGTGCAGCCGAGCCAGCCGAACCTCCACGACATGGGATACGGATTCCACGAGCTGCGCCTTGCTTGATGCGTTACAGGCAACGATTTGTAGTCGTAACTAGGATTTGCTAATCCATCTTGTGGTAATTGATGGGTCCTGTTTTGTGCTTCGAGACGTGATTAGGAGTCCCCAAAGCAAATTTGCTTGAGAAGGTCCAAGACTGTGTGCTTCTGTTTATGTTGATTGCTTCCAAGTTCTAATGTAGGGTATATATATCTCTTGGAATGTCTTTTAAATTTATGGTGTGATTTTGTTGCTTTATGTGGTAGAAATGGGAGATAAGAACGTTAACGGAGTTGGTAAATAAAAAAGATTGGACTCTTTTGTGTTAATGAAATGCTGATTGATCTATGTTATCTGAAGACAATTCAATGCATCAGCTATCATGACTATGCCTTATCTGTTATAGAAGTGGCAGCTTTAATCCCCAAACTAATTTAGGCTTAGCTAAACTTTAATCCCCAAATTAATTTAGGCTTAGTTGTTTATTAATGTAGGATGATCCTTGGTAAGATGCCGAAGATCGTCTAGCATATAGAATATGAAGATAGCCACTCTATGCTTTGACGGTGTTATAAAATATGAAGAATGCGGAAGCGAACATGGAAAAGATAAAGAACAAAATAAGAACGCGAGATTTAACGTGGAACCCTACTCCGTGAGGAGCGGGATGAAACCACGGGAGAAGCCCTCAAAGGGGCGTGTTATGCATTGCATTTTCTCAATGAGTACAGGAGGTCTAGGGCTCCTTATATAGCCTTCCCAGAGCCTCCAAGTCCCACTACTGGTCCATGTGGGACTAAACACTGGATGGGGTAAATGGATCTTCTCCAGGATCCATTTACCCTGCTACAACTCAATTGGTGCACTACCAAATACTCCAACACTCCCCCTCAAGCTGGAGCATGCAATGCTCAGCTTGGACAAACAAACAGAAAGAAACTCAACTCACGCTACAGGACACTACGGACAATATCAACCCAACGCGCACATGCTGCAGTCGAGGACGTTGCTTCTCATGCCGTGCTGGTGAGGAGGACGAACGGGCTGAAGTGTGAGTCAACTGAAGACTTGGAATCTGACCATCGAGTCTGAAACTGCACCTGAATTCTCCTCGCCGGAGAACTGGGTCTCTCCCATCTGGCTCAGAGAATGGTGCACTGCTCTGGTGTACCTATGATACCACATGAAAACCCTTGCCCTCAATGGCATAGGGAATGGTCCTCTGCTCTGGAGTCCCTATGGCTCACATGAAAACTCTGGCCTGACAACAAGAAGAATGATGGGGACCTCTGACAATGATGGCAACATATGCTCATCTGACAATGACCGCACACTTGTGCGTGTCTGAAACTGGAGACTCGGAAATATCTGATGTCGAGTCTGAAACTGGAATGTAGAGTCTGATAATCTGGACGGGCATCTGGACTGGAATCTGAACTGTCTCTGAACCGGAGCTTGAATCTGAATTATCAGAGTGATATATGATGCCAAGGAACTCTACATATACACTCCCCCTTTCTCCCATACTGGTCGGAAAACATGGATGACAATCATCGACCAAGTTGGGAGAAGACAAAGAAGTTGGGGGTACGAACAATCTCAAAAT
Source organism: Ottelia alismoides (assembly GCA_037367405.1). NCBI lineage: Eukaryota > Viridiplantae > Streptophyta > Magnoliopsida > Alismatales > Hydrocharitaceae > Ottelia > Ottelia alismoides. The sequence goes on from JAZKJV010000773.1 coordinate 974,483, forward strand.
TTTCTCGCGGCTTTTCCAATTTTTTTAAAGCCGTCATCATTTTTTTTTAAAAACTTTTTTTTAAAGCCGTTTCATTTTTCTCTTCGGCTCTCAATCAATTTTTTTTGAAATGTGTGCGACTTTTTTTTATTGCACGCGCCTCTTTTTTTTTGAAACAAAAATTTGTTTTTTTTTCCGCCATCATGGGCCCAACTCTCTCTTCCCCCTTTCTTTTTCTTTTTTTCCTTTTACTCTCTCTCTCTCTTTTTAAACATCAACTGGCCCCAATTTTCTGGGCTCTTTTTTTTTCAGTAGCCGAAGCCCACTTGGGCTTTTACAATAGCCAATTTTTTATATAACCAACACCCCTCCTGGGCACTAACCCTAAATAGGGCTTCATATTCGATCTGCGCCGCCTGGGAGGGTTCCTCCGCGCGATGGAGGCGCGATGCCGTGCCGCCAGGGGTGCCGCTAGGGCACTACGCGCGCCTGGAGCATCTCGCGTGCGCGCCTATACGGAGAAGAAGGCGAGGTGCGCCGCCGGGGAGATGCGCGCGCCTGGAGCGCCGCCGCTGGGAGGAGGAAGCAAGGTGCGCCGCCAGTGCTGGATGAGGGAGGGATTCCGCGCCTGATGCGGGAGCACGGAGGTGCGGGCGATCTGGAGCGCCGCCTGGGGCTTCTGATGAGGGCATCGCGCACCTCGCGCCTTTTGGAAGGAGGAGTTGCCGCCGAGGATCTTCGAACTTCGCGTGCGCCTTGTTTCTATACTCCAGTGCATCGGCGCAGGGAAAAACGCCACCGCGCGGTTGTTTGGAGGTGCACAGCGTCAGCTAGGATCAACAGGAGCTTCTGATGGCTCGCCCGTACGAGCGGGAGAGGAGATGCTTCATTGCTGGGTGCTCGCGCCTGGATCTGGATGCCCTGGGTTAGGGCCTTTCGATGAGGCCATGAACTCGTTGCAGGACAGGGAACGAAAAATTAGGGTTTAACGACCAAAAAAAATTGCCTGGAAGATGAGAGCTTGACGGTAGAAAATAGGGTTTCAAAAACGAAACCCTAGAACATAAATCCAGCCGTAGAAGGAGACTGATATGAAAAGATCTTGAACACGAACAACGGAACTTCAACATAAACCGAATCTCGAACATATTACAAACAACATAAAAGAAAACCCTCAAGAATCGACCCGCTCTGATACCATGTTATAAAATATGAAGAATGCGGAAGCGAACATGGAAAAGATAAAGAACAAAATAAGAACGCGGGATTTAACGTGGAACCCTACTCCGTGAGGAGCGGGATGAAACCACGGGAGAAGCCCTCAAATGGGCGTGTTATGCATTGCATTTTCTCAATGAGTACAGGAGGTCTAGGGCTCCTTATATAGCCTTCCCAGAGCCTCCAAGTCCCACTACTGGTCCATGTGGGACTAAACACTGGATGGGGTAAATGGATCTTCTCCAGGATCCATTTACCCTGCTACAACTCAATAGGTGCACTACCAAATACTCCAACACTCCCCCTCAAGCTGGAGCATGCAATGCTCAGCTTGGACAAACAAACAGAAAGAAACTCAACTCACGCTACAGGACACTACGGACAATATCAACCCAACACGCACATGCTGCAGTCGAGGACGTTGCTTCTCATGCCGTGCTGGTGAGGAGGACGAACGGGCTGGAGTGTGAGTCAACTGAAGACTTGGAATCTGACCATCGAGTCTGAAACTGCACCTGAAGTCTCCTCGTCGGAGAACTGGGTCTCTCCCATCTGGCTCAGAGAATGGTGCACTGCTCTGGTGTACCTATGATACCACATGAAAACCCTTGCCCTCAATGGTATAGGGAATGGTCCTCTGCTCTGGAGTCCCTATGGCTCACATGAAAACTCTGGCCTGACAACAAGAAGAATGATGGGGACCTCTGACAATGATGGCAACATATGCTCATCTGACAATGACCGCACACTTGTGCGTGTCTGAAACTGGAGACTCGGAAATATCTGATGTCGAGTCTGAAACTGGATTGTAGAGTCTGATAATCTGGACGGGCATCTGGACTGGAATCTGAACTGTCTCTGAACCGGAGCTTGAATCTGAATTATCAGAGTGATATATGATGCCAAGGAACTCTACATATACACTCCCCCTTTCTCCCATACTGGTCAGAAAACATGGATGACAATCATCGACCAAGTTGGGAGAAGACAAAGAAGTTGGGGGTACGAACAATCTCAAAATTTTCTCGCGGCTTTTCCAATTTTTTTAAAGCCGTCATCATTTTTTTTAAAACTTTTTTTTAAAGCCGTTTCATTTTTCTCTTCGGCTTTCAATCAATTTTTTTTTTGAAATGTGTGCGACTTTTTTTTTATTGCACACGCCTCTTTTTTTTTGAAACAGAAATTTGTTTTTTTTTCCGCCATCATGGGCCCAACTCTCTCTTCCCCCTTTCTTTTTCTTTTTTTCCTTTTACTTTCTCTCTCTCTCTTTTTAAACATCAACTGGCCCCAATTTTCTGGGCTCTTTTTTTTTCAGTAGCCGAAGCCCACCTGGGCTTTTACAATAGCCAATTTTTTATATAACCAACACCCCTCCTGGGCACTAACCCTAAATAGGGCTTCATATTCGATCTGCGCCGCCTGGGAGGGTTCCTCCGCGCGATGGAGGCGCGATGCCGTGCCGCCAGGGGTGCCGCTAGGGCACTACGCGCGCCTGGAGCATCTCGCGTGCGCGCCTATACGGAGAAGAAGGCGAGGTGCGCCGCCGGGGAGATGCGCGCGCCTGGAGCGCCGCCGCTGGGAGGAGGAAGCAAGGTGCGCCGCCAGTGCTGGATGAGGGAGGGATTCCGCGCCTGATGCGGGAGCACGGAGGTGCGGGCGATCTGGAGCACCGCCTGGGGCTTCTGATGAGGGCATCGCGCACCTCGCGCCTTTTGGAAGGAGGAGTTGCCGCCGAGGATCTTCGAACTTCGCGTGCGCCTTGTTTCTATACTCCAGTGCATCGGCGCAGGGAAAAACGCCACCGCGCGGTTGTTTGGAGGTGCACAGCGTCAGCTAGGATCAACAGGAGCTTCTGATGGCTCGCCCGTACGAGCGGGAGAGGAGATGCTTCTTTGCTGGGTGCTCGCGTCTGGATCTGGATGCCATGGGTTAGGGCCTTTCGATGAGGCCATGAACTCGTTGCAGGACAGGGAACGGAAAATTAGGGTTTAACGACCAAAAAAAATTGCCTGGAAGATGAGAGCTTGACGGTAGAAAATTGGGTTTCAAAAACGAAACCCTATAACATAAATCCAGCCGTAGAAGGAGACTGATATGAAAAGATCTTGAACACGAACAACGGAACTTCAACATAAACCGAATCTCGAACATATTACAAACAACATAAAAGAAAACCCTCAAGAATCGACCCGCTCTGATACCATGTTATAAAATATGAAGAATGCGGAAGCGAACATGGAAAAGATAAAGAACAAAATAAGAACGCGGGATTTAACGTGGAACCCTACTCCGTGAGGAGCGGGATGAAACCACGGGAGAAGCCCTCAAAGGGGCGTGTTATGCATTGCATTTTCTCAATGAGTACAGGAGGTCTAGGGCTCCTTATATAGCCTTCCCAGAGCCTCCAAGTCCCACTACTGGTCCATGTGGGACTAAACACTGGATGGGGTAAATGGATCTTCTCCAGGATCCATTTACCCTGCTACAACTCAATAGGTGCACTACCAAATACTCCAACAGACGTAATAGAGACGTTTGCATGCTTTGACGGAATAGAGACGTCTGCTGTAGGTCGAAATGCAGCAGATTCTGCAGTAGCCGTGTGCGTCGTTTGATCATGATTGAGCGGTTCACATGATTTTGCACTTTTTATAGGCCCGTACCGTGCAAAATCATGTGAATCAGTCGATCAAGATCAAGCGGCTCACACCATCACATCAGGGACAACACCAATACAGACAATCTCCCTCTGCCCGCGGATCCTCTGCTGCATCGAGGGTTACAACAGACTCTGCTGCATCGAGGGTTGTAGCAGACTATGCTGCATCCTTTGGGGCCGCTCGATCACGATCGAGCGGTTCCCGCGAAATCCCTTTTTTGCGGGCCCGGATCAAGGGATTTTGTGGGAACCGCTCGAGCGGCCCCAAAGGATGTTGCGGAGTCTGCTGCAACCCTCGGTACAGCAGAGGACCGCGGCCCTCTCCCTCCTTGACGGAAGGCATGCATGCATGGGACTGTTCACAGTTTGTGAAATATTGATTAACCGACTTCACTGTCATAATATAATTAAATATTGAATTGTACAAATATTTCACTATGGTAATTTGATGTCGTGCTGACTTTGAATTAGGTTGCATATCATGATATACAAACTAAACAAACAAGTAAGCTAGGTTAGAAAACAACCAGAACACATAATATATGAGATTTGTCCTTATTTGAGCTAGTTTTGGCAGTGGGGACAAATCGTTTGTTGTGGCACCCCTACTGTAACGCAAGGGATGCGTCAGATGCGTGATGGACGACTCGGATGAGGGGTCAATTATCTCTACCTTGTCATCTGGGTCATCCATCCCGCATCCGACACATCCCCTTGCAGTAGGAGAATGTCCAATAGATGATCCTCTCGCCAGATCCGTTTCTTGTATTGTGGTAAAATGGTGGTACAAATGATACATTAAGAAACTCTAACCCCGGATGCTTATATAGTATTCCCATATAACAGGACCCTCTTCAAAACAAGAGTCTACAAATCCAAATATGAAAGTCACTCGACAGGTTGTTTACATTGTTAAGAAATAATGAGAATCTATTGTATAACATGTTTGTTTTTATATAAGAAGAAAGCATCGAAACTTATTTAAACAGTGCTGAATCTATTTTTTTGGAAAAAAGGTCACATTACATTTCATTAAAAAAAGGATAATGAAACTTATTTTAAAGCATGCTAAATCTATTTGAACACAAGCACACACATGCATGTGTGCATGTTTATGTATGTATGTATGTGCGTGCATCTATATATTTATGCATGTATGTACTTAAACTTACATGCGTGTACACATATATGTATATATTTTTTTGAATCAGAAAAAGGGGGAAACACGTCTAGGTGTCCGTCCCATTAGATTAAAAACTATAATTACAACACCCACGACTCAAGGAGAGTATACACGTATGTATATATGTATGTAGTGTATTTGTATTTATGGATGTATATGCATTGGTATGTGTATAACGGGTGTGCATTTATTTAGCTAACCATGATATGCATATAAAACTTTTAAACACGTTATACATATGATATACAAGTCATTATGGGTTGTTTGAAAATAGATATAATAGTATGATTTTTTATATTTGTGTGTATATGTGTTTGTATGATTTTATTTACAATATAGCAACCTTTTTATTTATTTCTTGTAGGTACCTCATTATCTATCTATTTAGGTTGATTTCTATAGAACACCAGTGATGCTTATTTTGCTATTTTTTCAAGGTGTTGGCAAGTTGGTCTGAGGCATTTTGCGTCCATCTGGTTGACTGATTAAGAGAAGTTTTCAACGATGTATTTATCTCTACCTACTGGCCCCGATATAAAGCTCGAGGTCCTCGATTTATTCTCGGGAACTTGGGGGGAGCTTAGGGTAAAGTCATTGGTCTTTAACACAATTTTTAGAGTCCAAGAGCATCTAGAGTTACTTAACATGGCTTGCACTAGATCGTCGAAGCTCCGCCTTAGAGGATAGAACTCATTAATGGTATAACATCGAGGTTTGACACATGGATCTATCAGATGATGAAGTAGAAGTCATATGATGAAGTATAAGTTTTGTATTGAGGCCCTATCTTTTCATGAGTGTAGCTAAGTTGTCTTTCCAGGGGGCTACTTTAAACTGGAAATATATTTTAGTTATTTGCATGTATACCTCTATGGGAGATCTTTTGCAGTGAAACTTAAATTTTATTTAATTTTGATATTTAAGACTTATTTATTTAATATCTTGAAAATTTTACATTATTTTAGAAGTTTATAGGAATCTTGTGTTAAATAGCTTTATGTCTTTGATTTTATAGAATTTTTAGGATAGTGTAGCTATATTTATCATTCATTTTGCATACTTTGAACTATTTTCATTCAAAAAAATATTGGTCTTTATTTTAGGTGAATCAGGGTTTGGAAAATTAAGATGTATACATCACTAGGTGAGATACAAAACTCTCATACGGTTTTAGAAAATTCAAATTAAAAATAGCTTAAGTTTTTCACTAAGAAATCATCAAAAATACAAAACCTAAAAACTTGTAATAAAAAAGTACCATATATTCTATTATATAGCACAGGTAGAAATTTCAATTTATAAAACTATATCTATTTTATTTTTTCAAACTTTGAAAAAAAATTAATAAGCAAAAAAACTTATATATAAATTCAAAACATCAAATATGCCTTGAATATTTCTAAAAAAAAATCAAGATTTACTTACCTTACCTAGAAGTGTAAGCCCTAAAAAATTATAACTTCTTTGATTCATAAAATATTCTAAAAAATCTAGATAAATCATTTTAAAATATAAAAATAAAAAAGGTGAAAAAAACCTATTTTTATCATGATTATTTAAATAAAACCTCATCATATATATATATATATATTTATAATATTTTACTAATTATCGATTATTTTTCTTCTTCCTCTAATTTAAGTAAAAATACTAGAAATATAAAAACCTTTTCAAAAATATCTTTTCAACTTTGAAAACCAAAAAAATATTTTATTTCTATCCTTATTTATATTTTTTCCTACTAGATAAATCATATACACATAAAAACGAGAATAATAGAAAAGTCTTTATAAAATCAAAAAATTCCAATAATTAATTACAAAAATAACTAAAAATAAAATATAAAAAATAAATTAAAATAAAAAAGAACACATAAAACTAAAAAATAAAAATAAAATAGAATATATGTATCAATATGCATGTAAAAAAGTACAAAACCCTAACAACGTGAAAACAAACTCTAGGATTAATTGCACACACTTGACTCATGCATCTATCTACCCATGTTTCCTACAACTGACACTCACCTTCTCACTTATTAACCAAGTCGTCTCGTTGAGTTTTCCCTTGGAGCGTGAATAAGTAAATCCATATGCCCCATACCTATTCATATACATCTTTTTTGACTATGACTTTCTTGTTTGTACTACAACTATAAAATATCTTTGTTAACAAATAGTGAAAATAACAGATCATCTTCAACTCCCTCTATATCCTCAATACTTTCGCTCATCCATGATCATCCTCCTTCTATTGTCGATCAAAGGGCATAGAAGCACCACGTAGGGCATGATCGAAGCTCGAGCACAAGGTCATCACGTTTGATAGGAAGGTGATTTACTCCTCGAAGGCTGGCCTCGAGGGAGAGGGGGTTGCGAGAGGTGGTGGGCAATGGAGTAGGGCGTGGAGGGGTGAAGGAGACAACGAGGAGGAGGTCGAGATGGAGAGGGTAGGGATCGAGGATGGGGGTTAGGGATGGAGTGGAGGAGGTCAGGGGGGGTGGGCGGTAGGAAGGGGGTACATATGGTGGGGTTTGAGAGGAAACGTGGAGGCAGTTGGAAAGACAGGTGGGGGTGCAGCGAGGAGAAGGCCAAGTAGGGGGAGCTTTGGGAGTTGGGGTGTGGGGAGGTATGAAAGAAGAAGATGATGACGAAGAGGGAGGAAGAAGAATATATAATTATATATATATATATATCCCTATATTTTCTTTCCAATTATGCTTGTGCCCATAAGTTATTGTCCGTTTGGAAGGGGAAGGGTGTTAACGACTTAGATTTTGATAACAAAGAGTAGTATGTATATTACTAATTAACATTTCATGTAGATTGTGCTCTCGTGCTTAAGTTCTTGATAATAACAAAGAGTAGTATTTTGAACATTGCGTATATTCAAGTGCTTATGTTCTTGATTGACAATTATGCTCTCGTGCTCTCAAACTCACATTCATCATCTCCGAGCATCACTCAACTTGTTCACACTTCACCAAACTCGGTAAACATAAGCATTCGGTTTTATATACTAAAGATGTATTTTTCTTTTTGTTAGCATTGTTGTATATGTATTCGAGCTGTAAGTTTCTTTCTCTCTAACTAATAAAATATTTTGTTCAAAGAGACACATAAGTTGCACATGAGGTTATGCTACCATTGGTTTCAAGAATCACGAATATTGGAAGCGAGCTTCATCGAGAGAGCAAAGGAACAATCCTAAAATGAGAAATTCAGAGTTGTAGTTTTTAATTGCATGGGTTTTCATATTAAAATCGATGTGTACATTTGTGGTTTCTTCACAAAGGGATGACACCTAACCCGAAGGGTATACCTATTAGTGGTGTAAGAAGGTAGGGCACAAGTATTATTGCAAAAAAAAAGATAAGGGCAAACGTATAACTGCACAAATACGGAGTGTCTCAAGTGTATAAATATGTTTAAACTTTATATAATAGGAAATGCACACGCGTGTATAGGTGCACCTATACATGTACATAAGTATGTATACAATATGTATATGTGCGTGTAACGTATCAAATCGATTTTTTTGAACGAATTCATGTATTCGAATTCGAATCATAAGTATGTATACAATATGTATATGTGCGTGTAACGTATCAAATCGATTTTTTTGAACGAATTCATGTATTCGAATTCGAATCATTTGAAAATCGAATTCACATGTCAAACTCAAATTCACATTCGTTTCTTTAAATTTCGAAGTGATTTTTTAAAGATTTTGTTAAATGAATCACGATCGAATTCTAATGAATAAATTCAGTTAGCACTCCTAGATACATCACAATAGCTACAGCCTTGTAATGTGATTTTCTTTAGTTGCAAGATCATATCACACTTTGTTGATTTGAGAAAGTAACTATAAAAGTTTAAACATCTATATATTTTTAATAATAAGAGGAGGGGAAATTTTTCATATTCTACTGAAGTTATGTGTGTAAAAACAAAATTTGGGATTTAGTTGAAGTTATGTGAAGCCTTTATAAGAGCTGCGGGGTGTGCTAAATGAAGCCAACTGCTGGAGTGCAGGGGAGTCGCGCACACAAAATCCTATCTCTTTTCTTTTTCCTTCGCCTTGTGGCTGGTGGTCGTTAGAGGTGCACTCCGCTATCGCCCTCGCGTTCTCCTTGCGTCCATGGCGATGGCCACCGCCACTTGCGCCATCTCCGCGCGCCCTCATGTACTTCTCTTCCCTCTCCCGCCACGCTCTCCCTGTTTCCGAGCTCTCACTTCCCGTCAGAAGACGGTGTTGCAGGAATGGAGGAGATTCGGCGAGGGAACTCTGAGGATGAGGATTTCTAGGGCTTCTTCTCTTCTTCCTTATCACCTCCCGCGACGGGCCAAGAAGAGGTGAAAATGCGCGACGCTTCGAATTTAGTTACTGTTTGGTTCGTCGTAATACAACTAGATTCCATGCTGTGATCTAGAGTGGATGGGAATTTCAATTGTTATGATTGAGCAGCCAACGTATTTTAGTATAACCGAGTTAATATTTTTACCAATGCAGTACCTAAAGAGGACTTCATTTGTTTGTGCTTAACGAAACCTCTGAAACCAAATTTGGCGCAACAGAGGATTTCTTTGATATATAAGATGGGCAGAGTTGAGAATAATGTGAGCATGGAATAGCAAGCTGCTAAAAGTAAAATATCGTTCCATGTCTCCGCAGCTGTTAACTTGATTTTGCCTGTTGGAAAGTTGGGTTCGCAAGTATTTGGATCCTATCAATGTATCCATAGCTATGAGATAAGGATAAATATTTTGACACAGTCGTCATATTCGGGGACAATGTATTCTGCATTGGATTTTCGTGGTTGCATTATATGGGAAAGTTGAGAAGATGTGGAGGCTGAGGGGGAAAGGGGTAGATATATGATTCTTGCACAAGATGAGGAAGGAAATCACAATAATATGTAGAGAAAAGAAGCTCCAATTATAAGGCATACTTTTGTGCAATCTTGCAATCGTAGATTTCTTTAGAATCAAATTCTCTTCAAATCAGAAGAGAGACTCTCGCAACCATGTACATTGTATTATAGTTTATAATGAAAATCTTATTCAAAAAATAGTTTATAATGAAAATAGAACCCTCACAATCTCAATACGGGTTCAATTATAAGGATCTTACATATTATCAGATATAAGAACAAAACCTTGAAGCATGATTGCACACAAAACTATCTTTCTCATAAGAATTGGAGTTAAAAGCATGAAAGATTTCTTTTTCAACTAGAGATATGGCAGTGAATGATTAGATAACTGTAAAAAACATAGTATTACGAAATTCTAAGTAGCCCTAGAAGGACACCATTCCTGTGTATTAAACACACATTCTTTCCCGTTAATGTTTATTGGAGTATGTAATATAGGGATAATCAGATCTCTCCAAGATTAGTAGATTACCTTTACTCATGTTTAGACCCACATGGATGAGTGATGGGACTCCATTTTGTCCGTGTGGCTATATAAAGAGCCCCACACCCCTTGTACTCATTGAGATTACAATAAACGATCTGACCCTTTGAGGCCTTCTCCCGTGGTTTCATCCCGCTCCCTCACGGAGTAGGGTTCCATGTAAAACATGAGCATTTCGTGTTTTAAATTTCTTTATTTCATTCTTGTTTTGATTACGCTTCTGCGTTTTATATTTCAACATGGTATCGGAGCAAGTCAGCTTTGGGAGTTTCGAGCGGAATTCGATTTTGGTTATTTGTTCTTGGAGATTATTTTGATTATTCTTGAAGATTATTTTGTGTTCATCTATTGTGCAAGAATCTATGCAAGCTTTGAAGGGTTTCTGAAACCCTAGTTCAACACCATGACACTGGTTAAGGTTTATTCATAAAACCCTAGATCTAGACTATCTCATGCCACCATCATCTCTGAGCTTCTTGTCCAATCCCGATTTTCAGGCCCAATCACCGCAAGCTTCTTATTACAAGGATTTAAAATACATCGGTAGTCAAGCATCGTGGTATGGGTTCATCATTAGCTTCCAGCCTTCATCTTGCGGCCAGATCTGCTCGAAGGGGACCTCCAGGCCTGCAACTGCTCCTCTATTTTTCTCCTCTCCAAGGGATACCAAGGAGGCTCCTGACCTCGTTCCCTTCGAGGTGAAGGTTCCCAAACTCCTCCATTGCGCAATCGAAATCCCCAGTGCTCCTCTCACGAAGAAGTCGAAGAAGAAGGAACTGCACCTCTGATGCAATAAGAATCCCATGCAACCCATATCCACATCAACTTCGCGAACCTTCTCCAGGTACACACAATCAACCTGAGCCTCCACACATCTCCAGGAGGCAGCGACTCCTCGCGCCACAACCCCCAAGCAGCACCGCTGAAGGCTCCGTACACTCCCCCTTGATGAATGAGTTTTTTGACAAACTGTATGAGTTTTTTGAAATTGAATGAGTCGAATGAAAAATAGGCATGGAAATGTAATACATGTATTTTCAGGTTATGCAATTAGTCAACTGAAACTTCTTGTGTGTCGACTGATCGAGATCATCAGTCATCTGAATGATTGTGAAAAGTAGCCGTTTGGGAATTGAAATTTGAGACGTCTTTTGAACCATATAGAAGTTGACTGATGAAAATCATTAATTGATTGAAAGGTCATTGGTCAATAAGAGTAATACTTGAACTAAGTAAAGAGGAAATCGATCGACTGGAATTTCAATAAGTTGGTTTGTAGAGATCGAGATGACATGCATTTTGTATTTATGCGATTAGATTATAATTATATGGGACAACGACTCTTTTTTCCCGTAGTTTAGATCTGGGCTATCTGATCATCGGGCGGACGATTTTGCGTTGATGCTGGAGGAGCTTGAGAGCGTGGTAGGACCCACCGAGGGTAGAGACTCCTGGTGCTAGCGTGATGACATTTATACGGTGGGGAAGCCTTACAAAGCTCTGAAGGGACTTGAGATCCTTAATCTGGGAGGGTACACTGTGGATTGCATAAGAATCTGGAATTGGAAGGTTCCGGCTAGGGTGAAGATCTTCATGTGGCTCTGCAGGATTGCATAAGATACTCTTGATAGGACCTCGATTGGCCAGGCTCATAATAGGGTTTGATCAAACTTGTTCGCGGGGTCATGAGGAAACAAAGGACTTGGACCATCTTTTTCATGTGCAGGAACTCAGTGGCTACTTGGGTCCCTATTCGGCGGTCGGGGGGCACAAAGCGACTGGATGGACGACTTCTGGGAATCCATCAGGGAAGGCTGACGAGGAATGGAAAAGGACCGGGTCGGTTGTATCACTCTTATTTGGGCCATCTGGCTAGCAAGAAATGACGTGGTCTTTCGGCGAGGGAGAGCGTACGGGGAAAATATTGTTGCGCATGCTAAGGCGTTGGTGGATAACTGGATTATATAATTATAATTTTGCCTTTTTAGGTGTGTAATTTGTTTCAAGAGGTGATAAATGGTGAAGTTTTTGTGCACACACCTATATGGTGAAAGCCTTTTTTCTTTCAACAAAGATTACAATTATCTTATAAAATAAAACGTGGAAATGCTCAAAGCTCATTAATCTTCTTATTCTTGTGGTCTTGACCTCACTTGTAGCTTTATCTATCAATTCTTCGTATCATCATTATCTTCATAATATTCTTCTTGAAGCTTGCATGCTCCATTATTATTGTTTGCTAACTTTAGCACGATCTTCAGTGTCACATCCTTTTGCATTCCATCCTTATCTTTATTCACAACTAAATATACACTAATACAAGAATACTATTTTTGTCATCATTAAAACTAAGAGTGCATGTGCGGATGTTGTAAGCAAAAATGGTGAAGCCTTCTCCCACTATAAGTAGGGTTGGCTACATGGATTCTTGCTCAAATCCATGTTGAAAGATTCGATTATTTTTTGCGCTGGCTATCGACTACCTATCGCAACCCCCACAAGGGGGATTTGAACCCTGGTCTTTTGGGCGGTAGGCGTACTGCACTACCACCAGACCATTTAAGTGGGTACTATTATTGAGTGCGTATGTTTTGAACCCTGGTCTTTTGAGTGGTCTTTTGAACCATGGTCTTTTTAGAACCCTGGTCTTTTGGTGCGGATGTTGTAACAAAATAAAAATATGATTCCTCAAAAAAATCTTATATTTTGTTTAGGTCAAATTTATATGTAGATCCATTGTATTAGGAGTATCTATGTAAACAGCTTGGGATAAGCATTTTGGCATTATTTGTGCTCCCTTCCCTCTTTGAACATAGTCAAGATCGATAGCCACGTTAAAGGATAGAGTCTAATTACAGGTGAACATTGTAAATATGTGTATGTGATAGTCACGTTAAAGGATAGAGTCTAATTACAGGTGAACATTGTAAATATGTGTATGTGTGTGATTGCATTTTGGTACTTGTTATCTGCTAGAAACTAATATTAGTTTCTTTGGGTTCATCTGAGATCCATAAACAAGCATTAAGATGTCGTCGTATGATATGAAGTTCATGACCAAAAACATTTTATCAATATGCCGATGCTTCTAAAGCAACAAGGCATCTAGGTACTGCTTGCAAAGGAAAAAGAAGATCCGAAGTTGAAATTGAAGGAGATGGATCTCTTCGAATTAACAATGCAAGAAGAGAATGCACACTCAATGATTATGCTCTGTCCGCAAGATGAGGTGATCAACGAAGTTGCAGATGAAGAATCTGCATCAGGTTTGTGGTTGAAACTTAAGTCTGTAAAAAAGGCGGAGTTTGGCCATCAAGTTGTTATTGAGGCAACAACTGAAACACATTCTTTCGTCACAAGCAAGAAGGTGCACCTAGAAAAAAAATATAGATCATGAAACACTTTACTGATGGAGTTGAGAACCATATATTAAGATAGAGGATGACGATGCAATCATAATTATCTTAGTATTCCTTCCCTTATCGTGTGAGAATTTTGTTCAGTCCTTTATCCTTCAGAAGGATACTAAATGGGGTGGATCTATTGACGGTCGTAGTTCTTTTTGGCAATATTCTGTGTATGTACATGGAAATCCTATTATATGGGGAAGCAAGATGGAAATCCTATTATGTGGAGAAGCAATAAATAAACCGTATATATTAGATTTATTGTTGCTTCTGAATAATGTGTTATGGTATTGATGTTGTAGAGACGTTTTAGATACAAATTATGCTTTAAGACATAGCTATTCATATCCACCTATACATGAATTTGTATTGAGACAACAAAGTTGCCATGAATCTCGCCAACGACTTTGTACAACATGATCAAATCAAGCACGTGGGATCAACAGAGACACTTCATTCATGAGAAGATTGATGTAGGATAGCTGTCTTTTCCCTTCATTAAATCTGAAGATCAACTATCAAGCTTCTTTACCAAAGGTCTTCCCACAACACAACATGGTAACATCTATGCCCAGCTTGAGGAGAAGTGCTAAAGGGTGTGTAAAGATTAGTCAAATCTTGAGTACGGATCCATTTAACCCTCTCTTTGAAATATTGTTGACACCTTTCCTTGGTTCATAAGAAAGAAAAACCTAGCCATCCTGAATTTCCAACTGAATCCTTGTATGTTTAGTGTGGTTGTGTTTTTCTAGAACTCCAAAATGGCTTGTTCTTTTTGTTCCATTAGCCAAAAGGCATTTTCTAGATGGGATATACACCTCAAAAAGTATATTCTAGAATAGTCTACTCCTTTAAAAGAAAGAGGAACAGAGGAGTTTAATCTAGAGAAAGGAGGAGATTCTGGATCCATTCTGTAATAAGAAAAAGCAATACAACAAAATCCTCTACCTTTTGGCGTCTGCTGAAATCAGATTTTTTTAATAGGCTACAAAATTGTTGACGACGTGAAATCTTTGGGCTGGAAAGTCTTGAGCATGGTAAAGGAGATGCTCCAAGAAAGGATGCTCTGCATGACATGAAAGATGAAATGGTAGATGAGAGAACATGTTAATAGGGAAAATTCTATATGGGGTGGTTAATGCTGAATGAGGGTTACGAGAGAACAGAGGTCTATACAACTGTCGTTTGATGAAGGGAGGATTGTGCTGTGAAGGGCAGTTTGCTATTGATATCTAGTTGCTAATAGTATCCTCAAAATTACCTACTAGTTTAGGGATTATTTCTGTAATAAGAAAAAGCAATACAACAAAATCCTCTACCTTTTGGCATCTGCTGAAATCAGATTTTTTTAATAGGCTACAAAATTGTTGACGACGTGAAATCTTTGGGCTGGAAAGTTTTGAGCATGGTAAAGGAGATGCTCCAAGAAAGGATGCTCTGCATGACATGAAAGATGAAATGGTAGATGAGAGAACATGTTAATAGGGAAAATTCTATATGGGGTGGTTAATGCTGAATGAGGGTTACGAGAGAACAGAGGTCTATACAACTGTCGTTTGATGAAGGGAGGATTGTGCTGTGAAGGGCAGTTTGCTATTGATATCTAGTTGCTTATAGTATCCTCAAAATTACCTACTAGTTTAGGGATTATTTCTGTATTTTTTACATTAAATACATGGTTAAATAACCGATATTTTAAATACTTGGTTATGTAATCGATCTTCAAACTGCCTTTGGGTGTGTTCTATGCAAAAAATTTAATATGATAGTTTGATTGAATAAATACGAAAAATTTATTTCCGGAAGGTTTCTCAAATTTGGTAAACAAGTTACATATTTGGATTCTTATAAACAGGACAACTTTAATATGTGCAGTCAATCAAGATGCAGAGAAATCTTTTAAGAAGACTGTAGAAGTAGATGGTCTGATTGATATGCTGAGAGATGCGAATCCCAAAGAAGTAAGCCTCCAGATTTTACAGAATTAAATAATCACATTCTTTTTCTGCTGGGATTTTATTGACGGTACTTGTTATGATGTAAGATTATGGAAAAAAACTTGTTTTAGTAGAATTTCAATAAAGTTTCATGTTAAAGAGCTTCATATATTTTGAAATATATTATGTTCTACTGGGTCATTTTAATAAGGCGAAGCCTTCTCCCACTTTTAAGTAGGGTTGGCTACATGGATTCTTGCTCAAATCCATGGTGAAAGATTCGACTATTTTTTACGTTGGCTGTCAGCTACCTAACACAACCCCCACAAGAAGAGATTTGAACCCTGATCTTTTGGGTGGTAGGCACACTACACTACCACCAGACCATTGAAACGGGTACTACTGGGTCATTTTAATAATGGGGAAAAATCCAATATGTGAAGTTTAGCCTATTTTGCATCCATTTTCTTATGCATTCTTCATTGTAAGTGAACTGGCAATTGTGGATTCAGAATTCCACTAGAGACTCTACTTTTCAAGTTTGTTAACTGCTCTAATTTATTTGTAAACAGCTTGACCGACTGGTGGTGGAGAATATTCTGGCTTTTAACGAAGGTTTCTGGGTTCGACTTGCTGCTAGATCTGACACATGCAAATCGGAGGATGATAAAGCATGGTTTCTACCTTGGTTGAAAATGGCCTTTATTGACAATTTTGGTATCGGTTATTATCCTATCATACTTGTACACGTCTTAATTAGTGCTAATAATTTGCAGAAAGACTATGAAGAGCTGGCTGCAACAATAATGAGCATAGTTGATCGCCTTGTTCACAAGACCAAGGCAAGTTCTTTTTTTGCAAAACTTTTCACATAATACCTGAGAATCCTGTTATAAATCACTAAAAGCACAACAAACGACAAAAACATGTGCATATTCGACAATCAGAAAATATTATCAAAATAAAAAACAAGAATAAACTGGCAACATGGAAACCCAATCAACCTGTGTCCAGGAGTTCACGGAAGGACTTGAAGCAATGAGATAGGACGGATCAGAGTTTGTTCAACAGAACATGTACTCTTGGTATTGGAGTTAAATTACATGCCTTATAATACATGAATCTGTGCAATCTTGTCTTTGAATGACTGATAAGCTCTCATCTATGCGGAGGAGGTCATGAATTTTTATCAGGCAATGAAACAAGACTGCAGAATCTCTCCAATTGGACACTGATGCATTTGGCAGTGTTTGCCATGACCATGCGAAATGGTGGAATTTGTGGGTATTGATTTTTTGAGTGATATCAAAAGATTATACAGGGATATATTTGTAAATACACCCTATTTTGTGGAGAAAAAACTAGAGAATGCAATGAAATGAGTTTAATTCATGAGGGCAGGGTTTCTCATATAGAGTGAAACCTTAAAACCTAGTAGGTGATAGTTACATAATAGACCCCAAAGGGGTTACACAAAGACATAAGAGCGATGAAATAAACTAAAAGAGGAAAGAAAATGTTATGGTTTTATTAGCAATAACGTCGAAGATCTTTCCTCATCACATTGCATCTCAGCTATAGTGACAATCCACTTTAGTATACTTGGTTTGCTTATGGAAAATATGACTAGTAGTAACGTATGATGCAAACTTGTTGTCATAGTAGAGAGGAACATGAGTTATAGTAGGGAATTGATCGAAATAGCACGATATATCGGTGATATATTGGCAGATATATCAGTATCGACACTATGGCGATATTTCGCTATCGTTAATACATCGTATTGTCGAAATCGATATTTAAAACCTTAGTAGGGAGTTAAAATTCATGTAGAAAGGAGATGAACCAAGTAACCTCACATGTGGCTTTAGCATTTCTCTGCATTCACTTTTGTGCATGATCTTGAAACAACAATATGCTTCTTGCTTCACCATGTAACAAGGTTTCTATCAACAAACATGGCGTATCCAGTGGTGGACCGTTTATCCTCAGTAGAACTAGTGTAATAAGCATTTGCATAGGCGGTGATATCGATGACTATTATCCCTATAAAGAGGTGTTTTCCTAGAAAGTCCTTCAAGTATCGAAGATTAAAAGAACATCATGCAAATTACTATAGTGAGGCTTCTCCATGTATTGACTAGGTCTGCTAACGGTAGATGATACGTCTAGCTTAGTAATAGTGATATAAAGTAGCTTGCCCAATAGATTTATATACCATGTAGTGTCTTCAAACACAAGATCCGTATAGGTAGCATGTCTGTGACTCTGCTAGGATGCCTGATGGCTTGCATCCTAGTAAGACATTCTTTCCAAGGTTATCCGAAAATACTTTCTTTGTGACAAGTGTAATCTCTCTGCAATGCATATCACCTTAATGCCTACGAAGTATCTAAGCTGACAAGGTTCTTGGATACAAGTTCATTTTGGAGTAAGACCTTGGTCTCAAGAATGCATGCTCTGTCATCACCAGTAATAACCATGTCATCAACTTAAACATCAAATATTACAATACTTGAGGACCTTCGGCAAACAAAAAATAATCAGGTGTTGTCCTATTGAAACCCATAAAGTTGATCTCAGAAGTCTCCATACGAGAGAAGGTCTCAAAGTAGTTGACATCGTAGGTTCTAGTGAATTCTTTCGCTGCTAGCCTTACTTTCAATATGCTAATAGATCCATCTGGAGAGTGTTTGGTCATAAAGATTCATATGTAGGCAACAACGGTCACGTTTGGCGGACTTGTTACAGGGTTCCTCATGTCCATAGAAGTAAGCCCATCTATCTTCTCGACCATAGCTTGTTTCCAACCATGATCCCGAAGGGTACTGTGAATTTGTGATAATCACAAGGAACAATGATTGCCATGAGATCACCTGTGGACTTCTTGCCACATCTGGATAGACTATTAGTAGAAGTAACATGTGACAATGGATGTCCTTGCGCAGTTGTGCGGGGCCCTAGTTCGAGGAAGAGGGGCCCGCGCAGGCTTTTGTGAGGCTTGAAGATGGCGGTGGGGATTTTAAGTTAGAACCCCAGTCCAGGACCGTTGCTCTGATACCATGTGGAGAAGAGAGACGAATGAGATATCTATTCCACAAGGCTAGGGTCTCTTATATAGAGAGAAAATTCTAGAGAGTACGAAAGGAAAAATATATAAATACCCCGAGGGGTTATGTAACCTGAAAAGTTGAAGGTTATAGAACCCGCAGGGTTAAGGGTTACGGAACCCAAAGGGCTACAAACATAATTATATGTATAATAACTCTAACAAGTACATTGCCTTTTAGATTTTCACGGTGTAATGTGGAGTTCTTAGGGAGCGTCTGAATTTATAGTGGTGGGGTTGTTGGAAGAAGGCGCTCCATCCTGTAAATATGGAACATGTAAAGGGACTAAATCAAGCTTGTATAATAGGCCTCTTGGTGTAGACAATAGGAGGGAAGAAAACTCTAAGGGAATATCATTAGTAGACTGACTAAGGTAGCTAGTCTCTTCAAAGAAGATGAGATCGACCAATATGTGGTAATGATGACCAACACGATCATAAGGGTTGTACCTTTTTTGGGTCCGTATGTACCCAATGAAGACATACTTGATGGCACGGACAAAAAACCTGTCAATACGATAAAGTTGTAAACAATGGCGGTGCAACTAAAGATCTGCAAATGCAGAGGGAATGGTTCCTCATCTTTGCAAAGAACAGAGAATGGAGTGATTCCATTGAGAATTAAAGAGGGCACATGGTTGATAAAATACATGATAATAAGAATAACATCACTCCAGTAGGTTTTAGGGACTCTCATTTGAGTAAGGAGGATCCTGGCTGTATCCAAAAGATGACGATGTTTCCTTTTCGCCATCCTATTTTACTATGAGGTGTACAAACATGTAGTCAGGTGAAGGACACTCTGAGTGACAAAGAAAGTGAGCAAATCCTGTTGAACAAACTCAAGAGCGTTGTCAGTTTTGAAAGCCATAACACAAACATAGAAAGATGTTTTTATGAACTATAAGGACTTGGCAATTTTATTACTTTTTGACTGTTCTTTTAAGAACATCCAAGAAGATCTGCTATAATCATCTACAAAAATAAAAAATAGTTACAGCGTCTCTAATTGTCACAATGGACTAAAAAGGAAGGCGAGGAACTGCAAGGCTCGGTCCTCTGAGAAAAAGAGGCTTGATGATGTTTTTCTAATTGGCAGACTTTAGACTTAAATGTCTTCAACAAAGACAGCTCACGAAACATTTGAGAGAGGGCTCTTGTTGATGGATGACCAAGTTGCAAATACCAAAGGAAATGATCAACAGGAATTGAGACAACACCAACAAAAATGGAGTTAGTAGGTGTTAGAGATTATAATAGATTATGTTTTTATATTCCATTGTAACCCCACATGGTTATGCATTTTATCTTTTTGATCTCTCTAGGGTTTAGCCCTATATAAGGACCCCTGGACCTCTTGAATAAACTTCTCATTGCACTCTCTCATCACTTTTCCACATGGTATCAGAGCAACAATCCTATACTGGTGTTTTGACCCAAAACTCATCGCCACCACTAACCCCTTCCATCACTCACGTATTGCCGGACCTCCAAGCCCTCTTTCGTGCGCCGTTGTGCGTTGTCAAACCTCCAGGTCCTCTCTCGTACGCTCCTCTCGCACGCAACCGAATCTCCAAGCCCTTTCTCGCGTGCTTGGAGCATCGCTATGGCTCCTAACGACGCCTGCTCACGCCACCAAGCACCCCTAGCGCAACCTCCAGCCCCTAGTGCTGCTTGGAAGCGTCTCTAGCAGGTGCTCCTAGCTTTGATCGGAAGCATTGCCAGGCGCTCTCGTACCGACTGGAGCTCCATCAGGTGCTTCCAACGCTGACTAGAAGCGCTGCAAGGTGCCCTAGCACCGCCTTGTGCGCCCTAACACCACTTGGAGCGCTGCCTTGTCGCCTTAGCACGGCCTAAACACGCTGCAAACCCTTCGCGTACCTTCTCGCGCATCCTCGGGAGATCCCAACACCTTCTTGCATACCATCAGGGGCCCTCCATCCACGCAATATTGCTATGTATCATTCCTTGATGCGCAATTAGGCACGTGATGCTTGACTCAGACAAGATATACTTTCTAGGTCACTTTTTCTTGACCTAAGCCGCCGCCATGATGTCCACTGAGACCAAGTCCGCATACCCTACTTCTTCTTTGATGGTACATGGCACCTCTATCATGTTAAAGGGCTCCAAAAATTATGTTCTATGGTCTCAGTCTTTCAAAGTGTTTATCGACAACTGTCGCAAAAGCTATGTTCTTACAAAGGTCCCGGCAACTGAAACAGACAATGACCATGAAATCTGGTTGTTGACAATTTCCAGGTTATCACTTGGATGACGAACATCGTCGATCCAAACATTGATGCTAATCTTCTTTACAAAGACACTGCCGACGATGTGGGAAAACCTTGAGCGCACATATTCTTAGAAGACGACCAAGTCTCATCTTTTTGACACATGGAGAGTCGAGCCTTATCGAGTATTATATGCTTCTTACGGGCCTATTTGAGGAGATTCTTATCTTTTAGCCTGCATACTGTGATAAACTGGTGGGAGAACGTGTTGAATGGAAGGTTTACATATTTCTTTCATGGCTGAGTCCAAAATATAAGTATGTGAAAGATCAGTTTCTGATGGCTGATACTCTACCCACCATTGAGACCATCTTCAGACGACTACATGAGCTAGAGGATCTAGTTCATAACTCTACCATCCACACATCTACAGAGATGAACACTCATTATACCTCCTCAGGATACAAAGGGCGTCAAAACTATCAAGGAGGACATGGTCGTGATTCTGGACGTGGGCACGATTGTGAATCTAGACGTGACTGCGAATCTGGATGTGGACGTGACTTTGGACGTAAACACAACCACGAAGATGTGAACGTGACTTTGGATGTGGACGCGACCATGATTCTTCCACTGCTCGGGATCCAACATGCGTGCACTGTGGATGCTGAAATCACCCTTCTGATCGTTGTTGATAGCGTTTGGCATGCAACATAATGCCAACAATGCCTACGATGAAGAATCTTATGATGCAACTGAAGATACATCTGCTCAGCAAACTGGAGGGGTATAAATCCCATATACTGCTTCTAAATATGCTCGTCCGCGACAACTGCTGCATGACTCTGCTTCGACTGTCACTGACAATATTGCCTCTACTTCTACTGCTAGCCTAGTTACTACATCAGGTATAATAGCAAATTCTGCGTCTGCCTCCAAACATGTATGGATTATTGATTCTGGAGCTTCTACCCATCTGATGAGAGAAGGGAGTTTGTTCACATCTTCCCAGCCGTCTTTCTCTGTGAAGACTGTTCGAGTTGCTAATGGGTATCATTCCCCAATTACTATTGTCGGTACTATTGATCTCGCAAGTAGCTTAAGCCATCGCCATATACTCTGCTTCTGCACTGGATCTGGACACAACAATTTATTTCTTGCTTCTCCACGTAACAAGATTTTCCCCAACCATCATATCATATCCTGTGATAGAACGTCGATCCTCTGGCGAACTTGTATAATCAACATTCGCATACACGATAACATTAGTATACCCATTTGCCCTGTAGAAGAAGCCACGTCCTGTTGATTCTTTCAAGTATCGTAGAATCTGAAGAACATCCTGCCCGTGACTGTAACAAGGTTTCTCCATGTGTTGACTAGCTCTGCTTATTGAATAAGAAATATTTGGTCTGGTGACAGTAAGGTAAAGAAGTTTGCCAACCAGGCTTCTGTATCGAGTAATGTCTTCAAAGACAGGATCAGAGGAAGTGAAGTGCTTCTTCGGATCTGCAGGAATATCAGAGGGCTTGCATCCAAGTAATCCAACTTTGGTAAGGATGTCCAGACGGTATTTCCTCTGTGAGAGATGAAGGCCCTCTGTATTGCGTAGTACTTCTATGCCCAAGAAGTAGCGTAGAGGACCAAGATCCTTGGTAACAAACACCTTTTGGAGGAAGACCTTGGTCTCTACTATCCTATTATCGTCATCACCTGTGACAACCATATCATCCACACAGGCTGCCAGTATAACAATACCAGTCGTCCGTCTTCTGACAAACACATAATAGTCAGATGTAGTTCTCTGGAAGTCAAGAGTGCTTATTTCTGTAGTAAGTCTGTCGAACCACGGCTTTGAACTCTGCTTCAGACTATATATGGCCTTACATAACCCAGAGGCTGCATCATGTACACCTCCTCATCAAGGTTGCCATATAATAAGGTAGAAATATAGGCCATGCCTTGTTAGCTGCTACTGAGAGAATACTCCTTATGAATCCCATTCATGCAATCGGTGAGAATGTCTCAAAGTAATCTACTCCATATGCTTGCGTAAAGCCTTTGGCGACAAGACGAGCTTTCAATATGTCAATGGGCTCGTTAGGTGACTGCTTGGTCGTGAAGACCCATCTGCATGCCACAAGTCTAGTTCACTTGAGACGCCACACTAGATCCTATGTCCCCCTGGAAATAAGAGCATCCATCTCTTCATTCATGGCCTATAGCCATCTTGAATCATGCAAAGCACTTTGATGGTCTCTCATAATGGAAATAGTCATGAGAGCATCTACATATCGTCTGTCAGTGGAAGATAATGTACCAGCAGAAGTGAAATGAGATATGGGATGGGAAGTACATTGCCTCTTAGATCTTCGTAGAGCAACGTTAAGCTCTTGAGGATCATCTGGTACAACCTTGGAGGGGACACTTGTAGAAGGCATATCATTATGTAATAAAGAAGCATGTAAAGGAACATCTGGTGGTTAAGCTACTTGTCTGCGCTTATAGACAATGGGTGAAGGGAGGAGATCCAGAGGGATATCTGTAACAGAGTGATGGAAGAAACTTGTTTTTCAAAAAAAAGGCTACATCTACATAGATATACTAGCGACGTTCACTTGGATCGTAACACTTGTAACCTTTTTGAGTACGAGAGTAACCAATGAATACACATTTGATTGCACGAGAAGAAAGTTTTTCCGCAATGTGGAAATTATGAATAAAGACCACACAACCAAAAATTCGCAAAGGAAGAGGAAAGGGTGACTCGGTTGGGTAAAGTAGAGAGAATGGAGTAGAACCATTTATGATTGGAGTTGGAATTCTGTTGATAAGATGGACAACAATCAGAACAACATCACCCCGGTAAGTTTTGGGAACTTTCATCTGAGTAAGAATTGAGCGGGTAATGTTTAGGAGATGTCGGAGTTTTCTTTCTTCTATTGTTGGGAAAATAAGGGAACGTGTTTATTCCATCAGCCCTAGGCTCTCTTATCTCGGGAGACAACTGGTGGACAAAGGCGACCGAACCGAACACACGAGGAGTAAGGGAGAACAATTCTTTGTCAGGGAAAATAAGAGAGAAAGGAATCTTCTCGTCTAAAACGGATGACGGCAAACGATTGATAAGGTAACATGCTGTAAGAACAACATCACCCCAGAAAGAGTGAGGAGCATGACTCTGTATAAGAAGCGACCTGGTTACATCAAGCAAATGGCGATGTTTCCTTTCAGCAACCCTTTTCTGTTGGGAGGTATAGGCACATGATGTCTGGTGGATGATCCCTTGGGATGAGAAGTAAATGGATAGGGTATGAGTACAAAATTCCAGGGCGTTATCACTTCTCACAATTTTAATAGATGCAGAAAAAACATTACGAACTTCATTAAGAAAATTGATGATAATATTCCCTGCTTCAGATTTATTCTTTAACAGAAATACCCAGGACATACGAGAGAAATCATCCACAATAACTATATAAAACCTGTGTCCCTGATGATTAGGAACATGACTCAGACCCCGGATATCGACATGAAACAACTCAAACTTGGAGGTACTACTCCGACACTGACGACCGGGAAAGGTAGACCGATGATGCTTTCCCAACTGACAAGCCTCACATTGAATAGACATGTGAGGCGAAACCTGAGGTAACACACGACGCAGTTTCTGAAGCGGTAGATGTCCAAAGTGCAGGTGCCATAATAATGGAGAGATGGCTCCAGCAGGTAGAGATGAGGTTCCAGCAAAAGGAGTCCGACTAAGGCGATAGAGGCTGCCTTGCTCATAGCTACGCCCAATCACATTGCCTGTAAGGATGTCTTGAAAAACAAGAGACGATGGATCAAAAATTGCCCGACACTGTAAATCCTTTGTAATTTGACTAATGGACAACAAATTCATCAAAAAATCAGGTGCATGTAACACATTCTTGAGATGCATAGATGGCGTCAGTCTAATATCCCCCTGACCAGTAATCGGGGAATGAGTACCATTAGCAATGACCACTGTTCGACCTGGAGAGATCTGTCTGTACCCTGTAAGTAAACTTTGATCACCACATAAATGATGTGTGGTGTCAGAGTCCATAATCCATGCTAAAGTATCTGATCCACTACTAGTAAATGCATATGTGCTACCTGATGCGCTGGTGGATGCAGAGGCGGATGTAGCAACATCAGAGTGGCTCTCAGTAGTAGGTGCTGAAGCAATTGGGCCAGATGGAGAATGATGCCTTAGACGGGCTACAAGATCATCAAAGGGCTGATCCAAAGAAGAAGCAGATGGGGGCTCGATCTGTTCAGCGACTCGTGCAGATGCAGGAAATCCATGCTCAGAGTAGCATGCGTCTTCGGTATGTCCAGTGCGATGGCAAAAGATACACGTTGGCCGAACACGGCCTCCTCTGCCGCGAGGTCCACGACCGCGAGCCTGATGATGGTGACCTCCACGGCCTCGATTGGTTGCCATAGCTAATGCAGTCTGATTCGTAGTCGTAGAAGGAACAATATACGACTCAATATGTGAAAAGCTTCCTCCATAGCAGGAATAGTGGAATCCGCTAAGATCTGGGAACGTGCTGCCTCATACTCTGGATCAAGGGCAGCGAGAAAAAATCCTACCATAGTAGCATTCCGGTAGGTCTTCTGTTGCTCTGGAGTGACTGTCAGGGGCATGAAGCTATAAAGCTTCTCAAACATTCCTCGTAGAGATGTGTACAGTGAGTGTAGAGGCCGTCCATTCTGCTTGATAGTAAATATGTCATGCTGGAGTTGCAGAATCTTTGTCTCATTCTTCACCTGAGAATAGGTAGAAGCCAGAATATCCCACATTGCTTTGGCTGTGGGCTGATGAAGAATATCATTGGCAATCTCAATTGCCAGGGTTCCAGATAGCCACACTTTGGTATATGCATCATCTGCCTCCCATGAGGCATTGACTCCAGTCTTCTCAGCAGGCTCTTCTTCGGTAAGAATGTGTTTCTTACTGGTTGACTTCATCATACTCATGAACTGCATTGCCCACAGTTCGTAATTTGAACCATCCATCTTCACAATCGACGCTGGACCTCTGAGGGCGCCTACAAATGGGATATCTGCCTTGCTTTCTGACATAGTGATAACTGAAGACTGGGTAGTAAACTGGAGATATGATCGTCTACACGGACATTAGCGGGTTTAGTTGCATGTGTAGACTCAAGCAACCAAACCCATTACTTTTGGAGAAGCGCGAGCTTGACTTAGGGTTTTACGTGCACAGGAGTCAAGACCTTAAGAAGGCCACGTGCAGGAAACACACGCTGGGCACGCGAAGATTACGCACACGAATCACGTGTGCAGGAGACGCGCACAGCGTGCAGAGTCACCACGTGCAAGGATCAGCCTGTGCGCAGGTGCGCGTAGGGCACAACCGCATCGTGTGCTGGTGCGCGGAGGCGAAGGCGCACTATGCGCAGAGCGCTCACACGGGGAGTGCGCACTATGCGCATGCACAGGCGAAGGCGAATGTGCGGAGGTGAAGGAGCACTATGCGCAGGCGAAGCCGCACCGTGCGCATGTGCGTAAAGGCGAAGGGCACCGTGCGCAGGCACGCGGAGGCGGAGGCGCGAGGGCTTGAAGGTGGGCTAGGGTTAGGGTTTGGCTCGAGAACTCCGGTGTAGGACCGTCGCTCTGATACCATTTTGGGAAAATAAGAGAACGTGTTTATTTCATCAGCCCTACGCTCTATTATATAGGAGAGTAGCCTATGAGTAAAATACATAAAGAGTCCAACAGAAAATAAAAATATATGAAAGAGTATAGAAGTGAATAATCTATCTCTACAACTATCCCATTTTGTTGGTACGTACATGGGCATGATGTTTGATGTATGGTATCTTGAGAGTTAAAGAAATTGTTTAGATCATGTTGGGTAGATTCCAAGGCATTATTAGAAAGGAATATTTTTATACTAGCGGAGATAATATTCTTGACATATTGAAAGAAGTTTTTGAAAATATTATTAATCTCCGAACGTTCTTTTATAAGATAGACCCAAGTTGACCTACTGTAATCATCAACAAAAAAGCAAAATACCTATGTCCACTTAGAGTGCGGACCGAACAAGGTCTCCAAATATCACAATGGACTAAAGCAAACAGAACAGTATGACAAGGCTCAGTACGAGCAAGGAACAACACTCGATGATGTTTCCCGAACCGATATGCCTCGCATTCAAAGGGCTTGAGCATAGAGAGTTCGGGAAACATTAAAGAGACGACTTTGATAGATGGATGGCCGAGGCGAAGATACCATAGAAGAGGATCGACGGAGATGGACAACGTACCAACAAAACCAGAGTCAGAAGGGATGTCAATATAATAAAGATCTTTCTTCTCATGTCTCCAACCAAAAATCTACCTCATCCGGATGTCCTGAAAATAACAGCAAAACTCATCAAATATAACCCGACAGTTAAGCTCAGTGCACAACTTGTGAACAAATAATAGATGTGGAAGAAAAAAAGAATGAAATTGCTTGTTTTATTTCATGGGTCTAGGGGTCCTTTTATATGATGAAACCCTAGAAACCCTAGAGAGTCCAAAAGGTGAGAAAATACATAACTACCCCTAGTGGGGTTACAATGAATAATTAAGAGTCGTAGCATATATTACTAACAGTCCCCCTCATGTTGGAGCATATCTATCCGTTATGCCCAACTTAAAGATAATCCATGAACGATACTTCTTGGGTAAGGACTTTGTAAAGATATCTGCAAGCTGAAGATCTGTGCTGATATGAGGAGTAGTTATTCTTCCAATCCTAATAGTACCGTGAACAAAATGGCAGTCAATCTCTATATGCTTGGTTCGCTCATGGATTACAGGGTTTATGGAAATATAGGTTGTAGATTTGTTATCACAATATAGTGGAACAGGACTAGTGACAGCAACATCGAGCTCTTGCAGAAAAGTCAATAACCACGCGATCTCGCAGGTAGCTTAGGCCATCGCCCTATGCTATGCTTCTGCACTGGAACTAGACACAACAATTTGTTTCTTGCTTCTCCACGTAACACGATTTTCCCCAACCATCGTAGCATATCCTGTGGTAGAGCGTCGATCCTCTGGCGAACTTGCATAATCTGCATTAACATATGCGATAACATCAGTGTTCCCATTTACCCCATAAAAGAGATCACGTCATGATGATTTCTTCAAGTATCGTAGAATCTGAAGAATATCTTGCCAACGATTGCAACAGGGTTTCTCTATGTGTTGACTAGCTCTACTTACTGCATAAGAAATATCTGGTATGTTGACAGTAAGGCAAAGAAGCTTGCCAAATAGGCTTCTGTATCGAGTAACGTCCTCAAAGACAGGATCACCGGAAGTGAAGTGTTTCTTTGGATATGCAAGAATACCAACGGGTTTGCATCCAAGTAATCCGGCTTCAGTAAGGATATCCAGACAGTATTTCTTTTGCGAGAGATGAAGGCCCTCTGTAGTGCGTAGTACCTCTATACCCAAGAAGTAGCGTAGAGAACCAAGGTCCTTGATAACAAATACCTTTTGGAGGAAGGCTTTGGTCTTTAATATTCCTTTATCATCATCACCTGTGATAACCATATCATCAACATAGAATGCAAGTATAATAGTACCGGTCATTCGTCTTCCGATAAACATAGAGTAGTCAGATGTTGTTCTCTGGAAGCCAAGCGTGCTTATTTCTGCAGTAAGTCTATCAAACCACGCCCTTGGGCTCTGCTTCAAACCATATATGGCCTTGTGAAGTCGACATACGCACTCCCCTTCGACTTCATAACCCGGAGGCTGCATCATGTATACCTCATCATCAAGGTCGCCATATAGGAAGACATTTTTCACATCTAACTGAAATATATGCCGGGCTTTATTAGATATTAATGAAAGGATAGTCCTTATTGACCCCATTCGTGCAACCGGTGAGAATGTCTCAAAGTAGTCAACTTCATATGCTTGTATCAAGCCTTTGGCCACAAGACGAGCTTTTAATCTGTCAATGGACATGTCAGGTGACTGCTTGGTTGTGAAATCCCACTTACATGTTACAGGCCAGGTCCCCTTGGGACACTGCACTAGATCCCATGTCCCCTGGAAGTAAGAGCATCCTTCTCTTCATTCATGACATGTGCCATCCTGGATCCTGTAACGCACTATGATGGTGTTTCGGAATGGATATAGTCATAAGAGCATTCACATATCGTTTGTCTGTGCAAGATAACCTAGAAGTAGAAGTGAAGTTAGATACGGGATGAGAAGTATATTGCCTCTTAGATCGTCATAAAGAAATGAGAAGTTCTTGAGGATTCGGGACAACCTTGGAGGGACATGTAAAGGAGCATCTGGTGGTAAAGATACTTGTCTACATTTATAGACAATGGGTGGAGGCGGAAGATGCAGAGGAATATCTGTAATAGAATGATGGAAGAAACTAGTCTTCTAAAAAATGTTACATCTGCAGAGATATAATAGCGATGCCCAGTTGGATCGTAACACATGTAACATTTTTGAGTACAAGAGTAATCAAGAAATACACATTTGATTGCACGAGGAGAAAGCTTGTCTGCAGTATGAAAATTATGAATAAAGGATACACAACCAAAAATTTGCTAGGGTAGAGGAAAGGGAGACTCGGTTGGATAAAGTAGAGAGAAAGGAGTGGAACCATTTAGGGTTGTAGATGGAATTCTGTTGATAAGATGGACGACGGTCAGAACCACATCACCTCAGTTGGTTTTGGGAACTTTCATCTGAGTAAGTAGCGAGTGGGTAATATTTAGGAGATGTCAAAGTTTTCTTTCTGCTACTCCATTTTGTTGGGGCGTATATGGGCAGGAGGTTTGGTATATGGTACACTGAGAGTTAAAGAAGTTAGATAGGTCATGTTGGGTAAATTCCAAGGCATTATCAGAACATAAATTTTTTATACCAGTGGAAAAGATATTCTTGACATAATGAAAGAAGTTTTTGATAATATAATTAATTTCTGAACGTTCTTTTATAAGATAGACCCAAGACGACCTACTATAATCATCAACAAAAACAACAAAATACCTATGTCCACTTAGGGTACGGATTGGATAAGGTCCTCAAATATCACAGTGGACTAAAGCAAATGAACAGTACAACGAGGTTCAGTACGAGCAGAGAACGATGCTCGATGATGTTTCCCAAACTGACACGCCTTGCACTCGAATGGCTTAAGCATAGAAAGTTCCGGAAACATTAATGAGAGGGCTTTAGCAGATGGATGGCCAAGGCGAAGCCACAAAAGAGGATCGACGGAGATAGATGATGCATCAGCAAAAACAGAGTCTGAAGAGATGTCAAGGTAATAAATTCCATTCTTCTCATGCCCCCACTAAAAATATGGCTCGTCCGAATGTCATGAAAATAACAAATTTCATCAAATATAACCCAACAGTTAAGCTCTTGCACAACTTGTGAACAAATAATAGACTCAGTAGAAAGTCAAGGGCGCAATGAACACCAGTAAGATCAAGTTTGGAGAACTTCATAGTGCTGCAGTAGTAATTGGTGAATAGGCTCCATTGGCAACACGGATAAACTTCACAATGGAAGATGGTTGTGAAGAAGTGACAAGACTACCTTCTCCTGTTAGATGAGTCGAGGCACTTGAGTCAATGATCCATGCAAGAGTAGACGTAGAGGCAGGGCTGGCAACGGTACCTGATATAATGGCCAGGCTAGCAGTAGAAGCAGACACAATAGTATCACTAGCAAAGTTTTGTAGCATTTGTCGAAGACGAGCATACTCGGATGTAATAAAAGAAGCCTGACTGTCATCGGAAGGCTTATTAGGAGAGGTATCTGTGGTATCATAGGAGCTATCATATGAGGTTGTCTCATAGACATTATTGGCATTAGTAGGCATACCAAACTTTGCCCAGCAGCATTCTGACGGATGATTTAGGAAAATGTATGCATGCTCGAAAGTGGCTAGAAGCAGAACCGCGTTGGCATCCTAAGTCATGTCTATGTCCAAGGTCACGGCTACGACCTCTGCTAAAATCATGTCCACGTATCCCTTGATAATTGGATCGGCCTCTAGCTAAATGAGATGTAGTCTCAACAGACATAAGAGGAGATGGAGACTCAAGCTTCTGTAGTCGACCAAACATGGTCTCAAGATTAGGTAGAGCCACGACAATCAAGAATTGATCCTTCACCGACTTGTATCGTGGATGTAATCCTGATAGGAAATGATATACTTGCTACTCCACACGTTCTCCTGTCTGTTTGTCTCAGCAAGCAGGTTGGAAAATAAGAAGCTCAAATAGGCCTATGAGTAGCCATTAGTACTCCATCAAGGTTGTGTCTCCTTGATTTGTAGACCAAATCCGTGTATAAATGTCTGATAGCCAGGACTTGATTGTCCTTTGGGAGTAAGTATTCTCGAGACTTTCTCACATCGCTTTTGCCGTCTCCTTGTAGAGAAGATTCGAAGCTATATTCGGATCAACGTTGTTGGTCATCCACGTGACAACTTGGCAGTTATCCACATACCAAGTATCATAGTCCTTGTCTGTCTCCTTGGGCGGATCTTTAATGAGAAAATAGTTCTTTTGCTGACCACCAATAAAAACCTTGAAAGAGAGGGACCATAGAACATAATTTTCGGAGCCCTTGAGCTTGATAGGCATGCCATGTACCATTACTGTTAGAGTATTTGGTTGTGCGCCCTTTATGTTGTAACAGGGTAAATGGATCCTGGAGAAGATCCATTTACCCCCATCCAGTGTTTAGTCCCACACCGCCTGTGGGTGGGACTTGGAGGCTCTGGGAAGGCTATATAAAGAGCCCCAGACCTCCTGTACTCATTGAGAAAAAGCAATGAAGCATATGCCCCTTTGAGGGCTTCTCCCGTGGTTTCATCCCGCTCCTCACGGAGTAGGGTTCCACGTTAAAATCCCGCGTTCTTATTTTGTTCTTTATCTTTTCCATGTTTGTTTCCGCATTCTTCATATTTTATAACATGGTATCAGAGCGGGTCGATTCTCGAGGCGTTTTGTGTTCTTTATTTATTTCGAGATTGATGTTCATATTGAAGAATGTTCGAGAGAAAATTTTTTTTCTGAGATTTTTTGTAAGATCCAAGTTCTAGGGTTCCGTTCTGGAACCCTAATCTTTGTTCACGTCCAGGCCTCTCTCCACGGCCGATCAGCCTTTGCGCGACAATTCCACGCAGCCCTAGCGCTAGGCGGCGCTCTTCCATCGCCAGCCCCATTCTTCATCAAGATCTGTCCCAGGCGGAGCCTCTCCAAGGCTCCAGGCGGCGTCATCTCCCCTGCGCAGTACTCATGAAGCGCCCTGCGCGGCGACTTCCAGGTAGCGCCGCCCCCCCTCCAAGCGCGCAGTCCTATGCGCGCACAGGCGCATCTCCCTTGCTCTAGGCGCCTCCTGGCGCCGGCGGCGCCACCATCTCCAAGACGCAACATCTCCTGGCGTTGTCGCAGCCCCAAGGCGAAGCCCCGGCCAAACCTCACGGTGACAGGCGCACCTTCCCAGGTCATGCACCCGGCACGAGCCCCGCGACCTCCCTCCCTCCCCGCAGGCGGCGAGGACCACCCAGGCGGCGACGAGCCCCTGTCGCACCTCCCATCTCCAGCGGAGGTCCCTTGCGAGCCCTAACAACCCAGATGGCGCGCGCGCACCCAGAGACCTCAATCCTCGCCCGCAGATCGCGATGTCACTTCCCTCTGGTGGCGGTTCAGAATGGGTTTCCCATTTGCGTGGGAACCCTAAGGGGTCCCGTTTGTTAAATAAAAAAATTGCATGTGTTTCATTTGTAAAAAAAAAAGAAGAGGGCACAGGTGGGCCCGAAAAAAAAGGAGGGGAGTAAAAAAAAGGAGAGAGGGGAGCAGTAAAAAAATGGAAAAAAAGGAGGGGCGTATGGCTGTTTTAAAAAAATGTCGAAACAAAAAAAAGGGCGCGTACAAAGAAAAGCCGTACGCATTTTAAAAAAATGCAAAAGGCCGTAAAAAACGGCTTAAAAAATGTTCAAAAAAATGTGACGGCTTAAAAAAATGATGAAAAAGCCGCAAGGATATTTATGTGAATGTTATTGTCTTCTCCCAACTTTGTCGATGTTCATTTTTCGACAAGTATGGGAGAAAGGGGGAGTATATGTAGAGTCACATGTCTGTTCATGATCCAGATTCCAGATTCAGATGTCAGTCTCCAGACAAGCCAGTTGATCAGACTCTACAGTTGTTCAGACTCGACGATCATTGTTTCCGAGTCTCCAGTTTCAGACACGCATGAGTGTGCGATCATTGTCAGATGAGTATAAGTTGCCATCTTTTGTTTCGCGGTCCCCATCATTCTTCTAGTTGTCAGGCCAGAGTTTTCATGTGAGCCATAGGGACTCCAGAGCAGAGGACCATTCCCTTGAGGGCAAGGGTTTTCATGTGGTATCATAGGTACACCAGAGCAGTGCACCATTCTCTGAGCCAGATGGGAGAAATCCAATTCTCCGATGAGGAGACTTCAGGCGCAAGTTCAGACTCGATGGTCAGGTTCTGAGTCTTCAGTTGACTCACACTCCAGCCCGTTCTTCCTCCTCACCTGCATGGCATGAGAAGCAACGTCCTCGACTGCAGCATGTGCGCGTTGGGTTGATATTGTCCGTAGTGTCCTGTAGAGTTGAGTTGAGTTTCTTTCTGTTTGTCCAAGCTGAGCATTGCATGCTCCAGCTTGAGGGGGAGTGTTAGAGTATTTGGTTGTGCGCCCTTTATGTTGTAATAGGGTAAATGGATCCTGGAGAAGATCCATTTACCCCCATCCAGTGTTTAGTCCCACACCGCCTGTGGGTGGGACTTGGAGGCTCTGGGAAGGCTATATAAAGAGCCCCAGACCTCCTGTACTCATTGAGAAAAAGCAATGAAGCATATGCCCCTTTGAGGGCTTCTCCCGTGGTTTCATCCCGCTCCTCACGGAGTAGGGTTCCACGTTAAAATCCCGCGTTCTTATTTTGTTCTTTATCTTTTCCATGTTTGTTTCCGCATTCTTCATATTTTATAACAATTACAGAGGAAGCCAGGTATAGAGGCTTGGGTTTAGTAGATGTCACGGTGGCCGCACAAGACTAATAAACTTGACCTAGAGAGTTTCGATAGGCATGTGCAAGCATCATATTAATGAGAAGACATCGATAGAAGCCCGGAAGTGACTAGATTGTCTTGGCAGTTCCAGCTGTTCATGCAAGAGAGCCTGGTGGCATTAGCGGTGCTGGAGATGTTGGTGGTGCGGGCGATAGAGGTTGCAGTAGAATTTTGGGGTTGGAGAGGTGGTATGGTGTAGGGGTTGGAGTTGCGTGCTGCTAAAGTGCCCGGGGTGATGGGATACAGGGCTGGGGCTACAAGGCTTCTGTATCGAGTACATGGCTAGGGCGATGGGGTTGAGACTACATGGCTGGGGTTGGGGGGGGGGGAGGGTGGAGTTGGAGCGATGGGGGGTACAGGGAAGGGCGATGGGATTTGGGTAGGGGGTTCGAAGCTGGGGGTTCGGAGGAGATGGGGCTACGAGGCTGGGGGGTTTTGCGATGTGGCTCGGGGATCGGAGGCGATGGGGATGCGTGGTTGGGTGATGAGGCGATGTGGCTGGGGGCTCGTGGCGATGGGGGATGGGGCTTAGAGGCGATGGGATTGTGGGGATGGGTAATGAAGCGATCTGGCTGGGGCTCAGGGGCGATGAGGCTAGGGCAATGTCGATGGCACGAAGGAGATTTGGAGAGCCTGGCGGCATCGCTGGGCGGAGGTGAATCGGGCGACGCTGCTGGCTGGGGTTTAAGAGTGGAGAGGGGATTAGGTCAGAGTTGCGGTCCTAGACCATGGCTTTGATACCATGTAGAAGAAAGAAAAAAATGAAATTGCTTGGTTTATTTCATGGGTCTCGGGGTCCTTTTATAGGACGAAACCCTAGAGAGTCCAAAAGGTGAGAAAATACATAAGTGCCCCTAGTGGGGGTTACAATGAATAACTAAGATTATACTTAAGAGTCATAGCATATATTACTAACACTCCCCTCAAGTTGGAGCATATCTATCAGTTATGTCCAATTTGGAAACAATCCATGAAAGACGCTTCTTGGGCAAGACTTTTGTGAAGATATCTGCAAGCTGAAGATCTGTGCTGATATGAGGAGTAGTAATTCTTCCATCCTGACGGCATCGCAAATAAAATGACAATCTATCTCTATATGCTTGGTTCGCTCATGGATTACAGGGTTCGTGGCAATATAGATTGCAGATTTGTTATCACAATATAGTGCAATAGGAGTAGTGACATCAACACCGAGCTCTTGCAGGAAAGTCAATAATCATGTGATCTCGCAGGTAGCTTGGGCCATTGCCCTATACTCTGCTTCTGCACTGGAACTGGACACAACAATTTGTTTCTTTCTTCTCCACGTAATAAGATTTTCCCCAACCATCGTAGTAGATCTTGTGGTAGAGCGTTGATCATCTAGCGAACTTGCATAATCTACATCAGCATGTACGATAACATCAGTGTTCCCTTTTGTCCCATAAAAGAGACCACGTCATGGTGATTCCTTCAAGTATGGTAGAATATGAAGAACATCTTGTCAATAACTGTAACAAGGTTTCTCCATGTGTTGACTAGCTCTGCTTACTGCATAAGAAATATCTAGTATGATGACAGTAAGGTAAAGAAGTTTGCCAATTAGGCTTCTGTATCGAGTATCGTCCTCAAAAACAGAATTAGAAGAAGTGAAGTGCTTCTTTGGATCTGCAGGAATACCAGAAGGTTTGACCAGAAGGTTTGCACCCAAGTAATCCAGCTTCAGTAGGGATATCCAGACAATATTTCATTTGCAAGAGATGAAGGCCTTCTGTAGTGCGTAGTACCTCTATACCCAAGAAGTAGCATAGAGAACCATGGTCCTTGATAACAAATACCTTTTGGAGGAAGGCCTTGGTCTTTAATATTCCTTGATCATCATCATTTGTGATAACCATATCATCCACATAGACTGCAAGTATAATAGTACCAGTCATTCGTCTTCTGTTTAACACAGAGTAGTCAGATGTTGTTCTCTGGAAGCCAAGTGTGCTTATTTCTGCAGAAAGGTTGTCAAACCACACCCTTGGGCTCTGCTTTAGACCATATATGGCCTTGCGAAGTCGACATACACACTCCCCCTCGACTTCATAACCCGAAGGCTGCATCATGTATACCTCCTCATCAAGGTCGTCATATAGGAAGGCATTTTTCACATTTAACTGAAATATAGACCAGACTTTATTAGCTGTTAATGAAAGGATAGTTCTTATTAACCCCATTCGTGCAATCGGTGAGAATGTCTCAAAGTATTCCGCTCATATGTTTGTGTGAAACCGTTGGCCACAAGAGGATCTTTTAATCTATCAATGGACACGTCAGGTGACTGCTTGGTTGTGAAAACCCACTTACATGCTACATGTCTGGTCCCCTTGGGACACTGTACTTGATCCCATGTCCCCTGGAAGTAAGAGCATCAATCTCTTCATTCATCGCATGTCGCCATCCTGTATCCTGTAACACACTGTGATGGTCTTTCGGAATGGATATAGTCATAAGAGCATCCACATATCATCTGCCAGTGCAAGGTAAGCTAGCGATAGAAGTGAAGTTAGATATGGGATGAGAAGTACATTGCCTCCTAGATCATCATAGAGCAATGAGAAGTTCTTGAGGATCATCCCAGACAACCTTGGAGGGGACACTTGTAGAAGGCAAATTATCCTGCAACAAAGGGATATGTAAAGGAGCATCTTGTGGTAAAGATACTTGTCTACATTTATCGACTATCGGTGGTGGCGGAAGATCCAGAGGAATATTTGTAACAGAATGATGGAAGAAACTGGTCTTCTAAAAAAAGGTTACATCTGCAGAGATGTAATAGCGATGTCCAGTTGAATTGTAACACTTGTAATCTTTTTGAATACGAGAGTAACCGAGAAATACACATTTGATTGCACGAGGAGAAAGCTTGTCTGCAGTATGAAAATTATGAACAAAGGACACACAACCAAAAATTCGCAAGGGTAGAGGAAAGGGAGACTCGGTTAGATAAAGTAGAGAGAAAGGAATGGAACCATTTAGGATTGTAGATGGAATTCTGTTGATAAGATGGACGGCGGTCAGAACCGCATCACCCTAGTAGGTTTTGGTAACTTTCATCTGAGTAAGTAGTAAGCAGGCAATATTTAAAAGATGTTGGAGTTTTCTTTATGCTATCCTATTTTTTTGGGGTGTATATGGGAAGGAGGTTTGATGTATGGTACCTTGAGAGTCAAAGAAGTTGGATATGTTATGTTGGGTAAATTCCAAGGCATTATCAGAACAGAATATTTCTATACCAGTGGAAAAGAAATTCTTGACATAATGAAAGAAGTTTTTGACAATATAATTAATTTTCGAACGTTCTTTTATAAGATAGAACCAAGACGACCTACTATAATCATAAACAAAAACAACAAAATACTTATGTCCACTTAGGGTATGGACCGAACAAGGTCCCCAAATATCACAGTGGACTAAAGCGAAAGGACCAATACGACGAGGTTCAGTACGAACAGGGAATGATGCTCGATGATGTTTCACAAACTGACATGCCTCGCACTCAAATGGCTTGAGCATAGAAAGTTCCGAAAACATTAACGAGAGGACTTTAGCATTTGGATGGCCAAGGCGAAGCCACAAAAGAGGATCGACGGATATAGATGATGCGTCAGCAAAAACAGAGTTTGAGGAGATATCAAGATAATAAAATCCATTCTTCTCATGTCTCCCACCAAAAACCTGCCTCGTCCGAATGTCCTGAAACTAACAACAAAATTCATCAAATATAACCCGATAGTTAAGCTATTGCACAACTTGTGAACATATAATATACTCAGTGGAAAGTTAGGGGCGCAATGAATGCCAGTAAGATGAAGTTTGGAGGAGAACATCATAGTGCCTACAATAGTAATTGGTGAATAGGCTCCATTGGCAACACATACAGACTTCACAACGAAAGATGGTTGTGAAGAGGTGAAAAGACTACCTTCTCCTGTTGGATGATTCGAGGCACCTTAGTACAATGATCCATGCAGGAGTAGACGTAGAGGCAGAGCTGGCAACGGTACCTGATATAGTGGCCAAACTAGCAGTAGAAGCAGATACAACAGTATCACTAGAAGAGTTTTGTAGCATTTGTCGAAGACGAGCATACTCAAATGCAGTAAAAGAAGCTGGACTGTCACCAAGAGCCTTATTAGGAGAGGTATCTGTGGTATCATAGGCATGGAAGGCCGTATCGATATCGATATCGTTTCGGTCCACCCGGAAATGGATATATCGGGATATATCGACGATATCGGTGAAAATGTCGAAAATGGCGCAAAAAAGCCATTTTTTGACATTTTTTCAGAAATTAAGGTCATCCAAGATATTAAAACAACAAATAACGTACAAATACACACTTATATCACACATGTCGGTCCATTTATAGACCATATATCGCACATATCGGTATCGCACGTATCGGTCATATCGAACATATCGATATTAATATTGATTCTTGACTTATAAATATTGGAAATAGATTTCATTCAAGTTTTTTATAACATGAAATACTACAAATATACACCTAGAAAATACATATAGATCATTTATGAGGACTATGATCCTTATAGTGCACATTCGATCATATCGAACATATCGCTGATATTGTTAGTTGTTGACATACTATATATATTGAAAATGGAGTTCATCCAAGTACTTTGATCACTAAATAATTTACAAATGTACTCTTACTCTCTTAGATAACACATATCGATCATCTATGAACCTTATATCGCATATATCGATATGGTTGTACTGTTAGTTGTTGACCTATATATATATATATTGAAAATGGGGTTTATCCAAGTTCTTAGATCACTAAATAACTTACAAATATACTCTTAGATCACACATATCGATCATCTATAAATCTTATATTGCATATATCGATCATTTCGAACATATCGATATTAATGTTGATTCGTGACTTATAGATTTTTTTGAAGAATTGACTCATATTGGAAATAGATTTCATTCAAGTTTTACAACATGAATAACTTGTAAATATACACCAAGTTGAAGAACCATTGTATGCACCCTCCTGTCGCACCATACCCTACCATACCCGACCCGGAACAAAGTATATAAATCATAGATTGTTTTAATACTAGGTGTAGTTAGATAGGTAGTGGAATCAAGCTTGCATGAATAATAACATCCATATATAGGGATATCGACGAAATATCAGCGATATCGACGAAATATCGACGATATCGGTCGATATCTTGTATTTTTTGTACTGAATCCATTCATTTTTGACTGATATGGACCGATACAGCGATGTATCGCCGATATATCAGCGATATATCGCCGATATCCCTGTAAAAGGATATGCACTCCAATTTCGATACCCTCAACCTCTCAATACCGATATATTGGCGATATATCACCGATATATCGCCGATACAGCCTTCCATGATCATAGGAGCTATCATACGAGGCTGTCTCATAGACATTGATGGCATTAGGAGGCATACCAAACTTTGCCCAGCAGCATTCTGACGGTTCAGGCGACCACAATATGTACATGTTGAAAAGTGGCTAGAAGCAGAACCACGTCTGCATCCTCAGTCACATCCACGTCCATGGTTACGGCCACGACATATGCTAAAATCATGTCCATGCCCCCCTTGATAATTGGATCGGCCTCTAGCAAAATGAGCTGTAGTCTCAGTAGAAAGAAGAGGAGATGGAGACTCAAGCTCCTGTAGTCGACCAAAGATGGTCTCAAGACTGGGTAGAGCTGCAGCAATCAAGAATTGATCCTTCACCGACTTATATCGTGGATGCAATCCTGATAGGAAATGATACACTTGCCACTCCGCACGTTCTCCTATCCGTTTGTCACAACAAGCAGGTTGGAAAATAAGAGGCTCCTCAAATAGGCTCGTGAGGAGCCGACGATACTTGATCAAGATTGTGTCTTGATTTGTAAACCAAATCCATGTATAGATGTCAGATAGCCGGGGCTTGGTTGTTCTTTTGGAGTAAGTATTCTCAAGACTTTCCCACATCGCTTTTGCCGTCTCCTTGTAGAGAAGATTCGAAGCTATATTTGGATCAACGCTGTTGGTTATCCATGTGATAACTTGGCAGTTATCCACATACCAAGTATCATAGTCCTTGTCCATCTCCTTGAGCGGATTTTTAGTGAGAACATAGTTTTTTCGCTGACCACCAATAAAAACTGTGAAAGAGGGGGACCATAAAACATAGTTTTCGGAGCCCTTTAGCTTGATAGACGTGCCATGTACCATTACAGAGGAATTCGTTTATACAGACTTGGACTCAGTAGATGTCATGGTGGCCGCACAAGACTAATAAACTTGACCTAGGGAGTTTCGATAGGCACGTTCAAGCAAGCATCATATTAATAAGAAGACATCGACAGAAGCCCGGAAGTGACTGGGTCATATTCAGGTGGGAGAGCCTGGTGGCATTGGCGGCACTGGAGATGTTGGTGGCGCGAGCGATAGAGGTTGCAGTAGAATGGGGCTAGAGAGGCGGTATGACGCATGGGCTGGAGGTGCATACTACTGAAGTGCCTGGGGTTATGGGATACAGGGCCTAGGCTACAGGGCTTCTGTATCGAGTACAGGGCTGGGGCGATGGGGTTAGAACTACAGGGCTGGGGCAAGGGGGTTTGGGCGTGGGGGGGTATGAGGCGACTTGTATCGCATGTTGAATATGCGATATTAAAGAAACTCCCTAGAAATGCAATATTTCCAGGGAATTTGTAGTGCCATTCATTCATCTTGATCTTGATCCTGATTTCCACATCCATTCCTTCTTGATTTCCACATTCATTCCTACTTGATCTTGATTTCCGCATTCAAATTGGCATATTGATGCACATAAACATTCACATAATTGACTCCCACATTGATGTACAAAAACATTCACATAATTGACTAGAATAAAGTCACAAGTTCATAATATCAATTTATCTACATTGATGCACAGAAACATTCAGATAATTGACTCCCAAACATTCAAAAACATAAAAATTTCATTAACTTAGAATTTTACAAAATGTGTTTCCATGAATAACATTATATTTACAAGAACTTTGAATTTTACAAATCATCGCCTTCTCCATTGATATGTCCTCGTTGTATCATGCTGATCAAAAGGTAATAAACGACCGGCCTCATCTATCATCGTTATTTGGGAGGGCCCTGCACCGTCGTTCTCAAATGTTGGCATTGGTGGCAGTGTCAGCATGCAGTAAATGGTTGAGTATCTCTAACGTCTACGCCCAGCCTCATCGGTGCCTGCAGTGTTGGCATATCCTCACACGATCGCTCGACAACTGGTATGACGAACTGGCTCTCTCATTCCGTTGATGGAACACCTGCATACATCCCCGCCTCCTCCTCCTTGTTCACAAGTATGGATGGTGGTTCATGCGCTCTTCTCTTGCCTCTTCCTCTAGCCCTTCCTCGTCTAGCCTCTGCTTATTCCTAGTCAGCATGCTCCTCGTGTATCATGAACGCATCTGCAAATTGGAATGCCAACCATTGCTCCATTTCAGCCTTTGCTTGGATTACAATTTCCCGACACTCATGGTGTCTGGTATCGTATATGCGGTCCCACATGTACATCTGCACAAAGAAAGGAATACACATGGAAATAATATTCTGGTAAAACTGACAACATATTTGATGAGTGTTCTTGTTCTTACGTTGCTTGCCAATGTTGCTCATAACTGACCTATGAATTTCCTCATAATCATTCTATTCCAATCCATATAGTCCGGAGTCGCAATGATCCCATTGGATTGGTCGAAGGCAACAACTCTATCTACTCAATCATCCCACTCACATATGTACACCCAATGTTTGGATTTCCAATCAATATGTACCTTTCCCCTCAAGTCGATGACGTGAAGATCTTGGAATGTAAAGCTCGGCACGGGAATGTTTTGGCGGCCGCCAAAGTGACGAAAAAAGCAGTTCGGAAAATAATATTCCAAAATGTGGAAGTATATCAACGGTACCATTGTCCTCCAGATGTTTTGCCCCTCTAGATATTAGGCAGGTAGATGTCCAAGTATGTCATCACTATATGACGTCCACAATACTTGCAAGAAAAATTGATATATAATTTAGTGATTGTTTTTTACAGAAAGTTGAAGGAATGCATTGCTGCTTATTTTACCTGTTCTGATGATTGCATATCGAAAGCGTCACGGTATATGGTCCCATGATGTGGGTTGGCTGTCGACGATGCACGAAGATTGCATCCCAACGAACCCCTAACGGACGGTCGTGCCACTGCCGTGTTTCCATAATCACATGAGTAATGTGTGGAAAATGCTCCCATACCCACAACTGAAGCAATATGATCGAGCCTCCAATGTCCTCGATCACCATATCTGCTGCTAAACATAGATGTCTGTATAGAAATGCAAGTACCGCGGATACCAACTCAACATCACAGAGTATTGTAGATCATACAGATGTGGAAGTGTAATCAAAGAGATCAATGGCACTGACTTGTGGGTGAATAAAACACCACTCAGTAATTGTAAAATGTATGCTTGTGCATGCCTCTGCGAGACCACCTCTTCAACATCTGGTGGCAATTCAACAAAATGTGTGAATAACCATCTTGTCGTAACTCTGCTGCCAACAATCCTAGAAGTTAGGGGCCTGACATCGAGAAGCTGCTCGCATGTGTTAGCTCACATCGCTCCAGGGGTGGTCTCTCGTGTAACTACCGGTCCATAGATCCGTAACTCCAAGATGAAAGCGACATCCTGCAACGTAATGACATCTCTCCACTGGCCATGTGGACAGTGTGTCTCAGGTCTCCATCGGTCTACCAAAGCTGTAATTAAATGCCAATCTAGTGTGTTGAATTCCAATTCTGAAATACATCCAAATCCTGCTAAGCTACATAAGGCTGTAAGCGATCGTCCAAAGGGATGCGACGTATATGTGATTTTCGCTGTCGACAACGTAACCACAATGATGCCTACAATTGGAATGTTACAAGAAG
This sequence comes from Ottelia alismoides, assembly GCA_037367405.1. Taxonomy (NCBI): domain Eukaryota; kingdom Viridiplantae; phylum Streptophyta; class Magnoliopsida; order Alismatales; family Hydrocharitaceae; genus Ottelia; species Ottelia alismoides. Next base: position 1,017,788 of record JAZKJV010000773.1, read on the forward strand.
TAATATGACAAGTACTTAATGATTTGAAATTAATAAATGGCTTACATCGCCTGCCCAAACACAACGTGAACGATGACGCTCCTGCTGACTCAAAACAGATAGGTCAAGCGGTCCAAGGTCCATCTGCTTACTCTGTTGACATTTATATCTAAAAGGAAGTTAACTTACTCAAAGCAAGACATTTACGTTTGTTATGGTCTTCGCCTCCACATGTGCCACATTTGTTTTTATTCCTTTCTGATGGCTGTGCATTAGATGTGGATGCTTGAAAATCCCTTCTGCTTTTATTAGGACAATCATGGAAGCCCGTGTCGGCGATATATCGCCGAGATATCGGTTTCGATAAGGTAGGGGTTTCAATATTACCCAATATCTCCTTTTACAGGGATATCGTCGATATATCGCCATATCGGTCAAAAATGACTGGATTCAGTAGAAAAAAATCCACATATTGATCGATATCGTTGATATTTTGCCGATATCTTTATATATCAATGTTATTATTCATGCAAGATTGATTCAACTACTTATCTAGCTACACCCAATATTAAAACACAGATATATATATAGCTACACCTAGTATTAAAACACATAATGATATATATATATATATATATTTGTTTCTGGTCGGGGGCATTGCCCCCGCACCCCCGCAAGGGGGGCCAACCTGGGTCCCCCCTAGCCCTCCCCCCCAGCGAGACCCCCGTACTAGTAGGGTATGGTGCGACAGGAGGGTGCATACAATGGTTCTTCCACCCCCGCAAGGGGGGCCAACCTGGGTGCCCCCTAGCCCCCCCAGCGAGACCCTCGTACTAGTAGGGTATGGTGTGACAGGAGGGTGCATTTAATGGTTCTTCAACTTGGTGTATGTTTATAAGTTATTTCATGTTGCAAGACTTGAATGAAATCGATTTCCAATATCTATAATTCAATTCTTCAAAACTATGTATAAGTCAACAATCAAACATTAATATCAATATGTTCAAAAATGATCGATATATGTGATATAAGCTTCATAGATTTGATCAATATGTGCGATCTAAGAGTATATTTGCAAGCTATTTAGTGATCTAAGAACTTGGATGAACTCCATTTTCAATATATATATAGGTCAACAACTAACAGTACCAGCGATATGTTCGATATGATGACCGATATGTGCGATATATTGGCTATACATGACCGATATGTGTGGCATAAGTGTGTATTTGTAGGTTTTTTATTGCTTTAATATCTTGGATAATCTTAATTTATGAAAATATGACAGAAAAATGGCTTTTTGAGCCATTTTCGACATTTCCACTGATATCATAGATATATCGATGATATATCTCGATATATCCATTTCTGGACGGATCGAAATGATATCGATATCGATACGACCTTCCTTGAGGACAATGACGTTTTATGTGACCAAGTATACCACAAAAAGAACATGTATTCTGTCGAATGACATCCCCAACATCCATTTCATTATAAATCATAGTTGACCTCGGACGACCTTTGCCACGCTTACTCTTTTTATCGGGACGTAATTCCGATACTCCAATGGGGCCCATGTTTCTTGGTTACCATGGAAAGAAATCATCTTCCGTAAACCTTTAATTGGTGATGCCATGTATACCACTCATCAACATAAGAATCAACTTCTACTCGACGTTTAGAAATGATCGCGATAGCGTGGGAACATGGGATATGAAAAATTTGTCATTTATTACATGTACATCTATGTTGTCCAAGTTCACAGTGTACCGTTTGTGACCTCGAATCCCATACCGTGTACATCGAACGCCACTCAACACCTCAAACAATATGTCCGACTGCTTTTGTATTTGGGTTACTGTGTGTCCATTCGCAACTGCACTCCAACGGTGCAACTCTAATGCTGTAAATTGCATGAATTTACGTCTTGCTGCGAGGGCAACACTAACTTTTTCTAGATGCTGGTTGAAGTATAAGACACAATTATAAAATATCTTCTCGATCACTGCAAAAATCGACAAACAACGGGCATCCTTAAGAACTGCATTATAGCTTTTACTAAGATTTGTAGTCATCTGATCAAATCTGTAACCATCATATGCTAAAGTCCATTGCTCTCGGCGACATTCGTGAGTTGAAAACCATTTACTTGATTCTGTGTCCCACTCCTGTAGTTTCCTCATGAAATAAGCAAACTTCCTACTTGTCGTTTGAAGTGCGGCTGTCTGTACCAATGCTTTCATAGAGCCATTCTTAAAAACACTATTGAAGTTTTTTGCGATATGCCTTGAACAAAAAACGCAAGTATGCAAAAGGTTCTAATATATCTACATCAACGTCATTCATTGCGGATTTTATTCCAGAATTACAGTCAGAAATGATACATATTGGCCCTACACGCATACCAATTACCCTGATACGTAGCAACGGAAGAAATCACTTCCATGAAGGATCAGATTCCTCGTCAACAATTCCGAACGCTAGGGGAACGACTTGTTTACCCCCATCAATCCCGCAAGCAATCAGTAGTTTCTGTTTGTACTTGCCATACAAATGAGTCTCATCAATACTAATCAAAGGCCGTCAATATTTGAATGCTTCAATGCAAGGGTCAAATGCCCAAAAATAACGTTGAAATCTATGACAATGTGGTTTCTGAGGATCTAGATATTCGCTATATTCGATGTCTATTTCATTCCCCAGTATGGCAACCTTCATTACATGCAATAGAAAAGGCATCTCAGCATAAGGCTTCTTCCAATCACTTAATATTATTCCGATTGCTTTCTTTCGAGCATTCAATACCCTTTTTTTGCTAACCCAGTAATTGCACATCTCGTGGATGTGAGTTCTACAACTCGACACCCGAACATTAGGGTCATCCCTCACCAAAGATATAAGTGTTCTAGATATGAATTTGTAGTCTAATTGAGGATGATCCTGATTAATTGCATGGTTTATACAAGTGTGCAGGCCAACAATATTAGAGATGCCCACAAACCATCGAATTTCCTATTATGACCACGTAAATACCAAATGCATCCTTTCGATCGGTAGGTGCAAAAAACAGACCAGATCAAATTGGTGGATTCTTTAACCATGAAGTTGTAGTGTGCCAGAATGTGATATTTCTTTACAACATAAATCAAATCATCTCTACATTTGAAGGTTCCGCCCTTGCGTATTTCATAAACAACACCGTCAAGTCCAGACTTTATTCGAATGCCATCCTCATAGGTTGAACGAGTATCCGATCCTCTCATCCCAAAAATGGTAAACGAGGTACAATCGGTTGCGTGATTTTTTCATCGTTTCGCATATCCTCGTTTACGACATTATCTTCAACATCTTGATCACTATCCTCTTCCAAATCATCATCGGTTCCCCAAGGGATGAAGTGATCCAAGGCATGATTAACCTCTTTCAGTATGGCGTCACTAATGCGTCATTCGTGATCTGTAGATGGCTGCGTTATAGGCACATCAGTGATAGGGACAACAGATGGTCCCCTGCAAGGGACAACGGAGGGTCTAGGAGTAAGGTGATCGTCCACATCAACAACATTCAGGACTTCACCCACCGATACAGTTTCAATAATAATGTCAGTAAGCATCGATTTCCCAATGCTCCAAGCATACACAAAAACTCCTTGAATGTCATCATCATCGACGATACACGAAAACGTTGGCTCTTCGCCTGCATCCCGAGGAGTACGATGTAGTTTATTGGATTTTGTTTATTATTCACATCCAGGTTGAACTTACGATAGACTAAGTTCAACATCTCATCGAATGTCATAGTCGACATTAACTAAAATCACGAACATTGGATGTCGAAGAACGAATAATCACATCCTTCAAATGAAACATACAATATATCGATTCTATTCTGACCTAATACGTGAAGCAACATACAACTCAATATTATACAATCATGAAATGAAGAGAAATACATGTATTATATATCATAAACCTAACAACAAAAAATAAAATTTTTATCAAAGCTTTGTAGATGTAACAGTGGACACGAGAGGGACGATGGCCGTGCATGAGGCGGAGGAGGATCTATGAGGACTTGGCGGAGCGGGAGGAGGAGGCGGCGGAGCGGGCGACAGCCTGAGCATTAGGTCGCAGGTCGAAGGCACATGAGTCGAAGGTCGAAGATGCGTGAGGGTTGGCAGAAAGAAAAGTCGTATTTAATGGGGTCTCTACTGATACCACATTTTCGAAGTGCGAGACCAATAATGCATATCAAAGATGCCTTATCTTTGCAGTATCTGGGTAAAAAAATATTAATGGGTATCGCATGTTGAGCATGCGACACCACTGTAGCATCCAGATAGAAAAAATCGTAGTTTTAGGGATTTAAGTAAATCCAAGGTACTACTTAGGAATTTCCCTCCAGGGTTGGGGGCTCGGAGGCCATGGGGCTACGGGGCTTGGATGTTGGGCGATGGGGCTCGGAGGCGATGGGGCTGCGGGGCTGGGCGATGAGGCAATGGGGCTGGTGGCGACGGGGGTCTGGGGCTTGGAGGTGATGGGATTGTGGGGTTGGGGCTCAGGGGCGATGAGGCTAGGGCGATGTCGATGGCACGAAGGAGATTTGGAGAGCCTGGCGGTGTCACTGGGTGGAGGTGAACCGGGCGACGTCGCTGGCTGGGTTTTGAGAGAGGGGAGGGGAATAGGTCAGAGTTGCAGTTCTAGACTGTGGCTCTGATACCATGTGGAAGAAAGAAAAGTATGAAATTGCTTGTTTTATTTCATGGGTCTAGGGGTCTTTTTATTGGACGAAACCCTAGAGAGTCCAAAAGGTGAGAAAATACATAAATGCCCCTAGTAGGGGTTACAATGAGTAAGATTATAACTAAGAGTTAGCATATATTACTAACAATAGACTTAGTGGAAAATCATGGGTGCAGTGAACACCAATAAGGTGGAGTTTAGAGGAGAATTCCATAGTGCCCACAATAGTAATAGATGAATGGTCTCCATTGGTAACACGAACAATCTTTACAACGGAAGATGGTCGTGAAGAGGTGAGAATACTACCTTCTCCCTTTAGATGAGTCGAGGCACTCGAGTCAATGATCCATGCAGGAGTAGACGTAGAGGCAGAGCTGGCAACTGTACCTGATGTAGTGGCCAGACTAGCAGTAGAAGCAAACCAAGGAAGGACATATCGATATCGACATCAAATCGATACAATGTCGATACCGATATATCGCCGATATATCAGCGATATATTGACGCATATCGCCGACATCCTGTATCCATTGTTCTATTTTGAGTTGTCGATACCCGATATATCCATATCGGCGATATATCGGTGACCTGTCGATACCGATATATCGCCGATATATCGACAATATATCGCGATATGGCGATCCATGAAGCAAATGCAGTAGTATCACTAGCAGAGTTCTGGAGCAGTTGTCAAAGACGAACATATTCATATGCAGTAAAACAAACCTGACTGTCACTGGAAGGCTGACCATGAGAGGTATCTGCGGTATCATAGGAGCTATCATAAGAGGCTGCTTCATAGGCACCGTTGGCATTAGGAGGCATACTAAACTTTGCCCAACATCGTTCTAACGGATGATTCAGGCGACCACAGTGAATGCATGCTGGAAAGCATGAAGTAGTAGGGCCACACCCACATCCGAAGTCACATCCACGTCTAGACTCACGACCACGACCCTGGCCAAAATCACGTCTGCATCCTCCTTGGTAATTGGCTCGCCCTCTAGCAAAATTGGATGTAGTCTAAACGGACAAAAGAGGAGATGGAATCTCAAGCTCCTGTAGTAGACCAAAGATGGTCTCAAGACAAGGTAGAGCTGCAGCAGTCAGAAATTGATCCTTCACCAGCTTGTATCGTAGAAGTAATTCTGATAATAAACGATACAATTGCCACTCCTCATACTCTCCTATCTATTTGTCACAGCAAACAGGTTGGAAAATAAGAAGCTCCTCAAATAGGCATGTAAGGAGTCGATAGTACTCAATCAAGGTTGTATCTCCTTGATTTGTAGATCAAATCCATGTATAGATATCTGATAACCTGGACTTGGTTGTCTTTTGGAAGTAAGTATTCTCGAGATTCTCCCACATAGCTTTTGTCGTCTCGTTGTAGAGAAGATTCGAAGCTATATTCAGATCAACATTGTTGGTCATCCACGTGAGTACTTGACAGTTATCCACATTACAGATATAATAGTCTTTGTCCGTCTCCTTGGACGGATCTTTAGTGAGGACATAGTTCTTTCGCTGATCACCAATAAATACCTTGAAAGATCGGGGCCATAAGACGTAATTTTCAGAACCCTTTAGTTTGATAGATGTGCCATGTACCATTATAGAGGAAGTCGAATACAGAGGCTTGGGCTCTGTAGAAGTCATGGTAGCTGCACAAGTCCAAAAAACTTGACCTAGGAAGTTCTGATAGTCTTGATCAAGCAAGTATCACGAAGATTAAGTAGTTCAACGAACAAACGTTATGTAAGAGAGAATGGTTATGAGAGATTGGTAGAAGAGTAGTAGAGACCAGCTTCGAGCGAACAATTTTGGGATGGCGGGAAGGCGTCTTCGTGCTGGCGGGAACACGGCCTCAGGCTAGTGTCTTTGGAATGCGCCTTCTAGGCTGAAGGTAATGGAGGGTCTCGCCACATGAGGAGGCTTGGCGGGTCTGGCAGGATGGCAAGGTGGCCTGGAGAGGTACTGGAGGGAGGGAGAGGCTTGGAGGAGCCTAGCGGAAGGGGCCTGGAGGGCAGGGGCAGGAGGGGCCTGGCAGGCGAGAGGAGACCTGGAGGGAGGGGCCTGAAGGGCAGAGGCGGGAGGGGCTTGGCAGGCAGGAGGGGCCTGGTGTTTGGGAGGGCTGGCGAGGGCTTCGGTGGGAGGGAGGGAGTTGCGCGATAGGGCGGTAGGATGTTGGGTGATGGGTCGATGGGCGATGGACGGGAGGGAGGGGGTTAGGCGATGGTAGGATAGGACTGGCGATGGGGTTTCGGGCGGTAGGGAGGTTTTGGGCGTCGCATGAGGGAGGGTTGGAGAGCCTAGCGGCTGGAAGAGTTGTGCAGCGCCACTGGGTGGGCTTGGATGCCGTAGTTGTTGGGCGGCGCTGTTGGCTGGGATGGGGAGAGAAAATAGGCCAGAACCGATGCTCTGATATCATGTTGGAGAAAAGAAGGAATGAAAACAGCTTTATTCCATAGGCCTATGGGTCCTTATATAGGATTAAACCCTAGAAACCTTAGAGAGTTCAAAAAGAAGAAAGTACATAAGTACCCCTAGTGGGGTTACAGTGAATAATTACGAGCAGTAAAATATGTATTACTAACATGGAGAAAAACTAGAAAATGCAACTTAATGAGTTTTATTCATGAGAGTAGGGTTTCTTATATAGGCTGAAACTTTAGAGCCCAATAGATGTCAATCAACCAATTACATAATAGATCTCAAAGAGTTATAAAGAGAAATAGGGAACAAGGAATTAAACTAAAAGAGGAAAGACAATGGCTATATTAGCCGATAACGTCAACACGATGCCTTGACTGTCATCACATCATCTATTTAATATAATTGCAAGTGGTCTTAGAAGATGTCTAACATTTATTTTTTACAGGAGAAAATTGAATCTTCAACAGATATCCTTAAAGCAATTTTAAGACCTGTTGTTGATGACAGTGAAGAGATTTCATGGCCTCCAAGGGATCCGGCATCACTGATTCAGATGGAAAGAGTATACCCCTTTGATCTTATTTGAATTGTTCGTAACAATGTGATTGTTGCATGGATCAGTCTTTGGATATGTCATATCTATTTGCAGAACTTTTTATTACATGGATGACCCTTCTAAACCTGGCTTCTTTTTCACGGTCTTTTCCACCAAATCTTCATCTCTAATGCACCAAGTCTTGAATTTTTTTTAAAAAAAAATCAATGACATTGCCTTAATTTGGGACCCTCTGGTCAATGTAACTTTTCCTTGTAGAGAGTAATACATTGTGGATTAATGTCGCATCATCCCACCCACATATGGCTGCAATCTAGCATAAAGTAAGGAAATTAAGTTTGGTTGGGGGCATTAGTCACCCATCATTTGCCAATACACTGCCCTTCTATTTTTCATAAAAAATCTCATGATTGCCTTTTTTTCTAATTACATATCTTTTTTTCATTGTTGGTGTATCATTCTTCGATCCAATGGCATATCCTTTTTATCTTCTTTTCTCAAAAGAACTTTCTCTCTTCGTTCAATGTCAAAATTTTTAACATTTAAATCAGGGGGTTCGTATATTCACATATATTATTGAACACAAGAAGACTAAACCTATCGGGTTAGCGTGTTTTTTTTGCATATACACTTTGATATATGAAACATTTGATTTCCTAGATTAGACCAGTGTGTCTACCACACAAAAGGCCAGGGTTCAAATCCCACTCTTGCAGTGGTTGCGTTAGGTAGTCGACAACCAGCGTAAAAAATAGTCGAATCTTTCATCATGGATTTGAGCAAGAATCCATGTAGCCGACCCCACTTGTAGTGGGAGAAGGCTTAGTACAATAAATATACACTTTGATATATGAAACATTTGATTTCCTAGATTAGAGACTAATTTGGTTTCAAGATTTCTGAAGTCAAGTTTTGGGCATTAGAGGGATTAAATATGTTTGATTAACTTCTAATGCATATATAAAGTTTTAGCTTTTAAGTTTCCATGTGTATGGTCATTTTGATTTCCTAGATTATGGACCATTTTGGTTTTAAGACTCTTTGAGTCAAATATTGAACATGAGAGGGCTAAACTACCCATGTAATATGATTTTGTGCATATCTAAAGAAGACACCTTTATGTTTTCATCTATATAGATTACCGACAATTTTGGTTTAATAATTTTCAAATTCAGTTGTTGAAAAGATAGGGCTAAGCCTTTTCAACTAACAATTTTTTTAGCAGATTGAAAGTTTGAAAGTTGTTGACATTACCTTTTCATCCTTACGGTTAGATTTGGGAAATATTTTATTTTTTCATATTATTGATTAGTTCCACAACAACAACAAAGCCTTTCCCCGCATTAAGTAGGGTCGGCTACATGGATTCTTCGCCTCCATTCAGATCTATCTTGGTTTTTCTCGGGCTTAGATCCAAAAAACTAAGATCACTTCAGATAGTCTCACTCCAATACTTCTTGGGCCTTCACCCCCCTCTCTTAGCCTGTTCAACATCCCAGCACTCGCATCTCCTAACTGGTGCTTCACCTGGCCTCCTTTGTAAATAACCAAACCACCTTAAGCGGTTTTCTCGCAACTTATCCTTGATCGGAGCTACACCCACTTTCCTTTTGATTACACCCAACCTCCTTTGCAAATGACCAAATTATTGATTAATTTAAATTAACAAATTTTTAATTTAAATTAAACATATGATAGTCATCATTTCCACATATGTGTTGGCAAATAAAATACATAAAGCTGTAAATAAATATGCAATTAATTGGCCCTTCATGTTGGGAACACGAGCTGGTATCGTTGCCGCTCGGATATCGGATGATGAATCCTTGGATACGAATGCGTATGCGCAATCGACCACCAGGAAGCACGTGAAGAAAAGAATAACCAGATATAGCGGTGGTTGGTCATCTCTCGCGACCATTGGGGAAGATATATCACTATAAATTAGAACGAGTACAACTCTCTCCGTTCCCTCGCTCTCGCATCTCTTTCTTTTCTCTCTCCCCCTCTCTAGGGGTTACATTGTTCTAGTGGTGTTGTTGTTGAGGCAATGTCTCCACCCCTTCTATATATAGCCCAGTTACAACCACATAGTCATATTCCTAATAGGACTATAAATAGAATACAACTCAACTACTATTAGGATTAGGAGTCCCATCTATTAAGATTCCCAATCCTAATACGTCTCTAATCCTAACACTTAATGGATAATTAAAGCTCCAATTTGATCATCCTCACCACATGCTAGATTGCTGCAACATGCAGGTGGGCTACATGGCATCCATCCAAAACTTTTACCCTCTGGGAAAAATTACCCAAATGATACTTTTTCCACTATCTCATGCAGGGAAACCACCAATAATGGCATTGATATATATATATATATATAGAGAGAGAGAGAGAGAGAGAGAGAGAGAGAATAATGGAAGCTGAATGAGAAGCGGAAGACAACTTAAGAAACATTGAAAGAGGAAATAGTGTTGGAGGAGTTGTTGCATGTTAGATATAAGATACAACCACTAGAGAGTGGTAGTTGCGTCCATTGCAATCGAGAGAATGCCATAGTGGAGCTCCTTTATATGCTCCATTGCAGTAAGAAGGTGCAATTGGAAAGAGCAACCAGGACCTTGACATTCAATTATCGCCATGATCGTCCCTACTTTTTCCTTGTTCCATTCATGACGTGCCACTTCTCTTCAACCATTTTCCACCCTTTATTCATGCATTCCCTATTGTGACACCCTCTAAGGGATCCTCCTTCTTGCTGAACCATCCCCATACATGGTACCCATTCTAATCCATAGACCCGTGACCTTCTCTAAAAAGTAAAAAATTGCATTGCCTACCCCCATGAAAAATTGCATTGCCTACCTCCACATCTCTCTTTTTTCCACTTGCTTCGAGCTTATTGATTTCCCCCTTCTATTTTTTAGGGAGACCTAGGCAAGAGGAGGGGATATGTGATAAAGTAGTTCAAGAAGGGGAGAGAATAAGATCCAATTACAAGAGGTTTAGCAGTCCAACAAGATTGGTCCAAGAGGTACGAGATGAGGTTGGAGGGGCAGCCTGAGTAAGAGAGAGGATGGGGATGGAGTTTGGAGGCTAAGTAATATCTACATTTTTTTTCTTTTTTTTAAGAAGTCTACATTTTTTACTTGAAAAATCTTACACCTAGAACTGTGATTGAGAAAATCTTTGCAGAGGGAGTTGGGTGAAAAATTGGGCAAGTTTATTAAGATAATGCATGCATATAAGCATGCGATATCAAAATATTATTGGGACATCCATGTAAAAAGTCCTATACTAACATAAAATTTTGAGACAATTTAATCGGCTGCTTGTACTTGTGCTTAACAGTTTATAATCCTCAAACAACTTTCTAAGGAATGGATTTTCCTCTTTGATGGAGTGACCTGTGCGAACACTATCTTTTTGTTACACATTGTAAACTGTTCGCTAAGATTTAGTTGAACATTTCCACACTATACATTAGGCATGTTTTGTTCATTTTTTCTATTTGCATAATCATAATTTGGTCGATTATATATCTAGGCAGATTAAATTTGTTCTGTCCTTGTGGCAGTCAATTGAGAAGCATTATTCTTCCTTGACATCCCCATTTATCTTGAAACACACTAGGAGTTGCATCAGAGAGAACAAGAAGGGCAACTTGACGAAGGATTTCTTTCGGAGGTTAACGCACAACTGCGGCAGGTACCTTCTATTAATTTAAGAGGCTGATTCCATGTCCTGGGGATTTTTTTCACTCATTTTGTCTCTTTTTTGGTCAATATGGAGACAAATGAATGCTAGCTTATTCATATGTTTGGTCTAGGACTGCAAGCTCTTGTATTGTCAAGAACAATTTATAGTAAATACATTCAAGCGGGAATTCTGTATTTTTACATGAGAAATAGCTCAAAAAATGCCATGTATTTCTGAAAAGTAAGTAGCAGTTATCATATGTTTAAACTGAGGAACAAGCTTATATTTGATCCCAAATCCATGATGGTACGCATGCCACACTGACTATATTTTACTTCTTTTTTCCACCCAAGCCCTCGAGGAGTTGTGCTGAGGCCCCATCTTCAAATGTCGTCTAGATTTAACTTCTGTAAGCTTTGATTTAGGTTAGTGAAGGTACTATTCTATTATGCCTAGTTACCAATATTATATTTAGCAATAATTTGCGTTAACCACTATAACAATGGCCATGGATCTCTCTGTAGATGTATTGAAAGAATGGAGAGCGGGGAGCACGGGACGTGGAAGGTCTGGCGTGTGGGGCGGCAGAGTGGATGCCCTCCGGAGGGTGACGAGGGTTGGGAGGGGAAAGAAGTGTCCCTCTACGTGAGTGGAGGCCCATCTTGAGTTGAGGCCGCCGCACAGATTCTTCGTCGACATGCTTCAAGTGTGGCGAGCTGGGTATCCAGATGTTAGGGGAAATCTTATTACTTGGAGGAGCAAAAAACAGATTGTTGTATCCAGATCCAGTGTTAAAGCAGAGCACAGGGCAATGACTCAGGCTACCTATGAGATCATGTGGTTGTTAACATTCCTGCAGGAACTCGACATTGTTGTCACCACTCCCATTCCACTATAATACGACAATCTTTCCCGCTCTGATAGTGCCTCCAAGAATAGAACTAGATAATATATAGTAGCGATGCAAGGGAAAGCTGAGCCTCGACTTAACTTCGTGCACCAAATTTGCATCAAGTCGCAAACTAGCGTCAAATCGAAAAAGCTTTGAGAGTCATAATATATTCCATTCGGGACGAGGGGGATAGACGAAATGATTCCTAGCTAACGAGTCAACTGATTAAGCAAAGGAAGGACTATGGTAATCTGCTACATACATTGCCACGAATCATGCGTTCCATGAACGAACCAAGCATATATAGATTGACTGCCATTTGTTCGCGATGTTGTACTGATCGAAATATTACTACTCCTCACATCACCATATATCTTCAACTTGTTGATGTGTTCAAAAAGGCCTTACCCAAGAAACGCCTCTCGTGAATAGCTTCCAAGTTGGGCATGATTGATAGATATGCTCCAACTTGAAGGGTATTGCTAGTGATGTATTTTTACGATTATTACTATTTATCATTGTAACCCCTCTAGGGGTACTTATGTATTTTTTTCCAATTTTGAGCTCTTTAGGGTTCCGTCTATATAAGGACCCCTAGACCTCCTGAATAAACAAGTATTCTCATTCTCTTTTCCACAGTCTCTATTACAAGTTTCTTCTCATGAACAAGTTTCTAAAGTAATGCTTCTAAGTCATTGTTTCCAAACTCAAGTTGGTTTCTTTACCATTTTGTGTTTGAGGGAGAGTGTTTCCAATATTATATGTAGTAATAAAATGTGCTAGCCGTTATAGCACTGGCTAAATAAAATCCTTTCGTCTTGCCTTCTTTCTTCTTCCCTTATTTTTGTCTTCCATATATATACAACCTAAGACCCAAAACAGATATGAATGGAGGCAAAAAATCCAAGTAGTCGGCCCTACTTAATTGTAGGAAAAAGGCTTTATTGTTATTGATATATATATATATATATATATATATATACAGCCTAACAATACTCATTGTAATAGATTGAAAGATAATAGAAAAGTGTTCTTTCCTCATCCTTGATTTTCACATGTCCCTTGCCTTTGGTTATCACACCCAGTATATGTAGATTGACTTGTAGAATTATCAGAACACAAATTATTGTATTTTTGCTAAAAAAGTTGTGCATGTCTTAGTTTACACATAATGAAACCTCGACATGAAAATACACATAAATGTAATTTCATGTTTCGAAACTTCTGTTTCGAAGAACCAAATCTTTTGATTTGATTATCATGTAATTTGTGAAACAATAATTTCAAAGTCATTTTTGTAACTGGTTATACCCGTAAAAGTGAAAAGGGGGACAACTTTACGGGGGGTGGTATATCTTCAATTAGCATATGTTTAACTCTCCATTGTGTACTTTGGTATGTAGTTTCTTACAATTGAGATAGCATCGTATCCACACTAAAATTAAAAGTTTCCTATCAGCTGTCGAGGAAAGTCAAAATGCTTACCATAATCCCTTGTAGAGGTGAGCTAGATTGTCTACAAGTCGACATGATTGCGTCCGAGAGGATAGTATCTTGTTTCTTGTAATCGAGACGAGAGATAAGACAAAGGATGAAACCTTGATTTTAAGTTCTCTGTAATTCTTTTGTGCTTGTTTTTCTTCTTTTTTTTTGAAAGTCTGCAAGAGAGGGGGAAACACTCGATGGTGTCCGCCCCTTCAAAATTTATTTATTGCCAAAAGTAGAGTTACATATGGATAACGCTAATACACCCCAACAAACAAAAGCAACTCTGAAAAGAAAAGTTATAGCACCCAGTCGTCCACCAACCTTTTTGCCAACAACCCCACATTTTCCTTATAAAACCTATGACCCGAGAACAACAGATCGTTTCTCCCCCTCCAAATCGCCCAGAGAACAACGATGGGAAACAACTGTTCACGCCTCGTTCTGTCTCTATTATCGTGCAACAAGTTCCAGAAGGCCTGGAAATCATCAGCGCGGCACCACGCCACATCCGCCTCATGCCAAACCTGCGCGACCAAAGGACAAGAAAAGAAAAGGTGCTCCACCGTCTCAATGTCGCAATCACAGAGGAGGCATCTGTTGACAATCACGCCCAGGAGTCTGACGCAGCGATCCTGCGTCATCAATCTCTTTCTCCTAAGAAGCCATAAGAAGAAACCAATTCTCTCAGGAGGCTTTGAATCCCAAATAGAGTTACAGTCCCTCTTCAACAACTCCGAACTTGCCGGCGGCGGTCTTGAAATTGCCCCATAAGCCCCCCTGACCGAGAAAGAGCCATCCTTCCAGCACCAATGATCTCTAACTGCAGAAGGAGCCCCAACCTCCCTCAATGCATCAAGCAAAACCAAGAAATCCTCAAGTCTTTGGTTCGAGAAATTTGCGGAGAACGTTGGCCACTAGGAGCCATCCACCCAACAGTCCATTACCGAGCAATGCTTGTTGTCCGCCAAGGCATAAAGGCGTGGGAAACGAGAGCAGAGAGCCTCTGCCCCAGTCTAATTGTCTTCCCAAAATAAGAAGTTGTCCCCTCTCCCACAGACCGGTCTGAAAAGCTCAAGATTTGACACGGAAGACTTCAACACTCCCCTCCAAAATGGCGTCATGGAAGCCTGATTAATGGGCTGCCGATGGGGCACGCCCTTTACACCATAGATGTTGCGAATCACCATGCACACAAAGTCTTCTCCCGGACCCCAAATTCTACTTGCCCATTTAAGGAGAAACGCCTCATTCATCTGCTCCGGAGATTTCACCCCCAACCCCCCCTGGTCCTTGCGACGTGTGACATCCTCCCAGCCTACTAGATGGATCCCCCCACGACCACCGGAGTTGTTTCCTCATAAGAAAGTTCGCATCCTCTTCTCCAGCCTCTCATGAATTCCCTTTGGGATCTTGCGATTAGCCATAAAATAGGAAGGTATAGAAGAAAGCACAGCCTTGAGAAGAACCAATTTGCCCCCCCTCGACAAGATAGCAGCTCTCCACCCTGCCAATCGCGTCTCCACTTTCTCCACCACCCTCAGCCAGTCTCGTAGCCTCGCCCTCCCCAGAGCCAGTGGCATGCCCAGGTACTCAAGAGGCAGAGAGACCTGAACAGACGTCAAGGCCAAAGCCAGTCCATCAGCCATCAGCTCCGCAAGACCAAACGGGACGAAAGAAGATTTGCTGTCATTTTTGCGCAGCCCCGACATCTCCGAGTAGATCTCCAACGTCGTGGCCATGCCAATGGCCGCCTCGGTACCCCCCTCAATGAGAAAGAGGGTGTCATCCGCATATTGAAGCCCGTCCCTAACATAGCCAGAAGTGAAACCATGGCTGATCACCCCCGAGACCATATCAGCCAGCATGTCAGCCGCAAGTATGAACAACATTGGCGCGAGAGGGCAACCCTGCCGTAGCCCCCTACGAGGTTGAATCCAGCCCCCCTCCGGTCTCCCATTGATCAAAATCGAAAGAGATGCCGTGGTGACACAGCGCTTCATCCACGAAATCCAAACGTCCGGGAAGCCCAATCGACGTAAAACCGACCACAAGAATCTCCAATCAAGGCTATCATAAGCCTTAGCAAAGTCAACCTTCCAGAGGACACCGCTCGCGTCCCGCCTCCGCCAATCCGCAACAATCTCAGAAGCAAGAGTTGTGCAATCAGAGATCTGGCGTCCAGGAACAAAAGCAGATTGAGCCGGGGAAACCAAGCACCCAAGAATTCCATTAAGTCTTCTCGCAAGCACCTTCGCCGCGATTAGATAAATTGCATTAGAAATGGCAATGGGGCGAAAATCCCCGACGGTGGATGGTGCAGAGCACTTAGGAATTAGTACCACGAGAGCCCTGTTGATACGATCAAAGCCCCTATTTCCCTGGAAAAATTCCGACACCACCTCAAGCACGTCATGTTTTTAGTTGTTTTTCTTCTTATAGAAGTGACGCATAACCTCATTGTATAAATATTTCACGCATCACAACTCATGGAAAGGTTATGCCACTCGTTTGGTTGACTAACTCAAATTTGAGTCGTTTAATTTCCTTTTGAACTGACTAACTGTTCCTCTTCATTCTTCTCTATTGTCTTGCTTCCAACATGGATACTTACGACCGACTCTTTGTTGGCTTGCTTTTTCTCAGCATGATCTTTCTCGGCTTGTTCTTTCTTGCATGCTCCTTCTTCTTCAATTGATACAACTCAGTGGGCATTATGCCCTGGTCGAGACATCTAAAAACATGAGCGTTCAGACTTTGGGGGGAGCTATGGAGTCAAGGAAGATGAGAAATCACGAAGCTCATGTTAAGTCCTTGAAAATTCACTCAAAATTTCTGGATCACGGTTAGGTTATCATCTTATGGATTGCACATCCATGAGATGGTTTTGTTCTGATACCATCTTTGTGACATCTTTGATCGAGCCGATTCAGATCCCGTCCATCGGGATTCCTTCTAAATCAACTGAGATCTCGCCGTCAAACGGGTAGTTTGCTTTTCAATTCAGCAAACCAAGCCAAACCACATTTCCATTCGCATAAATAAAATACTGTACATTACATGAGAGGTACTAATATACCAAAAATAATAAAATAGAAATTCTTGATAACAAGTGTGCTGCTAACTATATAAACTTACTGGAATAATGATAGCTTAATAAAAATCACCTCTCGACTGGTGATTATGCCTCCAAATAGTTCATTAGTATCCTTGTATTCTACTCATGCACATGGGGTCGCAGATGTAAAGAGTGAGTAAAAGTGTGCCATAAGATAATACAAAAAATCTAAAATGAAAGTGGTCAAGAAGCATATAAATTAGATCATGAATTCAATCACAAAATCATATATATAGCAATAATATTGAAATAAATCAACAAGTGATAAACGAGTCTAAGCATGTTATTTAGGTTCCATTTAATGTCATCTAAATAATATAAGCAAAGAAATAAACAAGTATGAGTATGCAATTACTATGATATATAGCTAAGGATATGTAAATAAGCCAATTATAAGAAATACATTAATAAGATCAAATGACAAGTATCAACATAATATAACCAAATTATTAATCACAAAACATATAATCAACACAAGTTAGTTTATTTATTTTGTTTAATGATTAACAACAAATATTTATCCAACCTTAGTGGTGCAACATGAGGTAGAAGTTGAACAACCATATCTGAGAGAAAAGCCTACTTTACTGCACATCTCTAACCACCTGCTACTTGTTAACGATTTCCTACTACTGAGAATCTTCACTTAGCTGCATTATAGCAGCAGTTTCGTATTTGCAATTTCCCTTTTG
Source organism: Ottelia alismoides (assembly GCA_037367405.1). NCBI lineage: Eukaryota > Viridiplantae > Streptophyta > Magnoliopsida > Alismatales > Hydrocharitaceae > Ottelia > Ottelia alismoides. The sequence continues at coordinate 1,035,396 of JAZKJV010000773.1, forward strand.
TATATACATTTCATACCCAATTTAGTGTGGATTTCTATATGTTCCGATCATTTTAGCTATCATTCATTATACCCATGGTCCCTGAGGTTTATGGCATCTTCTGGTATATTATCTTTCATTAGTCCAATACACATTCCTTACCACTTACTCATGCACACACATACATTCCGGCTCACAGGCTTGGTTCATATTAAGTAAATAGACGGGCAGTCAAGCAAGAGTTGCCTTCAGGCTCGGAGAAAGAACATGGACAAAAAGCCATCAAAGAAGAAAGTGGCTAAACAGACCTCTTCACTTTTTTCAAAGCCAGGAGCTATTTTCTTTTTCATAGGTCGACGAACCCAGCACACTAAAAGAGAAAGAAAAGCGATGAGTAAGGACACACACTTATTACTCAGAAAGATATAGAGACTAGATGGAAGCAGTATTTCCATAAGCTTTTCATTGGAGAAGGGAATAGTGAGATCACTTTGGGAGATCTAGCTAGTAGTGAAAGTTACTTGAGTCGTGCAAGCTATAGACAAATACAAAGGAAGGAAGTAGAGGAAGCTTTGAAGGTTATGAAACCTGGGATGGTGTAGGACCCAATGACATTCCTATGAAGGTACAAAGAGTTTTAAGTGAACGTGGTTTGATTTGGCATAAATTTATTTAATGTTATTTGGCGAGGTGAAGCAAGAAAATGCCCGAAGAATAGAGGAGAAGCATCATGGTGCCTCTTTATAAGAATAAAGGATACATTCAGAATTGTTTGAGTTATAGAGGTATCAAGTTGATGAGTCATACTATGAAAATTTGGGCACGCGTGATCGAAAAAAGGTTGAGGCATGTTTCCAAAGTAAAAGAAAATCAATTTGGATTCATGCTTGGTTGCTCAACTATTGAAGCTATCCACTTATTAAGGAGAACAATGAAGATTTATTGAGCTAAAAGGAAGAACCTCCATATGATTTTTATTAATTTTGAGAACGCTTATGATTCTGTCTCACGGGAGATATTGTGGACCATTTTGGAGAAGAGACAAGTACTTATCCTATACATCAACCTTATAAAGGATATGTATGATCTGGTTTCATCTTGTGTAAGGATCTAGTCTGGGGAGACTGACTATTTTTACATCAGTATTGGTCTGCATCAAGGTTCAACTTTGAGTCCATTCCTTTTTACTTTAATTATGGACGAATTAACTAGTCAAATTCATGATGAGATACATTAATGTATGTTATTTACTAATGACATTGTGTTGATTGATGATACTAGAGATTTAGTAAATGAGAAGCTTGAGGTTTTGAGACATTTATTAGAAACTAAAGGATTTCGTATAAGTATGGCTAAGACTAGATATATGGAATGCACATTTGATGGAAGCATTGGTGAAGGAATTGAGGTGAAGATTGGTGGCAATAACATTAAAAGAAAGATTATTTTAGATACTTGGGATTTATTTTGCAACATGACGTGGAAATCAACGGAGATGTTACTCATAGAATAAATGCATGTTGGCTAAAGTGTAGCGGAGACTCTACTGTTCTGTGGTAAGAATTTCCTTTGAAAATCAAAGGAAAGTTTTAAAAAGTAGCGTGGGACCTGCTATGCTCTATGGATATGAATGTTGGCATGTGAACCATAGACGTGTGCAAAGAATGACTGTAGCAGAAATGAAAATCCCAAGGTAGATGTGTGGTCATACACGTAGAGGTCAGATTTCGAATGATGCGATCAGAAAAAAAGTCGGTGTACTTCGATAAAGGATAAGATGGGAGAAAACCACTTATGATGGTTCGACCAATTGAGAAGGAAGTCGGCTGCTGCACTAGTTAGAAGATGCGGGTTTTGGGATGTTGAGTCGGCTAAGAGAGGGCGAGAAAGGCCTAACAAGTGTTAGAATGAGACTATCCAAAGGGATCTTAGATTTTTAGATCTAATCCCGAAAATGACCCAAGATAGATTTGAATGGAGGCAAATAATCCATGCAGTCGATCCTACTTAATGTGGGAAAAGGCTTTGTTGTTGTTGAGTGTATAGATTGTATAACGCATAACTAATTACCCAATGCGACCTCGAGAATGCATAAAAAACCAACATGAATAACAAGTATCAACAACAATTGTACAAGTCATAAGATAACATTTGTTATTGCGTATTTATATTTTCAATCAACACAACATTTATTTGTAAAGGATCAATATCCATGGCATAACATGCATCAACCTGCATTTTTATGTTTCAAATGGTAATCAATATGTTGATCTGTCATAATTTGGAGCAATATCTCATATATTAGGAATTAATCATATTAACTTAAGAGGCAAGGGCATTCATCATGTCATAGTAACATGCATGTTCATAGTATAAACAATGAGTTCAAGTTCATACAATTGTGATTAATCAATCAACATTTTTAGGGCATAACACATGCTACTAACATTGGTAAAATATATTTTGAATTATGTAATAAAATAACCTCCTAAACGATCCATAATCAAGCATGTGTAATCGTAAAATGAAGGAAAATTTTGAAATGTAGAAGATACAGCTATACCGGTAAAGACCTGTCATACCGATATTCAAAAGCCCCAAGCCAGAGTTCTACCCAGTTTATACCTATATAAACTGACCATATTGGTATTTCAAAGCCTGATTCTAATTCCATATTTAAGTATACCCTTTTTATATTAAGAGGAAAGGGAGCCTACTTCATGAAGTAGGTAGCCTTACATACTTCATGTCCGTTTTTTGTCCATTTTTTTTGAAAAATATTACCATGGGTTTTTATAACTATATCCCTCTAATATGTCATTCAAATTTCGTCAGAAACAGAGACTCCTATGCCCTCCATATAGAATAGGTAATTTTAACGGTCTTAGTTTTGCTGTAATCGACCCGTTCTGGATGGAGGGCATATGAGTCTCTGTTTCTGACGAAATTTGAATGACATATTAGAGGGATATAGTTATGAAAATCCTTGGTAGTATTTTTCAAAAAAAAATTAAAAATTGACAAATAATGCACATGAAGTAGGTAACGTTGCCTACTTCAAGTAGTAAGCTCACTTTCCTCTTATATTAATATATCAAACCTCCATTCAAAGTTCATATTGTGGTATAAACCCTTTATATTGGTATATATGGTTCTAGTATCTGTATATCTAATATATACATGTGTAATTCAGTTCTCCAATAGGTCACTTTTTTGCATTGGAGTTAGGTCCAACTTAATCATACAATTGAGTTGACAGCCAGCTAAACATGTTTAGATTGATCTGGGTGTTACAACATAACAATCTTAAAGAAAGTTGGGCCTCGAACTTCATGTCAAGCTTAAGTGAAAAACACAAAGGGAATAACAATCTTAAAACTGTAAAATTTTATATTTAATAGTAAGAGAAAAATATAAAGATTGTGTCAGGATTTCAAAAGTCGACCTACGAAAAATGAAAATATCTTATCCCCATCGTCATCTGTTTCCCATGTAGCTTCCTAAAAAAGGGCCAAGCTCGAAGATCTTTCGCCAAAGGAAGCTTCTTATTCCTCAAACATTGTATTGCTCTATTGAGAATCTCCATGATTGCTCCTACCAAGTCAGGTCACTCTTAACTGCAAAGAACGCATTGTGAATTGCTGGCAATTGTTGTAGTAGATATAATGGATAAACCAAAGCACCAACCTTCCTCTAAATATCAAAGGGTCCTATGTATTTTGGGGCTAGCATGTCCTTGACTCCGAATATGTGAATTATCGTTATGAGAGTTATCCTCAGGAACATGAACCCTCCAACCCAAAACTCCGGGTCTCATCTTTGATGATATGCATAGTGCTTTTGTTGGTTCTGTGTCTCCTTGATCTGTCATCTGATGGTAGCAATGTTCTCTGATGGGATCTCCTGACATCCTTTAACTGGTACATATGCTTATTTCTGAACTCGACCTAGGATGTTGAAATGAAACACATGCATCCATATAATAAATCTTACAGGGTTGTATAAATGGAGTGTTGTTCTATGTGAACTCCACAAAATGAAGGTGATCTATCCAAGATCCCTTCAACTCCAAGACAACATCTCAAGAGGTCTGTAATGGCCATAAGCATATGCTCTCTCTTGTCATCTTTCTATAAATGGTAAGGTATACTCATATTCAGATTTCCCCTAGACCTTTTTGCAAGCTATGCTAGAAGTAACAAGAGAACTACGAGACCCTGTCGGAGAAAACATTTCTGGGTACTTCATGAAGCTTCACAATATCTTGTAGATATAATGTAGTCATCCTCAAAGCTATGTAGGTGCTCGTGACTGATAGGAGATAGGATGACTTGATCAATCGACCAATGCTTACCCGTAGAGCTCAAATGCTATTGCACTTCAAGGTAGCCCATCCATAAAGTCCACGACAATCCTCTCCCACTTACTGACGTGAAAAGATTGAATAAGTGATGCATAATTTGATGCTTTGCCTTTTAGTTGATGATTCATGGCACTCTACTTAATACAAGCTCTTACTTCGTTCTTCATCCATGGCTACCATAAGTGTTGCAAAAGATCTCGACAGTGTTGTAAAAGTCAGCCGACGGGCCCGACTAGTAGGTCCGATTAGTCTTGTCAGTGGGGTGGCCGACCAAGTATTGACCAATTAGGTCCACTAGTCGATCGATTTGTGCTTGGAGATACCATTTTTTATTTTTTAAAGCGAACTTATTTTAATATGCTAAATATTTTATTTAAATTCAATTACTTCTTTTATTTCATTGTGATAATATAAAAAATGTATAAATATGTGTAAATATATAAGAATATATGTATAAAAATGACTTATGTATTGAAAATAACTTAAATTTTTCGAAGTCAATTAAAACCCGACTAAATCCAATTAGTCGTCTGACTGCTGATTAGTTCTTAGTCAGTGACCCATCCGACTAAGTACCGACTATCGAATTTTGCATCCTTGGATCTCGGTACACTTTAATGCTCCCTTGAGTGGATGATCTCATCTTGTAGTGATGTGTGAAGGTATCTTTTATCTCAACTCATTGATTATTTGCAAAAAAAAAATAATCACCAAAACACAACACTATCTACGAAGGTGAAACCATCTTCTTGTCCTCTATGAGCACCAACTTTGAGATGTCTGAAATGTCCGTCCTTCATCTGGCCTCTAGCAATCTGCTGAAGAAGCTCCGACGTGTTCATCACTGTAATATCATTTAACCTTGATGGTTGAGTCTAAAGACACTTTAGATTCTTATGGTTGAAATAGACCTCAAACTTTTCCTTGTACAAGTAGTGTCTCCATATCTTTAGAGGATAATCCTACAAACTTTAAATTGTTTATGGTGTAGTTCTTTCTCATGAACCTTTAACTGCTTGGAAGAATAAACAAATCATCTGCCCTTTATGCATTAATACACAACAAAGTTCTCGACGAGATCCGTCGCTATAAATCATGAATGTCCTGGTTCCAGACGGGATAGCAAGCACTATCACAGTTGCCAGATTATCATGTAATGTCTGAAAGATGTCCTCACATTCTCGGTCATATGTCATTCTTTGTCACACAGGTGAGTGATAGGGCTATCTTAGAAACGCCTTCCTTGAAACGTCTATATTATACAGCTAACCCAATGAAACAAAAAAACTCATAGACGATCAGGATCTTGAGTTGCTCCCACTTCAGCATTGCATTGACCTTGAAAATGTTGATAGATTCTCCCTCACAGGACACCACGTGTCCAAGAATTGTGACTTGGTCCAACCAGAAATTGTATGTGCTAAACTTCGTGAAGAGCTGATGCATTCAGCATACACACGAATTTCTTCTACGTTATCATCATCTCATATATGCATCACCATATGCCCTACTTCACTTCCAACCATTTGGGTACTGAAATGTGAGATCTTAACAACACACGCTTTTGTCTAAGTCATATTTATGACCAAACAATTTCAATAATCTTTTAAAAGTTTTCCCGACCTAAACCAAGACCATTTCAAGGAATAGTTGAATGAATACCCTTAATTACATAGAATAGACAATGAAATAATAAATATGTAATTTATAACATCTTCAACAATTTAAACTCTAACTATACAATCAATAAAGATGTACAAGAAAGTCAATCATAAAAATTTCTACTAGAACAACAACAACAAAGTCTTTTCTCATGATAAAACTCTCTATTAGATTAAAAAAACAATGCGATGGGGGAGAGAGAGGGCAGGATGGGGGGCGAAGATCTTACTGCTTGATTGCATGGATGAGGGTGGCGAGGAGATTTGAGCGGAGGTGGGGTGAGAAGAAGTTGGCAAGGAAAAACAGTTAGCGCAGAGTAGAGGGGAAGCGGTGTTAACAGAAAAAATGTAGAAACGATCATAGCATGGGGAGCAAGGTTTAAAAACCTATGTAGGGGCTTGACGTGTATAATTGCATCAAATTTGGATATTTGTAGATGAGGAATAATAAAATAATATAGTGAACTCCTTCTTAATTTGTCTTGTTATTCTATATAATGATAAAAAATATAAAAAATAGTTCCTTTTTCCCTCCATTAGAAAATGAACAATAATTACTAACCTTATTTATACAGGGTTAAATAAAAATTTGATCGATCATTTCAATTAGTAGAATTTTTATGCTTAGTGTACGACTCATCGGCATTTTTTAGTTGGAGTTGGGATTAAAATAAATGGACCCCCTACAGTATAGAACTATAAAATATGCACTATTGTTAGAGTATTTGATAGTGCGCCATGTTGAGTTGTAGCAGGGTAAATGGATCTTGGAGAAGGCTATATAGAGGCTCTGGGAAGGCTATATAAGGAGCCCCAGACCTCCTGTACTCATTGAGAGAAAGTGCAATGAAAAACACACCCCTTTGAGGGCTTCTCCCGTGGTTTCATCCCGCTCCTCACGGAGTAGGGTTCCACGTAAAATCATGGTGTTTCCATGTCTATGTTTCTTGTTCTTTAGCTCTGTTTATCATTCCGCTTCCGCATTCTTCATATTTTATAACATGGTATCATAGCGGGTTCGATCCTCAAGGATTTCAAGTTTTTATTTTTCGAGATTCGTGTAAGAAGTTCTATGTCCTTAAAGATGATTATTAGTGCTTTGTTCAAGTTCTGTCCAAGTTTTAGGGTTTCTATTAAAACCCTAATCCCTGCATATTTCAAAGATCATCATCAGTTTTTTATTAAGATCCAAAGATCTCGAAGCTGTAGTTCTCCAGGCCTCAGGGTTTCTTATGCCCTGAGCTCCGGCCACTTCGCGTAGCAGGTCCAGTACGTCGTTTCATCAAACAGAGTCTCACAGGCGATGCCCTCCGGTATCTCCCTCGTCGTGGCGGCAGCGACGAAAAGCCCTAGACGGAGCCCCGCAACTTCTCTTGGGACTCGCGTCGAGGTCTCCCATCTGTGGGGTTCGATCTCGCTCACGCTGCACTGCCCTCCTTTGAATGACGAAAGCATCCAGGCGATCTTCTTCTAACCCACAGCGGTGAGAACGTCTCCTTACTCACATCGCAGTCCTTTCCACGCCGTGGCGGCACAGATCGCCACCTTCAGGTCCAAAGCCTCTGCGCGCATCTCAAAGCGCAACCTCCAGGCTGCAATGATCCCGCAGACTCGTCGCAACAAGCCCAGGCGAAGCCCTAGGCGCAGGCGGTCCTCCTCCCTCGTGCGCGCGCCTCCGGCCGCTCCCAGCCGTGCCCAGGCGGCGCTCCTCCCCCTTCGCCTCCGCAGGTGTTGCCCTTTTCTCTGTACGCAGCAGCGGCGCCGCAGTTGGCTGGCCCGATCTCCCATCCCGATGACCTCCAGCAGCGGCGCACTGCCTCCTCCAGCAGCGGCGCACCCTCCGCCGATGACACCAGCGATCGACGATGAGCCCCAACGGGGCACCTCTCATCTTCAAGCACGGAGGGGACGACGGCATCCGTTGAAGCCCCGATCTGAGGGGCAACGAGCAGCGGGTTGAAACCCCAAAGGGCGACGGTATTCCAAGGGGTTTCCACGATTGGGAAACCCTAGAGCCCCGTGCGCTTTAAAAAAATATTTCTAGTACCCAAATGCGCTGGGTCTGTGAAATAAAAAATTGAATGAGGGAAAGCCTGCCGTTAGAGTATTTTTAAGGGAAAGGCCCATGTGGGCCGTGTTTTTATGAAAAAAAATGGGAGGTACCAAAAAAAATATGGGAGGACCGTGAGATGTTTTTTGAAAAATAGAGAAGAAGAGAGGCTGCATTTCTTTGGACCCTACTTGGGCCGAATGTTTCAAAAAAAAAGATAGAGAGAGAAAAGAGGCGCGTACAAGAAAAAGCCGTAGGCATGGTAAAAAAAAGGGGAGTTTTCTTTGAAAGAGTCGCATACAAAGAAAAGCCATATGCAATTTAAAAAAAAAGTGTGATGCAAAAGCCGGGAAAAAAAAGAACGGCTTACAAAAAAAAGGTAACGGCTTATTTAAAAAAAATGAAAAGCCGCAAGTGATGTTTGTTTTCCTCATTATGTTGTCTTCTCCCAACTTTGTCGATTTGTCTGTTTTTCGACAAGTTTGGGAGAAAGGGGGAGTATATGTAGAGTCACAAATCTATTCAGATGCTCCAGATATCAGATCTTCATATTCCAGGCCAGTGCACATTGTTCAGACTCTACAGATTCAGTTGTTCAGACTCGACGTCAGAAGGTTCCGAGTCTAGTTTCAGACACGCACGAGTGTGCGGTCATTTTCAGATGAGCATATGTTGCCATCATCAGTTCAAGGTCCCCATCATTCTTGTTGTTGTTCGGCCAGAGTTTTCATGTGAGCCATAGGGACTCCAGAGCAGAGGACCATTCCCTTGAGGGCAAGGGTTTTCATGTGGTATCATAGGTACACCAGAGCAGTGCACCATTCTCTGAGCCAGATGGAAGAGACCCAGTTCTCCGACGAGGAGACTTCAGGCGCAGTTCAGACTCGATGGTCAGATTCCGAGTCTTCAGTCGACTCACACTCCAGCCCGTTCGTCCTCCTCACCTGCACGGCATGAGAAGCAACGTCCTCGACTGCAGCAATGTGCGCGTTGGGTTGATATTGTCCGTAGTGTCATGTAGCATTGAGTTGAGTTTATTTCTGTTTGTCCAAGCTGAGCATTGCATGCTCCAGCTTGAGGGGGAGTGTTAGAGTATTTGATAGTGCGCCATGTTGAGTTGTAGCAGGGTAAATGGATCCTGGAGAAGATCCATTTACCCCATCCTGTGTTTAGTCCCATACCGCCTAATGGTGGGACTTGGAGGCTCTAGGAAGGCTATATAAGGAGCCCCAGACCTCCTGTACTCATTGAGAGAAAGTGCAATGAAAAACACGCCCCTTTGAGGGCTTCTCCCGTGGTTTCATCCCGCTCCTCACGGAGTAGGGTTCCACGTAAAATCATGGTGTTCCCATGTCTATGTTTCTTGTTCTTTAGCTCTGTTTATCATTCCGCTTCCGCATTCTTCATATTTTATAACAACTATCAATAGCACAATTTCAAAATGAGCTACCTATTGCAGACTTTAAAAAAACATTATAAGTGATACATTCAGAAACTGCAACACAGGTACATTATTCCGAGAATTGAAAAATATATTACCACAAAGATTGTTTTCTTTAGACATATTTTAGGAAGTTTTCTCTTGAAAATACTGTCCCGGGTGTTATAAATGGACAGGGTTTTGTCCTGGCAATAATACCTGTTTGTATCTTTAAATTTTTCATTTACTCTGGCTAACCAATTTTTCCTGAAATATTGAAAAGTCCATTTCAACTTGTAGGCAAAGGAGGATGCAGACAAGCCTGGGCTTGAGGCAATGCTGCAAAAGGTTTTACAACTGTATGCATCTAAAGTTCTTTCCAGACGGAGCTATGCCTGGAAAGGTAAATACCACATTACATTCAATATATATATATATATATATATATATATATATATATAAATCAAAGCATGTTCTACAAGTGTGATAAAGAATTTTCTGTGAACAACGAATCCAGTCGAACTGATAAGTTACAATTAGCTTCCATGTGGCACAAAGATCTTCATGTTACAATATCTAGTTTATTTTCAGTTTTAAATTACTCATTTTTTAAAGTATAAAATGATTTGATTAATGAAGCTACCATCTTTTTCACAGGTCTTATGTTAGGGACAGAAACTACCAAAAACAATTTGAAGTTTCTAAAATGAAGGAAACATCCTATAAAGTGGATGAGAATCTAGGAAATGAACCACAGACCTCAAAGAAATAGGGACATCCAAATTTAAGTGGATTAAAATCTAGGAAATGTAATCGCAAACCATGAAGAAATAGGGATATCAGAAAATTTCAATTGACATTGGTTTATTTACAAAAGACTAAATGGCAAAGCCCTCACCCACTATAAGTAGGGTCGGTTACATGGATTCTTTCTCTAATCCATGTTGAATGATCCGGTGAGGCAATGCCAACGTAGGGAGATCCCTCTCTCTTGGGCATGCGATAGGGGAGTTGAGATGGGGTCATAGAGGCGATAGGATTGGAGGCATCGACAGAGAGATGGAGTTGGGGCGGGGGTTGGGTCTGGAGGCTGGGTTGGAGTGGGAGGAGGGTGGGGCAGAGGAGGGGGAGGCTAGGGTGGAGGAGAGGAGGGGGAGGAGGCTAGGGTGGAGTGGGGAAGGAGGAGCTGAGGACAGCTAGAGGTTGGGGCTGGTGAGTGGGAGGAGGAGGACGAGGTGATGGTGGCAAGGGGCGGAGTGGTTGAGGAGGAGCAAGGGGGGTGTGGAGGATGACCTTTTAAGCTAATTTTTTGATTTAATTCCTTTTGCTTCTCCGAAGTTAACATCTATTTGCGTTGGGGATGGACCGACAGCTAACCCATGGGGCACAAATGATAGAATTGCAAGATGTCGGGGGTACAACTGATATTCCAAAAAAGGAAAGGGCATAACTAAGATTGCAATATCTCATAGGGGCACAACGGACGAAAATCCTATTTTTATTAGTCAAAGTTGTAATGCATATTATTTGTCTAATGTCATATGAATAGTGTTATATAACTAAGTTGATGGTCGGAAAATTGCAAATGATGCACATGGCATGGTTGATCACTGAGACGGCGGAATATGAAGGGAGAATGACACTAAGCCGACCAACAAATTAGAGAATGACCACCCTAAGATCCAACCAACAATTAGAAATTAACAAATTTCGGTCTCCGGAGGGTTTTACATTCTTGATAGGAGATCAGCCCTTGAAGTCGGGGGCTCATTTACAACAAGGTTTGTTGAAGATCACTTGAAGGCTTTGTTTTCTCGTAGCAGAATTGCTCATATTGTTTTTTTTATAATAAACGATATTATGTATCACATATTGATATTACAGGGAAAAGATTAGACATATAATTTGGTTAATAGTTAGAACTTAGAATTATATAGAAGCAAACAATGCACGTCTGGTAGCAACAAATTTTTTCTCATATTATGGCGCAGTTCACACAAAAAATGACCATCAATCTTCCAATAATTTGCATAAATATTAGGCTGTGGCTACCGATGATTGGGATAATACTCACCTGGGTAATAAAATTGTGGAACTTGAGAATGTGCAGCTATGTAGACCATTTTTGTTCAATTGAGGATTGAACAAACTTGAGAGTTTGTGGGGGCCAAAACTTTTGATTAGGGAAAAAATTAGGAGTTATTAATACTGAGATGTTCTGCATTTATTTTATTCCCATAAACACTTATCTATTGATTTTGCTGAATGCATTGCAATCTGACAACATGATGTGGATGTTTCTTGAACTATGGTAGTCTTTATATTTGATTTTCATTTGTATATACTCATAATTTTCTCATCGCCAAATTTATGTGACTGCTGCTATCATGGTGAAGCTAAATTTTCTCTGCAGGAGATGAAGTTATGAGGGATGAGAGTTTCCTTGAATCTATAATTAAAGGTAAAAGTTCAAGGTGATGTTTGCGTATTTTTTTCTGTAGTGGAACATCTTTGTATTTTATCTCTCTCTGCCTTACATCAGACAATTGGATTCTTGCATAAATTTGTAGGCAAAATTACTCAGACCATTTGTGTGAGCTAAAGTTTGTATAAGATTTAATCACATTTTCAACAGTCATTTTTTGAAGAAAGCTGGCAGTTTGGTAGCCCCAGATCTAGTTAATTGATATTCATCAATGATAGTGTTCTTATTGGGCTCTTTTGACACAAAACCAACTTCCAAAGTCTGGTCGGTGTTGATCTAGCCCTTCCATTTCATGAGTAAGGCTTTGATATTTGTTTCATCAGATCCGGAATAGGGGTTGGGATTGGATTTTGTTATCAATTAATGTTGTTTTACATCTAGAGCTAAGTTTTACAGAAACTTGGGAAATATTTGTGGTGATAAAGGTGTAGGTTCGATGTAGAAGTCAAAGATCCAGTCTGCGACATGATGAGGTATTATTTGGTTGACACTGTAGGAACTAGTCAAAGAAGTACTAGCCTTCTAGATAGCGTGGTACTGCATTACTGTGGCAGGGCATTGATTTCTTCACTGAAGATACTTGAGACCATTTTTTTGGAACATGTTTCGCTTTTTTTATTGCTAGTGTTTATTGTCATGTGCCCTCTAGCAGGAGCTTCATGTTCTTGTTAAAAACCATCTTGAAAAAGAATAACATTGGCTTCTCATTTATTTAACTCAAGTCACTTTTGAAACCCCCACAATGTTTATATAGAAATCTGCATAGAGGGATCTGAATTGGACAAGCTAGCTTCAGTTATGTTACCCAATCCAGGAATCAAGACTATATCTATGTAATCGAGTTATGTTCTAGCAAGGGTAGTAGCTTTCTAGCAGTACTTATTTCGAGCTAACCCCTTTCCTTTAGTATTAGCAACTTTCTAGAGAGTTTTTTTGTTCGAGCTAGCTCCATTGCGTAAGCATTTTGGAATGTTGTGCTACAGATGAGAAAGGGTTTTCCAAAAGTTGAATGTAGATGGTTTGCACATATGAACTAGAGAGTCTATATAACAAGGTAAAGACGTTTGATGTAACGAGGCATGCAATCAGATAGATCAACCCTTTTGCAGGAATGATGGAGATCTCGACCGTTAACAGGGTGGGCATTTTGTCTAAAAGAGTGTAAGACAGTTTAATACAGTAAGGCAATGACCTTTGCCATGTTTTCTCGTCAACTTCACATCGACAACCCCTTTCAAGATAATGTATGGTCTTCCTATCGACGACATGTGAATTTTAACAGACTTTTAATATTGACACCTTGACTTGGATTTGCTATTCGATTGGAAGGCATCGGTTCGCCCGGAAATGGATCGGTTCAAAATCACTTGGATTTGCTATTCGTATCGGTTCGCCCGGAAATGGATATATCGGGATATAGCGACGATATCGATGGAAATCTCAAAAATAAATACACATTTTTTCAGGAATTAAAATCACCATAGTTATTAAAACAATAAATAACATACAAATACACATTTTATACGCAAGAATGATGTGTATTTAGCACATTATATCGCACATATTGCTGGTTGTCAATGTTGATAGTTGATTGTTGACTGGTGAGATATATTTTGGATTTGTGATTCTAATTTGATCAGTATTAGACTTGTTTTATCTCTATTGCATAAAGTGAAGTCCACCAAATGAAGAACCGATGTATGCACTCCACTATCTCACCATACCCACCATACCCTACCAGACGGGGACCCTGACTGAAAAATATATATATAATTCACGATGTGTTTTAATACTAGGAGTAGCAAAATAAGTAGTGAAATCAAGCTTACAGGGGTAATATCATTGATATATATATATATTGACGATATCGGTCGATATCCGAGAAATTTTGTACTGAAACCATTCATTTTTGAGCGATATTGCTCGATGTGATGATATGTCGTCGATATCCTGGAAAAGGATATATATATATATATATATATAGGGAAAAAGGAGTTGCCCCAGGGGGGAGCTAACTTGGCTTCCTCTCGCCCCATTTTCCCCATTTTTTATTTTTTTAATGAATCTGTGGGTTTTCATCATTATATCCCTACGTCACTCAAGTTTAATGCGAAACAGAGACTCCTACGACCTCCATCCAGACAGTTATCTTTTAACGGTCGCATAATGGTTGAAATCGACCCCGTCTGGATGGAGGCCGTAGGAATCTCTGTTTCACATGAAACTTGAATGACATAATATAGATATATAGTTATGAAAATCCACGAAAGTATTTAGAAAAAATAAAAAAATAGGAAAAATGGGACGGGGGAGCCAAGTTAGCTCCCCCAGAGGGCAACCCCATTTAACCAATATATATACATATGTGTATGTGTGTGAATATCGGTACCCACATCTCATCGATACCGATAATATATCAATGATATGCCACGATATCATAAATCGTTATATATATACACATATTTAAAAATCAAAAAATCACAACTACTCGTTGGTATATTTTTAATTAATTTAAATAGTATTCATATTATATAAGTTATATATATATGAATAAAATATATAATAAATGTCTAAATTACAAATATAATAATAACTAATTAATAAATATATTTTACATGTATAAAATAACTGAGATAACTTAAAATTCAACAACTCTAAAAATAAGAAAAATTGGGAATGTTTCACCTATATGCTTTTGATATACACATTGAGTTTATCTGTCATTCTACGTGTTTTGGTCCATTCTTCATAGGATAGTAATGTTAAGTAGAAGATTAATATGACACTTGGATTTTTTTACTCCCTTTAGCTTTGACATTAGGTCATCCTTGCATGTGGTTGTTAGCCCTTTTTTATTGTCCACTCAGCCCTCCCCGATAACCCTTCGATGCATTTAGACACATCTCAATCTAGGTCCTTTATTGCGGACTTCCGATGAAATGCCAGGTACGATTCATCATCCATATATACGCCGGTAGCCAGGTACGATTCATCATCCATATATACACCAGTAGGCCTCATCCGTACATCTTCTCATTCCTACAAATATTTTATCCTTCTTGGGGATGAAATTTCCATTAGTGACAACGACCTTAAAGCCTCTAGGTCCAACAAGAGTGAACTGGAATTCGCGAAGTTGGTCAGAGAGCTCGACTAACTGTCTTCTCGAAGTGATAGCTATGAGTCGCTTGAGTTGGTCCTTCTAGATAGGGTTTAATAGACAGAAAGGAGGAACGAGACGGTTCCACCAGAAGCAAGGTGAGTCGTAGCCTCGAGGTAGTCGCATAAGCCTCAGTTTTCCCCAAAATTTTATTATTCTAGCATATTCTAGTATATAATTATGGACGAGTTGACCAGTCACATTCAGGATGAGTTACCTTGGTGTATGTTATTTGCTGATGATATTGTGTTAATTGACGAGACTAGAGATGGAGTAAATGAGAAGTTTGAGGTCTGGAGACATGAGTTGGAGACTAAAGGATTTCGTATAAGTAGGGCTAAGACGGATATATGGAGTGCACCTTTGATGGAAGCAATGGTGAAGGAATCGAGGTGAAGATTGGTGACGATAACATTCAGAAGAGAGATTCCTTTAGATATCTGGGATCTATTCTGCAACATGATGGGGAAATTGATGGAGATGTTACTAATAGAATAAATGCAGGTTGGCTAAAGTGGAGAGGAGCCTCTGTTGTTCTCTGTGATAAGAAAATTCCTTTAAAGATTAAAGGAAAGTTTTACAAAGCAGTCGTGCGACCTGCTATACTTTATGGATCTGAATGTTGGCCTGTGAACCATAGACATGTGCAGAGAATGAATGTAGTAGAAATGAAAATGCTAAGGTGGATGTGTGGACACACACGTAAAGATCGGATTCGGAATGATACAATCAGAAAGAAAGTTGGCGTAGCTTCGATCGAGGATAAGATGCGAGAAAACCACTAAAGATGGTTTGGACATTTGCAAAGAAGATCAGCTGATGCACAAGTTAGGAGATTCGAGTGTTGTGATGTTGACATGGCCTCAAATTTCACGAAATTCGGTCGAATTTCTGTTGAATATCGATATGCAGTCGAAATCGAAATTCGATCGAAATGACCGAAATATTGGGGTCCTAGTACAAAAAATGACCGAAATGACCGAAATTCTGATCGAAATTCCACCGAAATTCCATCGAAATTCTGTTTTGGTCGATACCGAAATGGTGACCGAAACCGATATTTAGGGTTGAGCCGGCTAAGAGAGGGCGAGGACGACCCAAGAAGTGTTGGAAAGAGACCATACGAAGGGATCTTAGTTTTGTGGATATAAGCCCGGGATTGACCCAAGATAGGTCTGAATGGAGGCTAAGAATCCATGTAGCCGACCCTACTTAATTGTGGGAAAAGGCTTTGTTGTTGTTGTTATTGTATATTCTAGTATATAATTATTAAGAAAGCAATACAATAACACAAATCTTTAAGCATATAAAACAAATTCTAATGCAATCCATCGTTGTCTTAGACTCGTATACTTGCACTGTACCAAATGTTGCTATTAAACACAAGATGAAATAGAGTACAAAACATAATAAGTTCCAAATTCCAGGTTTCAAATCCTATTTCTTGTTCAAAAGTAGAATGCTAATTCATGCTCTTGTCTTCTAAACGCCTAAAGATCTTCTAATCATTGCCCTGAACTCTAACATCGGCAACAAGACTATCATCCTCCGATCCACTACTACTCATTGGATCATCCAAAGAATCATCCATGTAG
Organism: Ottelia alismoides; assembly: GCA_037367405.1. NCBI lineage: Eukaryota > Viridiplantae > Streptophyta > Magnoliopsida > Alismatales > Hydrocharitaceae > Ottelia > Ottelia alismoides. The sequence goes on from JAZKJV010000773.1 coordinate 1,052,109, forward strand.
TTTAAATTTCATTCATCATCTTCTTCATCACTAACATCATCTCCAGTATGAACCTTGTCCTCACCACTATCAACCACAACTTTACATGTATTATATAATACCATTGTTATTTGTTAGTGTTGGGAGAAAATAATAGCTTATTATTTCTGAGAACCCTGGGCTCTCTTATATAGAGGAGAGTCTTATAGGTAAATTACATAAAATATGGTACATAGAAATAAAATGATAAAACGGGTACATAAAGATATGTAAATATTTCTACACTCTCCCTCAAACTGGAGCATAGATGTCAATCATGCTTAGCTTGGATGAACACTTTAGGAATGGCCCTCTGAGTAATGCTTTTGTAAATATATCTGCAGTTTGCTCTCCTGAACTGACATGTGATGTAGATATCAACCCTTTCTGAATCATATCTCTTGTATAATGACAGTCTACCTCAATATGTTTAGTTCCTAATGGAATGCAGGGTTGTTTGCAATAAACAGAGCAACTTGATTATCACATTGTAGTTGCATAGGTAGAGGAACTTTTATGTGCAGATCTGCTAACAACGCTCGAACCCACATCATTTCGGTAGTCGCTTGTGCTATAGCTCTATATTCAGATTCAACACTTGATCTAGCCACAACGGTTGAATCTTACTTTTCCAAGAAACAAGAGAACTGCCAACAAATACTGCAAAGCCTGGTATGGACTTCCTGTCCTTAGGACACCCTACATAGTCAGCATCAACACATGCGGATACGGTGAGAGTTGCTCCTTTCTTAAAGAGCAATCCTATTCCTGCAGACGATTTTAAAAATCTCAATATCATGTGTATAGCATCCATATATACCTGTCGGGGCTGCTCCATAAATTGGCTTACTCGACTCACTGCAAAGGCAATATATGATCTGGTAATCATAACATAAAGGAGTTTTCCCACCATCTCTCTGTATCTCATCTTATCGACTTCATTTGTATCCCCATCGTACAGCTTCATGTTAGGGTCTATAGGAGTAGTAGATGGTCTGCACCCAATCATGCCAGTCTCAACAAGCATATCTGTAACATATTTCCTTTAGGTCATCACAAGCCCTTGTACATTCCTAGCAAATTCTAACCCTAGGAAATACCTTAAGGTGCCCAAATCCTTAGTAACAAACTGACTGCTTAAAAAATCTTTTGCCATCTTTATTCCTTGCACATCATCTCCTGTAACAATTATATCATCCACATAAATCATGATGACAACTATCCCTCTAGATGTTCTTTGCACAAATAGAGAATGATCTGCATTTGATCTTTTGAACCCATGTCATTCAATCAGATCTGAGACCTTCTGAAACCAAGCACTTGGACTTTTTTTAAGGCCATATATCACCTTATGGAGTCTACAAACCTGTTGATACTCCCTCTCAGCAACAATCCTCGTAGGTTGTTGTATGTATACCTCCTCCTGTAGATCTCCATATAAAAATGCATTTTTAACATCTAACTGAAATAAGGGCCAGTCACGCACCACAACAATCGAGAGCAGAACACGTAAAGTTGAGTGACGAGCAACATGAGAGAATGTATCCAAATAATCAATACCATAGGTTTGAGTAAGCCCCCGTGCCACCAATCTTTCCTTGTATCGATTAAGACTCCCATCGACATGATATTTAATGGTAAATACCCATTTGCAACTGACAATAGAGGCACCTGGAGGAGCATACACCAAGCTCCAGGTACCACGTGATTGTAGGGTCGCCATCTCTTCTTCCATAGCTAAATGCCAACGGCTATCTCTCAATGCCTCATGGTAAGTCCGTGACACTTCTTCAGCGAATAGAGCAACTGCAAAGTTATGAAACTCCCCTGTCAGGCGATGAAAGGACATATGTGAAGCAATTGGATACGAGGCACATGTACGCCTTTGTTTCCTAATAGCAGTGGGTTTGTCCATGTCCTCAGGAACCTCCTCCTGCACTGATCCCTGTACAGAATTATCGCCATTCCCATTGTTAGAAACCATGTTATCAGGACATACATGGGGCATGTTGGATGATTGGCCATGACCATGAGCAGTAGCTGACCGACGAGTATAGTACTTGGGCAATGGTGGAACAGACTGCATATGCGGCTGTGTAGAGGGGACTGGTGATGGTGTGGTGGAGGTGTCAGTGATAACGGTGATGGTGGTGGAACAGTAGAAGAAGACAACAGAGTAGGAGGTGGAGGTGGCATGTAGATCTCAGTATCAGATTCTGAAGAAGCCAACCTTACCTGTAGGAGAGAAATACATTATGGACTCAAAAAATGTGTCATCAACACTATTATAATTTTTCCTCCGTAATGGATCATAGCGTCGATACCCCTTCTGTGTCCTGGAATACCCAACAAAAACACATTTGACAGCTCTAAGAGAGAGCTTGTCAAGACCAGGAGTCAATTGGTGAACAAATACAACCGAACCAAAGACACGATGAGTAAGAGAGAACAACTCCTTCTCAGGGAAAGCCATAGTGAAAGGATTTTTCTCACTCAAGACAGACGAGGGCATACGATTCACAAGACAACATGCGGTAAGAACCGCATCTCCCCAAAACGAGTGTGGTGCACGACTTTAAATAAGAAGGGTCCGAGTGACATCCAGTAAATGTTGATGCTTCCTCTCAGCAACACCATTTTGCTGAGATGTATAAGGAGGAGAAGGTTGATGAATTATACCACGGGAAGATAAAAAAATGTGAGATAGGCTGAGTGCAGAATTCCTACGCATTATTTGTCCTGACAAACTTCACAGATGTCGAGAAAACATTTCACTCTTCATTAATAAAGTTTTTTATTACATCCCCCGCTTCAGATTTATTCTTCAATAGAAAGACCCACGAAAAACGAGAAAAATCATCTACTGCAACTAGATAAAAACGATGCCCCTGATGATCAGGAACACGACTTGGACCCCAGATATCGACATGAAACAACTCAAATAGGGAGTTATTGCTTCGACTCTGACGACTGGGAAAAGCTGACCAGTGATACTTTCCCAATTGACACGCTTCACACTGAAATGAGGAAGTAGGAGACTACGGCAAGAGGTGACACATCTTCTGAAGAGGGAGATGACCAAACGTAGATGCCATGTATAGGGAGAGACTGATCCGGTTGACTGATAGGAAGCTCCTGCAAAAGGTGTGCGAACCAGCCTATAAAGTCTGCCCTGTTCACGGCCACACCCAATCATGCGGCCCGTAAAGATGTCCTGAAAAACAAGAGAAGATGGGGCAAATATCGCTTGGCAGTGTAAATCCTTTGTAAGCTGGATAATAGACAACAGGTTCATAGAGAAATCTGGAGCATGTAACACATACTGTAGACGCATGGAAGGCGTCAAGGTAATCTCCCCTTGTCCTGTGATTGGGGAGTGAGTCCCGTCAACTATCACTACTGTCCGTCCTGGAGGTACTTGTCTATATGTTGTTAGTTGCTCTCTGTCGCCACATAAATGGTGTGCCGCTCCGGAGTCCATAATCCATTCTTTAATCTCAGATCCATGACAATAGGTAAATGCATAGGGGCTACCTGATGTACTGGTAGAGGTGGAGGTACTAGCAGAAGCTGACACCGCTATGTCTGATTGGCCTCCTGGAGATGAGGCAGGAGGCATGATATCTCGAAATCTGGCAACGAGATCATCAAATCTCCGATCAGAAGTCGTCGGTGGAGGTGACTCGACTTGCTCCGCTACTCGCGTTGATGCTGGGAAACCATGCTTCGAATAGCATGTATCCTCTGAGTGGCCAGGATGATGACAGTAAGTATAGGGCTGACGGTTGCGACCCCATCTACCACGGGGTCTATGTCCACGAAAGGATGAAAAACCACCTCTGCCTCTGATGCTGCCATTGCCGAAGAGGTATGACCAGTAGTAGCAGTCGGAACAATCATCCTGCTAAGTCGACAGAAAGCTTCCTCCATTGAGGAATAGTGGCGTCCACAAGGATCTGAGAGTGGGCAACATCATACTCTGGATCAAGTGCACCAAGGAATACCCCAACCATGGTAACATTCATGTAAGTCTTTTGTTGTTCAGGAGTCACCGTCAGAAGCATGAAGCTGTGAAGCTTCTCAAACATTCCGTGCAAGGATGTGTACAGTGAATGTTAGGGTCTTCCATTCTGCTTGATCGTGAAAATATCATGCTGCAACTGGAGTATCTTGGTCTCATTTCATGCCTGAGAGTAGGTTGCAACCAAAATATCCCATATGGCCTTGGCCGTGGGATGTAACACGTCATTTGGCGATCTCGATCGTCAATGTTCCTGACAACCAGACTTTGGCATATGTGCCGTCCGCCTCCCAAGAGACGTGAATCCATGTTTTCTCCACCGGTTCATCATCGATAAGAATATGCTTCTTACCGTTGACTTCATGAAACTCATGAACTGCATGGCCCAGAGTTCATAGTTTGTCCCGTCCATCTTGACAATTGGTGCCGGACCTCTGAAGGCACCTGTGGCGGGTACATCTACAATGTTGTCTGATATATTTCCAGACGGAAATCACAGGGTTATCGTAGACCAACGATAGATGTCTACACAAACATGTAAGGATTCGATTGCATATGTAGACTTATGCAATCAAATCCATCACCTGATGAAGACCTGAGATGCAAGAACGCCTAGAGTTGGGGCGCACACGCGCTTAGAGGTTGCGACGCACGTGCGCAACTAGTAACTGGGAGGGGGCGGCACGCAACCGAGAGGGGGTGACGCCGGAAAGGGGCGGCTGGTGGGGTTAGGGTTAGGGTATACGAGCTCCAGTCTAGGACTGCCGCTCTAGTACCAGATTGGGAGAAAATAATAGCTTATTATTTCTGAGAACCCTAGGCTCTCTTATATAGAGGAGAGTCCTATCGGTAAATTACATAAAACTTGTACAGAGAAATAAAATGATAAAACGTGTACATAAATATATGAAAATATTTCTACAGTTAGTATATTGTATTTTTATTCTAAGGAAATAAGTTTAACATCTCATTTATCTTTCTTTCTCTTCTTTCTATGAGAATAATCTTGTTTTTCCTCAGCTTCCAAGGTCTTGATATGCACCGTATTCACATATCTGAAGCTCTGAAACTCACTCATCACCATAATCCACATCTTCCAAGCATAGGGGATCCTCCATAGTGTTTTTCTTGACCTCCCTCTGCTTCAACTTCAAGTTAAACATCACATAGACCAAATCATTGATTTTTGCTTGTGTAAGTAGATTTCTCTTCTTCGTATGTACCTATCCAATACACATGGCCAGGCTTAGAATATATACAATTAGAAAATATGCTCATGATCTACTCAAGTCAAAAATACTACATGATTAAATGAACTCCAAATGCGTTCACACCCAGATGCAGTACATGTGAAACTCAAAATTTTTATGGCAAACTTGGTTAGCTCAGGAGTATCATCTAGAAAATCCCTCCACCACTGATCTGATGATGGTCATAAATCCATAATATATGATTAAATTTAATAATGAAAAGCAAAGAATAATATATCGAGAGGGTCAAAGGAATACATACCAGGACTCCTTTTCTTCTGCGTGTTCACATCATTAGAATATCCAAATAAGCCTCGTGCACTTATTGAAAGCATCTATCTGTAAATCTACTTCCTCCATCTCCAACAGTTCACTTATCCACCTCTCCGTGAAAGCATACAATCCATTTTTATCTCGATGTACGTGGAAAATGAGGTTTTGTAGTGATATTGGGGATCGAGAAAGTAGGTGGCAACATGCAAATGAGTATGAAGTTGGTGATCCCACCTAGCATCCATGATGTCCCAAAATGGTTTGTATTTTTCTTCTCCATTGCTTAATGCATGCGTAATTTCCTCCTTGGCTCTGTCCATGGCTTCATAAATGATTTCCATTTATGGATATTTTTCGGAATCAACCATCCTTAAAACCATGATAAAAGGTTTGATTGTAATAATTACAAAGGCAATGTTTGGGCCAAAAAGATTTGTGTCTCAAAATTGTGTTGCACATGCTTTGCCCTTGGGGCTTGGAAGAATAGGGGCTCCTCTTCCATGCGTAGGAAGTAAAAAATGACTCGAGAGAGTCCGTAACAGTGATCAATCTCTATAATGTAAAGAAAGCCGTAGCAAAATGTATAATGACAGGTCGGACCAAATCTCCCCCAATCTTTAGCATGATCATGGACAAAGCCCGACCATTAGCATAGATGTGGTTGATGATTCTTTTGGATTTTTTGAAAAAGGAAGCATGCAAAAGTAATTTCAGAATGTCTTCTAGCATCAAATCATTGTAGTGGGTGACGCATGGGCTCCAATATAAATGTTTGCTCTTCTCCATCAACAATTTTCCAGCTGCTTTGTAGTTTGAGGAATTATCATGTTCAATCATAACTTGTATGACGGTGTCTTCACCAACCTTCTCAACTATATCATCGAGTAGAGAAAAAGTAATTGTGTACTCTTTGTTCTGTCAGATGCATCAATGGACTTCAAGAACCAAGTCCTGGTGGATTGTTCACTAAAAATTGATAAGTGAACGGCCTTTTGTATCCGTCCAACCATCAGACATGATACTACAATCTGCCTCTGCCTAAGAAGCCTTTGCCGCTTTCATCACATTGTCGATGTTATTCACTTCTTCCTTCAATATCCAAGATCTCAACTCGTATGCCGTTGGAGGTTTCAATCCCCTCCCAAATGCGCCAACAGAATGAAGCATTGTTTGAAATGGACTATTTACACAATTGAATGCTAATCCATTTTCAAAGAAAAATCTTCCAATATCACAACAAATATGAGTCCTATCCTCTTTCTTCCATGATGCATTCAATGTTGTCTGATGCTGCTTCTCGAGGATGTTTGTAGTCCCTTAATTGATCAAATTCACAGATAAATTTGCAAACAATTAAATTTGCAACAAAATAAATTTGCAACAAAGTATGAATCACGGATTCACAACAATCACAATTCACAAGATTCACAACAAAAACGTGAAAACCTAACTAAAATCAATAGTTCAATTAGAATAAAATGAAGCTTCTCCAATCATATGATATAGCATATAAATTACCTATAGGATTTCGAAGGAAATATAAAAGTCAAGTAAATTGATTCAAATTCTGTAAATTGGAATAATTCTTTAACACTTTTTTTCATTTTATAAAAAATAATGTTTTCATGTTCTAAAAAATGATATACATCTCGATTAAATTCATAATTTTGAGTCATTATTTGCTCTCTTGCATATCAAGGTCAGGGTTAGGATTTAGGGCAGCAAAGCATACCTACAGAGAGGAGGTGGTGGCGCAAGAATCAAGATGCAGAGGGAGGAGGCAGAGGCAACTATGGAGGCTCGCGAGCTTCGAGAACCTCAGCACCGGTTTCTGGAGGAGGTAGTGGTTGCTCGAGGAGGTGTCGCCAATCGCCAGCGTCATGAATCGGAGGGATTGCAAGAGGGCTTAGTGCTTTTTTGTGGGTTTTCAGACACGGTAGAGAAACAGGTCGGACCAAAGGAAATCTTTTGAGCTTCTGCGACCGCCTCAGCTATCGCCTGAATCTCGAGGCGCAACCGCCTCTGGGCGTTTTTTTTTTTTCCCCCTTTGAGGTGCCTGACTCACAGGAAAAGGCTGAGGCGTACGTCTCAGCACCAAATGTGACCGCCTCGCCTCGAGGCGCGTTTTTTCATTCCATGTTCTGGACTCACATCTGGATCGAAGAGAATCAGGCATGGTATCCAATCCCTTCTTCAATTAGATCAATTACGTTTGATTCCTATTCAATTTCGTCAATCTAATCGAAAATACCGCATATCATTGTTTCTTCTTCGACAATCTTCCTCCATTTTCTATCCACTGTATTCTCCCTCAATCTAACCTGATCGATTGAGTTCGTCAATCAAATCAGATTCAAGTCTATTCCATCTTTCATCCCAAATAAGGAGTCCATCCACCCTTTATACACGTTCATTTGATGATCAAGCTTTTTAGACACCTATAGTTCAAGAACTTCAACAACAGAACATCAGAAGCTTCGTCTTCAAATAAAACCTGGAGTACAAGCAAAGGAATGAGGATTGCACCCTCTTTATCAAGCGCACCAAGAGGCGGTGTTGATTGTTTGTGGTCATCACTGGATATTGGTTCATGCAAAACTTTCTAGGATTAGATTAGCTAGATCCAAAGAACTTTTGGGTTTTTTATCTGCTAAAAGATATAGGGAAACTAAGATGTAATCTTGCCAAAGCTCCCATTGAGGCCAATCACAAGCTGACCTTAGGATGGAAAACCCTTCAATCTTTTTCAGAGTGTTATCAGAAACTCATCGAGAAACTGATTTATCAACATAAGTCTTGTAATGAAAGATAACTTTTAACCCAGTTCTAGTCAAGATTTTTCATTCTTAAGGTAAGCCCAGTTTTGATGGAAACAATTACTTTGTAACCCCACTGCAGACATGCTGAAGTTGTTTTAAATACAGGGCTGAAGCTCCAAATACTCCTGTATTTTTCTAAAATATACGATTACCTTGAACTGCAGCACCATCAGAGGAATGGAATAAAATGTTGTTAGAAGGATTGACACTTGGGAAAGGACAAGTTTCGCCTGACGAACTCAATGCTGTCATTAAGAAGCGAATAGAGCGGACACTTATTCGAACTGTAAGCATCTGTTTAGGCATTCCTTTTCTTTTCTCATTTTTTTACATCATTCGATAACGATAGAATCAAATACTTGAATCATAATTACTGCATGCAGGAAGGAGGTTCTTATCAGCAGAGGATCCTGACCGAGTACCTCAGAGGCATTCAAGCAAGAGCAGAGGAAATTATCCAAATATTACAAGGCAAACAGCCGTGATTGATGCAGTGCACAAGTGCTCAATTAGACTCATGATTGGTATTTAAATTTTTAAACAGCATTCAATCTGAAAGCGGAGGCAATCTGGTTAGTTCCTCATACATCCAAAAAGTTGCTGGCATTTTGAATGACAACTTGTAAATGATGCAGGAAAGACCGAGGAGCATGGGATCATGGTTCCTTGTACATGCCGAAAATTACGCCATTTTCCCATGTTCAAGCGATCAATTGTCTTGTAACTTGTCTTTTGATTCGTTTTATTTTGCTTTTATTTTTTATGCGATTTTAATTAAAGTATATTAGCCAACCATACTTAATGTGGTAAATAGCTTTGCTGTTTTTGTTAAAGTATATCCTTACACATGTATCCAGCAGAACTGCTGCTTCTGCCAAACCTTGAATAAACATGTGAAATTGCCAAATCCAATAGTGTCAAGCATGGGAGGGATCTCTATGGACTTGTTTGTCATTGCATCAGCTTCGGGGTTCCCACAATCGGGCATAACAACGTTTGCGAGAACTAACATCTAATATGATAGAATGAAACACGTGTGAAAGACGACAAAAGCTGTGTTTGTCATTCTTCCATGAGAGATTGACCTTCAATTGTGTGAATAGTCCATCATTTCAAACCACACTTCACCATTTCCGAAGGAATTGAAACCTCCAATGGCGTATGAGTTGAGAAATTAGATAATGGAAGAAGAAGTGAATACCATGGGGAATCTGTTGAATGAAGTAAAGGTTTTGTTGGAAGATATAGGCTATAATATCATTCATATAGTTGGATGAACACAAAGAGCTGTTCCCCAAGGGTATGTTTGGTAATCGGGTTACCTTGGGGTAACTCGATTTATCCCTCTCTATTCTTGGGTTGAAATTTTATCATAAATCATAGTGACATCACATCACATTTCTTATTCTAACTCTATCCAACATTCATAACCATCCCAACAACTACTATTCACAACAGGTTATCTCAACCCACCCCAACCAGGTAACCAAACAGACCCTAGCGTTTGGTTCGTGGGTTATTTGTGGAAGGGTAACCCTTTTTTGTGTTTTGATGTTTGATTGGTGGGTTAAAAGTTGAGAGGGTTTGTGTGATATGATTGTATTGAAATTTGAAAAAGTGGATAGTTATTGTGATATGATTGTATTGAAATTTGAAAAAGTTGGTAGTTGTTATGATGCTATTGTATTGAAGTTTGAAATAGTGAGTAGAAGTTGAGTATTTTATAATTTTTAGATGATATGATGGTATGATATATATTTTTGGGATTTTTACCCGGCAGACCCTGGAATCTTTTGCAATTACCGCTACGACCTTTGAAACATCGTAATTCCTCCCTCGACCCTGTAAACTTGCTCCGTCTTACCTCACAGACCCTGCCGTTAATTTTAACTTTATTTGAGTCAACTGCTTGAGTTAGTCTTGAGTTAATCTAACCAATGGACATCCAATGGTGGATATTCCACCCCCATGTTCCCTCTCTCCTCATTCTCTCTCCCCCCTCTCTCTGGTTGCCATCTCCTCGCAAGATTCGAGCGTTCGGGACATCCTCGGCGGCTGCTCGTCCTCCTCGTTGGCGTCGCTCCCTCCGGCGGACTACCAGAGCGTGTGCATGCTCGACTAGAGCGTGTACTTAGATCTACAGCACGAACTACAACACAATGGGCATAGCAGGGCACTGGAGTAGACATTGGGATGCGACCTGAGCGAGCGGAGAGGAGGCCTGGGCAGGGAGGCGACTTGAGCGGGCGGAGAGGAGGGCACTGTCGGAGCGACCTGAGCGGACGGAGAGGAGGCCTGGGTAGGGAGGCGACCTGAGCGGGCAGAGAGGAGAGCACTGTCAAAGCGACCTGAGCGGGTGGAGAGGAGGCCTGGGCAAGGAGGCGGAGGGGAGAAGGGGAGGAGGCTTGGGCGGGGCGGAAGCCTGGGCGGAGGGGAGGATGCCTGGGCAGGGAGGCGGAGGGGAGAAGGGGAGGAGGCTTGGGCGGGGCGGAGGCCTGGGCGGAGGGGAGGATGCCTGGACAGGGAGGCGGAGGGGAGAAGGGGAGGAGGCTTGGGCGGGGCGGAGGCCTGGGCGGAGGGGAGGATGCCTGGGCAGGGAGGCGGAAGGGAGGAGGGCGGAGGGCGAGGGCCGGAGGGTGGATGACGGGGAGGAGAAGGGGGCCGAGGAGGGGGGGAGGAGGCCTGGGCAGGTCGGCGGGGGGCGGGGTGGGGATGGGGGAGCAGCATCGCCGGAGAGGGGGGTAGAGCGACCACGGGGGGGTTCCATGACGGAGTGGCACTCCATGTAAATTTAATAAACAAAATGGGTATAATATAAATGAATATAACATAATCTGGTTACTTTTAACGGTTCAATTAACGGCCCTTAACCGCAGGGTCTGCACGGTAAGGGTTAGCAATTTTACGAGGTCGGGGGAGGAATTACGATGTTTCAAAGGTCGTAGCGGTAATTGCAAAAGATTACAGGGTCTGCCGGGTAAAAATCCTTATATTATATTTTTTTGACGGAGAGAGAGTGAGCCCCACAAGAGGGTTAGAGAAATGGGTTACCGAACTGGTCCTAATCATTTTTTGTGAAAACCTAAATGGGATTTGTTCCTGGAGTACATAATGTGCTTGATAAAGTAAAGAGTGCACAATGACGTTTTACCTCGCTGGGTGAGGTAGCTGAGGTCAGTTAAGGCAATGTTATACTATTTAGGGATAATTACACCCATAACCCTGATTAATTCCTCAATCTCAATCATAACCCTGCATAATCGCGAATTACATGAGGAACCCTGAGTAATGCTTAACCTTTACACGACATGACCCTGTGTCAACTTCCGTTTCGAATTTCCGTTAACTCAGATGGAAAAAGTTAAATGTGGACAATTTTGCCCCTCAGAACTTTTTATATTTATAAATTGATGCCCCTGGAAGCCTGGAAGGCCCACACCCGTCGGAGCTCCAACCCCCCGCCCGCCGGAGCCCCAACCCTCCTCCCGCCTGCCCGCGCCCCCAACCTTCTTCCCCCTTTCCTCCTCCATGTCGACCACTTCCTCCTCCCCCTTCCTCTCCGTCCACCACCACCTCCTCCTCCTCGCTGCCGACCTCCGCCCTGCAACCCTCCCCCCCTCGTTGCGCATGCCTCCGCCCTGCAGCCCTCCCACCGTCTCCCCCCCTCTCGCTGCGCGTGCCCACCCACCCGCATGCGCACCTCCGCCCTGCATCCCTCCCCCTTCCCGCAAGCTCCACCCACCCGCATGCGCACCTCCGCCCTGCATCCCTCCCCCTTCCCGCAAGCTCCAGCACCCTGCACGCCCCCACCTCCCCCCTTCCTGTGAACTCCAGTACCCCGCGCGCCCCTGCTCCGTAGGCTGCAACCCTCCCCTTCCTGCAAGCTCCAACTGCCCGCACCCCCCGGCGACCGACGGCGCGCAATCGACAGCGCGGCGACCGACCTCGAAGCTAAGCTTCCTCGGTTTGCTCTGGCGCGCGCAATCGACCCGCACTCCCCCCCAGCGACCGACGGCGACCGACCAGCAACCACCCCACCCTCCTCGCGACCCCCCCCTCGGCGACCGACCAGTAATCCCCCGCACCCTCCTCGCGACCCCTCCCCGCACGAGAGATCGACGCACAACCCCTGCGCGCCTTCCCCTTCCTCGCGTACACCTAACGACCCGCACCCCCCTCGAAACCCTCTCCCATCCCTCCGAGCTCATCCCCTTGGCCGCACCGATCCCTCCCCTGCTCGAAGCCTCCCAGCCAAGCTCGAAGCAACCCCGCCCGCCTCGGCCTGCAACGGAGTTCCTCCCACCGCATGCAAGTCAGACCTGGGGACATTATCCCATGTCAGCCAACCGACATTTATTTTTTTCCTTCTATTTTTTATTTGGCTAATCCTAGCCGTTAGATCATAGTTTGGTTAGATAAACCCTCATATGGTTGAGTTAACATATTAAACTAACGGAGGGTTATGTGTGTGAAACGGAGTAACTATCCGGGGTTTCCCATGTAATTCGCGATTATGCAGGATTATGATTGCGATTGAGGAATTACTTAGGGTTATGGGTGTAATTATCCCTACAATTTATAACTAATAATGCCTCACATTACAAGGAGGCCAGAAAATTATTGATGGAGAAGAGAAAACAATTATATTGGGGTCCATGTACAACTTGCTATATTTACTTGATGTTAAAAGATATTTTAAAATTGCCTTTGCATGCATTCATTTTCAAAACGTAAAAAGATCATCAATTATGTTATGTTCATGGTTGGATTTTGATTATGATAAGGGGAAAGACGAACACCGATTTGGTGCGACCTGCTGTTACACGTTCTGCTACAGTTTCTTACACACTTCTGCAGGTTGATGAGACATTTAGTTCAAAGAAGTTCTCTGTTTAATCGACAAGCAAATGTTCATCTCATATTCGATTTTAAATGCGAGAAAACACCTGAAAATTATTCACTTGATGTATATTTGCAATACATCCAAAATACACCTGCCTGAACATGGATCTTAAGATCAACATAGCTTGTCAACAAGTAAATATGAGGCATGTTCATCGAACAATTTTAGCAAGTAAAGACAATTATTTTTAAATATAAAAAGTTCCTTATGGCATTTTCTCATTCTCCATCCATATTAAAATCATTACATTTTAACATAAAGAAAAGGAGTAAATTACCCAAAAAACAATTATGCATCGATTATAATGTCTCATTTTTTAAATATAACAACGAAGGGTCTAATCTTTTTGTTTTTGTCTCAAATAGATGACTTCGTAAGCTTTTGCAACCCTATCGGTCAATCGCAACTCTTTTGTACTGATGTTAAATCCTAAAGTTAAGAGTTAGTGCTCCTCTTCATTACATTTAAAAAACAAGGCCATTAATTGCAAATCGAGAGATTTTTTTATAAGTTTCCACTCAATATAATATATAAATAACATCACATCAAATTAAATATCAAATGCCGCCAACCATTTACAAATTCACAAGATTGTTTTGTGTCACTCTCTAATCCAGAGCTTTCCTGGGGTATATACAAGTAACCTTGAGAAGACAACCGCTTCGGGAAGAGCTTGTGAGCGATATCCGAATCTGGCAGTTGGAAAAGCCAGAAGCCTGAGGACCGGAGTTGAGGACTCATGAGGGACCCTCAGGAAGTCGTCGTCCTGTATAGCCCGTGTTTGTTGGGAAGGCTCCCCGGATTGGAAAGTGCACACCTAGCACTGTTGCATCAAATGTCGCTTCAGTCTCCCGTCTAAGCAGCTCAACCAGCCCAGCTTTGCTTCAGCAGACCAACCAGCTCATCTGACACGCGTTAAA